>JAXCLR010000050.1:17868323-17890018 GCA_035584095.1 Annona squamosa
ATCTTCAAAAGCAACTTAAAGGAAAAAAAAAAAAAAAAAAAAAAAAAAAAAGCTGTATGAACTTATTCGGAGCCACGGCCGACACGCGGACAAGCGCAACGCTGCAATTCGTCATCATCTTATGTGGACCACAAAATCCTTTTCAAAGGCTTAATATTCGTGCTCACGCGTAGATTTCACGAGTTAATGTCGTCTACTCGTTCACACATACAAAATGGAAACGGTTCACGGGAGGATTAAAGTAGTTGGAATAGAATGCGTTTGATAAACGTGGAAAGCTTATACAAGTCCTATTGTTAATTTAATAAATCATAAGTTATTTCAACCGAACTGAGTATCGTTGCACCGCCAGAGTAGCAAAAGGATATTTCTTCTCCCTGCAACGCCACGCCAAGTTGGTAGTTTCCCGGCCCCCTCCTCTCCACCTGTACTAGTTTTTTCTTCCTGGGAATTTGGCGAAGGAAGCGCCGAGTCCGGAACGGGTTGTCATCCAATCCCGTATCGTCTCCTCCTGCTGCGTAATGGGTTTCTTGGATTTTCCTCTTCAACCCATTTTTCATCGTGTTTTCCTTATTTCTTGAGCCGCTTTCTGGGCTTTTTTCCATGTCAGCCAAGGGAAAATCCGAACGAGGTGGCGAAGAGGATGCTGTTGTTGTTGATAACGAGGAAGAGAAGGATGGTGCGGTGGCCGTTTCGAATGATGACGGGACGAAGGAGGAAGGCCGAGAAAGGAAGATTAAGAAATCGCTACTGTCTGCTTTCAGGAGATTCAGGAAGCAAACAAGAAAGAGAAGGTCGCCAGCACATGCGCCTGCAACTGCAACGCCAACGCATGCTGGTAAGAGCGGTTGTTGTCTGTGTTTTAGGCCATCTGTTCCACCAGATTCGATACCACAACAGCCTACCGACCCCAATAGTCCTGAATTCGGCTATGCGTTCTTGAAAGAATTGATAGAGAAGAATGATTTCTATGCACACGAATGCAATGTGCACACGTAGGTGCGCCCGACGTTGCAAGCATCGAATTTGGGTTTTCTTTTGATCGGTGGAAACCCCCGCAAGCCTTGTATTTAAGAAGTTGATGAGATTGCAGAAAAGTGTGGCTTTGGGCTTTTTTGGCATTGTTTTGGCGCTGATATCTGTTGTCTTATATGGAGGAAGGGTTTAAGATGATTGAAATTGGCTTTGGATGGTTTGCGAGATTGGACATCGTATCCTTCTTGGTCGGGGAGGAGGTGTGATAAAGCTGAATAGATACCAGAGTAGAAGGAAGAAAAACATGTTTAGAAATTTCTCTGTTCTAACATAACCCAGAGCATTTGAAGTCCTAACAGATGATTATACTGAACGTAGAAGTTTTCAAATCCCCGGGTTTTGTTTTGCAGCTACGTGAAAGAAGAATTTAGCTGTAGGAATGGTAATCTGCCCGTGGATTGTTGTTGGTCATTTTGGTACGTGGTTGAAGGTTGTCTTTGAACGAGGTCCTTGAGTTTGTTGGCATTGGATTAGAGGGCAAATGTGGTCGTTCTTTCTTGCATTGGATTGAAGAGGACTGAACATTTTGTTAGTGATGACCCCAAAAAACTTCCGGAAGAAATGGGAAGACTCTGGTCGCTTAATTCCTGTATTCTTTGCACACAATTGCATAGATCCTATCCTTAATGGTATTTCTTCTTAAATTCTTCCTTTTTTTCCCAGATTATCAAAACATAATTCCCTTGTCTTCTCTGACTTAACATTGCAAGATGCAGGCATTTCAGGGAGAAATTCTGCAGTGTCAAATGAGTTTGGCTTGTAGGACTGGAAATATCTAGGATTTATTATTTCAGAGAACTGCGAATGAGTTTGGCATAGAGAACTGGAAGCATCTAGGACTAGAAGTTAAAAAGAAATTTAGTATGAGTTTGACATTGGGGCTGGAAGCATTTAGGAGCTATTATACCGGAAACTGTTTGTAATGAATTGTTTTATGTTGACGAAGCATCTCAGATTATGAATCTGGGAATTCTGATCCAATAGAAACTGTTCATACTGGATTGTTTAGGTTAAAGAAGCATTTCATATTACGAGGTTCTAAAGAAGAATGGAAGACTGTGGAGACATGTCCCAAAGCAAGAAATTAAGGATGTGGCAAATAAACAATCAAATTTTGGAGAAAAGGTTATGTCAAGTGGTCCAGAGTCAAAGCTCATCAGCATTACTAGATTCAAAAGAAGAATGGACTTGAAGGCTCGAGAGACCTGTCCCGGAGCAAGAAAATTAAGGATGCGGCAATTGATCAGTTAAATTTTGGAGAAAAGAGTATGTCAAGGGGCCCATATTCAAAGTTCATCAGCCAACAACAGGTATTATGGATACTTTTTTTACTTAGCTGAATCCCCTTGTTTTATCTTAAGCCTTGACCACAACATTATCTTAGGTGTCCTTGGATTGATCATGTGATTGAATTTCTATCAGTCGCCCTAATGTTAATTTCAAGCGGCCCAGATGCAGGGTTTATCAGCCAATAACAAGTAAATGAATTGTTTTCCCTTTTCACTTTGCTAAATCACTTTGTTTGACCTGTTCTTTGATATCTTTGGATGTTACACTATCAAAAGTTCTATCAAATATTGCTCTTTTCTTTACTTTTCTAGTTGGTTGTTCATGCGAAGAAGCAACTATCTCTAATAAGCTATCATCATCCTTAAATATTTTTAATACCTACTGATGTGAATGTTTGGATTTTAATTTGCTCAGAGTCAAACGTTGTTTTCGCATCCGAGGTCTTTCACAACTAATGTTGGAACTTCTGAATTTCGCAGGGTCATGATTCATGAGAACAAAGGGGCAGAAGTTCACCACAAGTGCTTCCTTTTTTTCTTATTCGTTTCATTTGTCGATCTATTGGTAAGCGATGCTTATAAGTTCACAACTCAATTCATACTTAGAATCCATGAATAACTACTGATGTTATTGCAGATTCAGTTTGGAATTGAATTCACGTTCTTTGTGAGATTCTTCTTAATGGGAACTGCACCAATTGCTCTAAAGTTCAAAGTTCAAAGAATTACGCAGGTGTGGGCCATATTTTGCTTGAGCAGACAAGGGATGATTGCATAAGTTTTGGCTTGAAAAGAGCAAGCCATGTTCTTCATTGCACGTGGAAGGATAACGCCAAACAGCTGCAAGGATATATTATTTTCCAGCGAGATGGACATATTTTCGCTCTTATCCTACCTTGGTTAAGTTGCAGCTTCTGTCATTGAAGTTTTGTCCTCCTTCCTTCAGCATGTTTGCCGTTATGGGATTTCGACTGCATATCTTTGATTGAAAATGTACACATGTTACAAATCTATGTTCATTTCGTGGTTTTGACTCTTCTTGACTTGCAAAATCACAGAAGCTGCACCTGACCAACGAATCAATTTCTTATTCTTTTCACTGAAATTTATTGAAATGCAATTCGGGCAATAGTATAAACCTTTTCATACAATTGGCATATTGTCTGATTTGAATATGCTGATGTTGGTCAGTGGTGTGCATGTTCATAAATTGGCATTTCCAGCATATGGAGATCTTCCCAAGATAATATTGCTGAAAGGCTGTATCTATTAGTAGTTACCATCTCCAATGGTAGACATTGACCAAAGAGTCGTCTGCTTCCACTCTTTTGTCTTTTCCCCTCTTCATGTAAAGATTTACTGGGAATGTTGGGCTAGTACACTTTCGAATATCATCAAATACTTTCAAATAACAAATTCTCGAATCACTCCCAATTCAATGCAAGCATCAAACATGCATCCTCTCTCTCTCTCGCTCGTGCGTAGATGTTTTACTTCCATCCAATCCAACTCAATACAGCATCAAACATGCATGATAATCTCTCAATCTCTCTCTTTTTCTTTTTTTCTTTTTTTTTTCGGTAAGAAGTTTTACCTCCATCCAAGAAAACAATCTACAGAAAATTTTACAAGCTTCATCGACTAAATAAGCGTGGATCTTATTTCAGGGTCAGCGGTATTTGAATTCCTGTAGGAAGTATAACTATACAAAGTGATGGATATGGTTATGGGGATGGGATTACCACGTGCCCATCCATGCACCCAATTTCCTTTTGCTATAACGATGTCATCGCTGACCCACTCAATGACAGCTCTACTTCATCCTTTTCCCCATACATATTTAGGCCTACTAATCTCATCTCGTGCCAGCTTCAGTGTATCTGCAGATGGATAGAAATCATGGAGGAAGAGATGACATGCCCAGCAGCTTGGGTTTTTCAAGTGGAAGCTTCTCTATTTCAAAACCGCCATGTCGTCTGGAATTTTCTTCTTCTTCTAAGGTCTTCCGCTTCTCAAGTTCCCTTAGAGCTCTCTTGGCGTAGATTGTGAAGACCACAATTATGATGATTGTGACGATGAAGGAGATGACATTGTAGACTATCTCCACAGTTGTCATGTGATATTGTCCATATTTTACGTCTGCCAACGTCCTTATCAACTTACCACTGCATCAAGTACAAGAAAGGAGCCTTAATCAAAAAGCAAGACATATATTCAGAAATTCCGCTAATTTCTATCATTTGGAACCTCAATAACATAAATTTTCCTTTCCAGAAGCTACAAACCAAGTAACACAGAAAATTCTATTGAGTAAGGGTTTCAGATGATTTCATCCTCAAGCGAAAAAAAAAAAATTTTGAATTGTTCGGTCAAGGGAACTTTCTCCGATGTACAAAATGCCACAAATCTACCTTGTTGCTAAAAGGGGAAGACGAGGAAAACAAAAAAACCGTGACTATGGCACCTTGAAATTTGGAGAATACACACCTGTAGATGTAAAGAAAAGCTTCAGGCACCATTCCAGCAATAGAACCACATATATATGGTCCGAATTTCATTTCCGTTACAGCTATCGCATAGTTGAAAATTGTGTATGGAAATGGAGACACTCTGAAGAGTGCAACAACTTGAAACTGATGGAACCAGCTTCCTTCTCCTGCCAGCCTGAGTACACCAGCTTGCTTGGGCCATCTATTCAACCAGTTCTGGCATTCAAATACAGAAAAAAACAAAAAACAAAAGCAAACAAAAGCAAACAAAAGCAAAGATCAGCAAGAGACTACAATCCCATTCAACGAATGTTAACAAGGGTATTGAAAAGCTGAGATAACTCACATGAATACGGTCACGAAACAGTAATCCGATAAAATAAGGTAATATCATGCCAATGGTAGTTCCCACCATGATAATAACAAATCCAAGACCATAGCCAAAAATCATTCCTGCGAGCCACATTGAAGGTCCGGAAGGCATCAAGATCACAGGAAACAATGCCAAAGATGCAACAAGTATGAGAGCAAGTGCAGGCCGTCCAAATGCAGTTGCTTCCCATTGCATGATTGGCATAAGAACCTACAATAAGTAAAAAAGCTTAGTTATTTACAAGAAATCACAAATGCTAGATCAACAAATATGATGCTATAAATCCCAGATCAACAGAATCTCAGGTCACATGCGTAGGATTTTTAGACCTGATTTAAAAGGACATAATGGATGGTATCGTAGTTCACAAACAAAGAAAGGCAGACACACGAGCTGAGGACTATAACATTCTCCTCGTGTTTTTCTACTTTGATGTATCATTCGTATGAAGGGCCAGAGACAGCAATAACATGGGAACTCATTTTAAGTAATCGAAGTGACACTTATAGGTTGTTCAGAGTGCAATGGCATTAGGCACTGCTTAAAAACTTGTTTGCGCAATTAATGTTTGCTCTAATTAAGCAGTCAAGATCTGAATGATACCCCCAACTCCAAGGTGAAGCTTTCATGAATAGCACTTCTATCAGTTGCCCTGCATTCTTCCAGATGGGTGAACATTGACATTGGAACAAGAAAGCAAAACTGACAACTGCACTAGTAGGGAGTCAGTGAATAAAGAAGAGGCCACAGGAAACAGGATGCAGACAGAAAATTTCTAGGATCTGTAGCCTAACATAGGATACTTCCATGATAGAGTGGAATGACATAGCAGATTTGTACATCTGTACCAATTAGTTAGGATAATGAATAGATAAAACAATAGATTATCATATACAATTATGACTTTCTCACAGAAAAATCTAGTTGATGTTATGGAATAAAAGAACAATGCAGAACAGAAACTGGGAGAAACAGAAATGAGTTACCTTTTCAAGAATAAAAGGGACTCCCCACTTCACAAAAATGAGAAGGAATGCAATTGAAACCGTGCTATATAATAAAATCTTCATCCATCTGATGAAAGACTTATTTCTTGTCACTGCCCAAGGCTGTCTTCGGTCAACCACAGCTGGCATTGCTTCATCTGACATAAACAGCCTGGTAGATTCACTATCTTCCTTTGTAAGTTGCCCAGAGTTGTCTCCATGTGTCCTTAGCTCCTTGACTGTTGTTGACATCTTGATTGAGGTCATGTAAGACCTAGGACTATTGACCGCAAAAGTCATCAGACAAGAACTAGGAAGATCAAGGAAACAAGTAGTTCAAATAAGACAACTAGTTTACTAAATAAGTAGAGGTAAGACTTGCTTGGTCATGCATTTTGGATGCAGGAAACATTGGGCATTATCTGTTTTTACTGGAGTATTTGGCCTCACTTGTGGCTTTTGAAAAAAATTTGTAGTAAACGACATAAAAAGCATGGTTAAGGGAAGCTCAAAATCAAAGCTTCTCACTTAACGTGCAGCCTTGTAATATTTTTACTGTAGGGCTAAACAAGCCAGAAGAAAAGGAAGAAGAGATCCAAAAAGTTCACAAAGCTATATTAATAATAAGCTCACTTAAATTTTTCATCAAGCCGCATTTAGTAATAAGCTCTAGTCGCTCCATTATAGGATCTGACCGTCTGCCTAAGGGCTTACTTAGTCCTGCACTAAAAATAAAGCAAGGTTGCATATTGAGCAGGAAGAGCTCTGATTTTGAGCTTCCCCAAATAGTGCTTTTGATGGTTTTTCCAGCAAAATTTTTTTTTGCAAAAGCTAGAAATGGAGCTAAATGCTCGACTGAAAGTGGATGATTCTAGCACTTCCAAAATCTGAAAAACCTGGCCAAACAAGCCCTAAATCTTGGATTGGAACCTCAATAAAAACCAATCAGCACATCTCATCTACATCCTAGCCTCTACTCAGAAAGCATGAACTTTCCACAGCCAATCTTTCTGGTTCTGACACATCCACATTGCCTAGTTCAGTATTTTGGTACATTATCGTACCAAACTATCAGCTTTAGATTTTCTAGTGGGCGATTCTGCGTAAGGCATAAGTTCTTTGCATACTCTGTCATGCCTGATGATCGGACTGGAAACTTATCTAAATTTTCCTCGATTTTGTTCTTACTGGACTGTTGCACGACTTATTGAATCCCTAATTAGGACCATAGTGCTTGTGAGCAACCAGGTCACCCATAAAATTCTTAATCAACTAAATCACAAGTCAATCATAACCTCCACTTTTGTCCAACTTCAAATTTGACCCATGCTTGGTAACGAATGCATATGTTGGAACTCACAGTGGAAGCCCAAAACTGTCAATTTTGGAGTTGGCAGCGGAAATGCTCCCAAAGCTCCCCTTGCAGCTCCGACTAAACTCGCACTAAAGTCTTTCTTTCCCATGCACAGACTCTCATAAAATTACAAGGTTAACTGAAATTATACGATGGAGGACCTACAAACACAACTACGCAGATAATTAATTAAAAAAGCATGTTGCTATCCTATTTTGAAATTTCATGAGAAATCCAACAAAAAGATATCTAAGCAAGAGTTCCAAAACCATCCCTTCATCCAAGTCCACCACAATCCCTCCTAAAATGGTCATCCAGGTCCAACAATTTCTGCCAGCGGTTCTGCCTATTCATAATTCTCTCTCTCCTGTTAAAATATTTTTTCGGGGGGCGGGGGGGGTGGAATTCGACTAAAACCCCCAGGATAACCAAATGGGTTGTGCTGATTCTTAAAAATTAGAGGCGAAAACAGCCTCAGGGAGAAGCCAAGAATATTGGATCATCATGTTCTGGTGCCAGAGAACATGCGAGGTGGGAAACTAAAGGCAAAAAAAGAAAACCCATTTGCACCCACAATCTAAGAACCACCATGGCGGCAATTTGTTGGATGAAAAGTCATGAAATCGAGAAGGGAGAGAAAAACGCCCAAAAGGACTTTTAGGTATTTGAAGGAGTTTCCTTTGCAGAAGAAGAGATGTTTCTTACCTGGGGTTTCGGGAGAAGCAGCGAGAGGAGAGGAGGCGTCTTGCAGTCGCAGCGAAATGGTTGAGGTGGATGGATATTCAGAGAGAGAGAGAGAGAGAGAGAGACGTTTGGTAGAGAAAAGCCGGAAAAAGGAAGAAGAAGAGATTAAAGGAAGGCTAAGAAAACAAAAAGCAACTCAGCTCTAACGTTTGCCTTCTTCAAAATGAAGCCATCCCCCACCTCTCTTCTCCCTTTGACCAAATTACCCTTCCTCCCTCTTTCCCTTCCGGCCCTCAATCCAACCCAAATCCAAACCCTACCCGGATTTTATTTCTTCTTCCATCCATTTGCCCTGTTGTTGTCCGCGCGCATGGTCAAACCAATGCACAATCGTCCAACGTCAGATACTAGAAGAGAGAACAACACCAGCAACAACAAGTAAATAAATCAATAAATAAAAATAAACCTGAGGAGTTCCAATGCAACTGTATCTACATACGTGAATTCACCGAAATTCACTTGTACGATGAAATCATAATTTAAGCCGTTGATTTTTTTCAATATGATTTATTTTTGTTATATCACAGGAAACTATTGGACGTTTGGTGACGTTGATTTGTGGTGTAATTTAAGGATCCCGCACGAAATTGAAAAAAAAATTACAATATTTTGAGATTTAAAGCTAAATATTAAATTTTAAGTAGTATTTTTAATATCTAAATTATTTAAAATATAACTACCATGTGGATAAATAATTTTATAAAATATTACTATATTTTAATACATACATGAATGAATCTAAGTATTTTTTCTAATTTATATATAAATGTACACATTTTTTAGTGACATATTAGATTTCGAAGTATTGTCTTTAAGTTAATATAATAAATAGATTAAATTTTGCATCAATTATTAATATTTCTAAAAAGAAAAAAAATTTCATAAAATTACTTCTATTAAACTCAGGTTTATAAAAGTATTTTTGATTAAAAAATAATATTAAATGTAACAGGGGAAGTGGATTTCACAATTTCATCAAGGTACGGTTTTGACACTTCTATAGAGCGGTTCAATATGAAAATATAAACAATTTGAATAGGCGGACAAGGAAAATAATAATAATATTAATAATAATAAAGGCCGCCGACTCCGATCACGTGAATGTTAAATTTAAAGCATGAGATTGTTGGGCATCTCTGTATTACTCATGGAATAAAAATTTATAGTTACCATGAGTTTGATTTCTTAAACAATTACATATTTATGCATCTTTGATCGCTACTTCTGATGATCTTTTAATTACATATTTGAAAAAAAAAAAAAAAACCTTAATTCTGAAAAGAAGTTATATGCATGGAGGATCGATTTAAACTTTGACCTTTACTGTCCTCCGGTGAGAGCTCAAAAGATAGGTGTGAAGATAATATTATTTTTCAATCTGATTGAAAAAGATTGAAGATGGTAATCTCTAGTGTTTATACATTTGAGAAGTTAAAAGGCAAATATGGATACATTCTCATCTTTTCTATTAACATATAGTGGTTTATGTTTGTGAGACTAAAAGTCAAGCATGAATATCTTTACTTACGAGAGATTATAAAAAGAGCGCCGAAAACGTGGAATAAGATTCTTATGTTCTCATGTTCTTAATCGAGGAGCAACCTTTTCAAACCGGTCTGAAATCCCGACCAGTCTAAAATCATATTTTTTTTAATTTTTTTTTTAATTTTTTTATAAACATGTTAATCTAATTGTATTTAATATATAAGTAAAGTTTGACCATTTTTTAATATGTGTATATACTTGTTTTCGATTTTAAAAAACAAGGTATTTAAGTTATTTTAAATTATTTAAGATGACTAAATACCCTTGTTTTTAAAAATTCAAATTAAATATATACATATATCCAAAGTGGTAAAACTTAATTTTAGATTAAATACAACAAGATTAACGTGTTTCTAAAAAATTTTCAAAAAAATAAAAAATATGATTTTGGATCAATTTTCAGATTGGTCTGAAAAGATCATTTGGATTCTTAATCTTGTAAATGAAGAGAATGAGATGAGAGATAAAATGTCTCCATCATGAAAGAAGAAAATGATTGACTCTCTTTAAGAATTGAAGCTCTGAAGCAGGGTTGGTTAAATCATAAAATCACATAGCCAATTTATAATGTATGTATATTAATTTTATATTGAAAAGTTTATAACACTTTCTAGAATCCCTTTGATCGTATCCAAGATAATGCAACGTCGTGCTGATTTTTCATAATATAGAGTTTTTCATAGTATAGAGTTATTTAATCGATTATGTGGTACGGTCTTCTCTATGGAGCCATTAATACGGTGACAACGTATCAGTCTTTGGAGTCATATGCTAAACTGTAATATATGCTTGTTTGAGAAGTTTGGAGGTTTATGATTCACAATCTCATGCAATGGGATCTGTGATTCGATTCTATCTAGGAAACATTTTATCCAATATGAGAAGCTTGAAAGAGATGAATAGCTTTGGATTATATTTTAAGTTTTTAACATGACTGGAACAACTAAGAAGACCATCACTAAGTTATTGAGTTGACTCAGATGATGACTCACAAAATTGTTTGTATCCGTTGATGGTGAGTTGGCTTAAAATGGTTTACGTGTGTAAGTTCTGGTTAAAGACATTAGATGAATAATCACGTTGGCTATGAACATGCTAATTCATTATAAAACTAATAAATGATGGTAATGCACATCGATGCTCATGTGAAATACAAGAACATGTTTCTAGTTGTGTTAAGCAACTCCAATATATAAAAGCAGTATACAACTTATTTACTGCAGACCGCGATAACTTATTGGGCAAAATGTAAGGATTCTTGGGCCAAATCATAAAGTAATAATGACAGCAACCAAGGAGGATAATTCTATATGTTAGGCATAGATGATCTAACTAATTTATTTTATTGCTACTTAGGATAAATATTGGTGGTAACGCCCATGGCTCGTGTTAGTAAAGTCGGGTGTTTGATTCCTGACATGTATGTCCGAGTATTTTACATCTTTTCTTTTTGTGAGAGTTTTACTTTTCTTCTGCTCGATAAGAGTTTAATTAATGAGAGTTTATTGTTTTCCTTAAAAAATTATAAGAATGTCTCAGGCTTAAATATAATACAAATTATGATTGTTGTAATATATATACATATAAAACTAATTTATTTTATTATGTTGGCAATTCCATTTATTAAGAATAATGTTTTGGATCACAATCAACAATAGTGATTGCCTAAATTCTTTGTAATTTAATCCATGATTGACTTTTTTAACTCTCGAAGCTCGTTATAATGTGGCAAGTCTAGACGGCCCAAACTCTATATATATATTTTTTTTAATAATCAAAGCATATGTTCACTATCAAGCATCTATTTTAAGGTGATATTCAAATTAACCTAAAAATGATTACGTGCAATGAAGAACCCCAATCCCACGTGAAATAAGTCATCGATGAGCATGAAAAATTTTAGATCAAATATTAAGCTTCCTTAATGAGCTTACCAAATGTTTCCTACAGTTAAATACTTTTTTTTTTTTGATGAGTATTCATACAATACAATCTCAACTGGTATTACAATTAAATTCTGAGACATTCTTATAATTTGCTAACAATTATCTACTACTTCTAAAACTTTCCCAAACAATTATCTACTACTTCTAAAACTTTCCCACCGGTGGACGACTCCCACAAACTTGAGGAGACTTGCAACGCCACCACTTCAGAAATGCTGCGGGGGAGATTTGAACCCAGGACCACCTACTTGTGAGGCCATGTCCTGCACCACTGAGGCATAACCTCAGTGGCCTACAGTTAAATACTTAGAATAGAATAAAGAAATCATATCATGTAATGTAAGGAAAAGAAGTAAATTTTTCCGCATTGTGCAAGGGTTATGAATGTAATATGAGTTGTCATCATGTATATAAATACTTATACAAAAAAAAAAAGAGCTAAATGAACAACTCTTATTAATTTCTTTATTAAATGGGTAATCGGATGGCAAGCCTAATCGTAATTAGCTCCTGCTAATCAAAAGATCTAGACGCTTGGAATGAACTGGATGTGATCTAGACGCTTGGAATGAACTAGATGTACAAACGAATGAATTTCAACCGTTGGATGAAGCAATTATTTGTGATCCGGTGCAATATGATGACTGGATAATGCTTAGCTGGTTGATCCAACTACTTCGGGTTGTACACTGGATCAAAGATACAATCTTAGATAACGGGGATAGTTAGATGATCTCTTACGAGATTCGGAGTTAAAAAATTGCAAATAGTTGCGAAGTAAAGATGCGCGTGAATTTTTCTTCAAAAAAAAATTGCGTGAATTTCATTTATAAAATGTATAAAATTAATGTGGTAAAATTTGTTGATTTATATATTAATTTGAAAATTGTATATTAAACATTTATAAAATCTAAAATATTATTTTGATGTAAATAAATGATTCTATAAATATTATTACATTTTAATGCATTCGCAAAATAAATTTAAATATTTTCTTAATTTACACATAATTATACATATTTTTAACAGATATGACCCACATAAGAATCTGATTTAAATGATTTTTGTTGCCCGTTTTTGATGCATTCGCAAAAAAAAAAAAAACATCATTGGTTATACTCTGGCAACAAAAATCATTTAAATCAAATTCTCGTTAGGATCTTATTTGCTTACAAATATGCATAATTATGTGTAAATTAAGAAAATATGTATAATCAATTATGTTAAACCAAATAAGCAGTGGGATTTTGATAACATGATCCATGTGTCTCCGTCTGCAGATGACTGTGACCCTGAACTTCCTAGCATATCTCATAAATAACAATTTTAGTGAAGATAAAATGTTATTATAAAAAATAAATAAATTGTTTAGAATGTAAGGGGAAAAGTTTCCTCTTGTCCATCCATCCGTGACGTTAGAAATTATAGGGATGAAAATCGAAATGTGAAATTATTAAAAATTAAGGTGAAAAAGGTTAGGTAGGCAGCTGTATCAAATCAGTTGCACCCGCTGCATCTGTTGGTGGGAACGATCAGATATCCAACCATTTATTGTTACCCAAGTCTCCCTGCCCAGTTACTGATTTCTCATGCTCTGTTTCGACCCCACAATCGGGCTTTTCTTAACAGAAAAGCAATTTCGTGGGTGGATTGACCATAGCACAAAATTGCGATTCCGAGAAAGCTCAAATTTCATGCTTATGTGAGTTCCCTAAATTTTTTAAAAAATCATTCTTATGAAAATTGCATGAGCCCATCACAGATATCTACGATTAATAGACAAAAGTACTCTCTCCATGACTAAAGGAAGGCAAATTTTCCACACTTGGGAGTACATTTAATCAAGATTATTTACTTTGATGGTTAGGGGTTGTCTCATTGAAAAACCATTCCATTATAGAAATCCCATTGTTTTCAATGAATTGTGCTTTCTTGCATTACTCCCAAAAATCTAAGCACCACATGTAGACATCCTTAAGGTTAGTATCCTATCCTTCCTTTTTAGGATTATATACTTATTGTCTGTATCTTTTTACATAGTTAATCAAGATTATTTATTTATTCTGTTTATCTTTTGGTGTAGTTAATCACTGCTATAAAGGCTTGGAAATTTTATATATTAATTTGATTTTGTTTGCAATTAAAATTAATTTATTTTACTTAATCTATAAATATAAAATTGACCACATATCATCTTTCTTTAATATTAACAATATACAATATCTTCTATAAAAAAAAAACAATATACAGTATCTAATTCCATTCATTCACCAAATCTAGTTTAATTTATTGTCCAATAATTCAATATAGATAAATCAAGTTTCATCTAAGTAATATTGAATGTGTTCAAATAGAAAAAGATTTATGCATCGGTTTAAAATTTAAGTTGATAACTTGTAAACATATCTTGCTAGAAAATCAGATAAATATTAACCTGAAACTTTATTTTTCAAATAAATTTTATATAATGTGCAATTAATCATGAACGATAAGAAATATTTCTACTAAATAGTTCAATTTTTAAAATACTTTTAATATCGTTTTTGATAATTTTGCATACTTAAAAGAACTTTTAATATTTTAGCAAACACATCACTATTAGTAGTCATTTCTCAAATGACATTTTCAAACACTAGACAAACTTTTGGTTTTAATATTTTTATAAAAATTTTATCTATAATCGGATTTTTCTTAATTGCAAAAATTTCATCAAGGCCAAATGAAGCCAATCAATTAACTAAGCTAAGACTATCAACTGGTAACTCATATAAAGACATCATCCATAGAAGAAGGCCTCCCCAGGCCCAACAGCGCGTCATCAACGATTAATTATATGTTAAATTTAAAATTATTAATTCAATATCTCGACAATCTAAAATATTATTTATATTCGATAAAAATCATATACATCATTATAACATTCTAGTACGCATATAAATCGAGTAACTTGTTTTATTATTCCATTTGGAAACTAACTCTTTTATTTTTATCATTATTATTATTATTATTATGCAATTCAATCATGCCTCAGTAACCTTCCAATTTTTTTGTCAAGTGATTACATCTTAATTGTAACCATTGGAGATAAATGCATCTTACCTACGATTGAAAAACTTAACATTATAGCACCAAGGCTAGTACGTGTACGAACTAGCCTATGCCTATATATGGTCACAGGCTACACTAGGATTAACATAATTTTAAAAAATAATATTAAATCATGTTAACATTGATATTTTGATTTTGAGTATGTTTAAAAAATAATAAAACTTTTAACGAAAAAGTTTTTGCAAAAAAGTTTTTGAAATTAAAGAATGATATAACTTTTGAAGAAAAGGTTTTGGTATAAAAGTTTTTAAAATTAAAGAAAATGAAATGATATATTAGATGTAATGGTGATGAGTAAATAAAATAAAGATAAAAAAGATAAAATAAATATATGGTAGCTAGGTAGAAATAATTGAAGGTAAAGCATTGTATATAAAAAGTAAAAAAAAAAAAATTTAAAACAGAATAATTGTAGATGATGAAAAAATTTACAAATACCCCTTCATCAGGGATCTAGGCCCATTGGTAGCCCTTCGTACCAACTGGACCCTAGATGGCTGCACCTGCCTTTGGCCTTTTCCATGTTTCTCATAAATACGTTTTACGTCAGTACATTGATGACGTCGTCATTTGTTAAAATATTAGAATTATTTCCTCTAAAATCTCAATTTCCTATTGCTTCTTGTTCTTTCCGCGTTCATATCCAAACAGCTAGTTGGACGACCAACCTAGCTATTTGGTCCGCTGGCTGATGGAGAACGCGGTTGCCAAAGAGAAGATTGGGTGGAAATGTGCAATGGAACCGTTACTAGATCTGACCAGCAGATACGACCGTTGCCACGATATATTATTAATTAATTTGCTGCATATGCCAGGGGATTATTGAAGGCTGTGGGCCCGTGAAAATGTGGAGGGCATTTTGGACCTTTTACTCTCAGAGATTTCCTGCGCCAAAAGAATGCTGAAACTCATGCTGCCGTTTGCAAGATTGCTGAGTGTAAATGGAATTCGTCACAACTCTAACTCCACCAATCCAGTATGATTTAACATAGCTGGAGTTAGGTATTTTGAGAAATATAAGCTATATAATCTACTTTAAACTAACAAGTTTTTAAAGATTTTATATCTTAATGCATAATATATTATATTATAAAAATAGTCATACAAGATCAATCATATCAATAATTAATTTAAAATTAACACATAGAATAATATAATCCTATTAGTCCAAGCTAAGAAAATGTCTCATTTAGCCCACATCAGAAAACTCATTTACAATAATTTTCTTTTATTTTTTCTTCGTACACTTGTTTACCTAAGTGTATTTAACATATAAATAACGTTTTATTATTTTTGGATATATGTATATATCTTTTTTTTTAGATTTTTAAAGATAGCGTGGTTTTTATAGAAAAGATAAGGGTGTTTTAAATACATATATATATATATATATAGATATTTAAAAATATCAAAAAATGTATACACATATTCGAAAATGGAAAAACTTGGTTTATATGTTAAATATACTTAGATAAATAAGTGTATAAGTAAAAAAGTAAAAAATATTATAAATAAATTTTTTATGGTGGCCTAAGCGGAGGATTTGCTCAACACATGCTAATGGGATCCCTCCTCTATGATATATAGGCATTAACTAAATAAAGATGCTTCGAAATAAAATTACTTTTAATTATATTACTACATAAGTCACAAATTGAAAAGTATTTTCATAAAAAATAATTTGTATTCTTTAGTATGAATTTTATATTTTATAAATATTTTAATTAAGAAAAATTTTAACTATTATGTATTGATTAACCCAATTTGTAATCCAAACTAAACAACTTATATAACTTTAATTTAGGATTAGGTTGAAATTTGAAAAATGTGATAGCATGTAGAGTTTAATTTAATATTTTATTTTACAAATAAAGTTGGAGTTAATAAGACATAAATTCTCTAGCAACGGAAAGGGCGTCGCAGGCCGGGCGCTGACTTTTCAACGCGGCCTCCGCCAGCAGGAAATGACGCACGTCCCAACTCCTATTTCTAATTTTCTATCTTACTGGCTACGAGATAAGGGATAATCCCAACCATTCATCGCGCTACAAATTTTTTTTATAATTTTGTTTTTAGAAATTTAATAAAAAGAATAAATATTTTTCTACCATTTGCACTTTTTTCAGAAATTTTAAAATAACAATAAATATTGAATAGAAAAACATTTTGATTTGGCTGAAAAGCACTGATTTATATCTGTTAGATTTAAAAATTATTGTTTTTTTTTTTTTCATAAAAAAATTATTGTTTTTGAGCTGGATGGTGTTTTAGCCTTTTAGGTGTCGGCCTGTCGATCATCAGCAAAATTGGAGTTTTTGGAATGGCCGGAACTGCCCCGTCAGCTGCAGCTAAATAATTGTGTTTTACAAAGAAAACGAGGTGCCATACGACAGCGGATTGACATTGCCCTTCTAGATACGTTTGACCTTGCGTCGTCAACGGGCAGTCAGGACTCATAACAGTGGTCCTACGAGATACGACCAGAGTCGAGGCCAGTAAACATTTATTTATTTATCATTTAAAAAATGAAAGGTCGAGAAGTTGCATCGTTCGAAGTTCAAATATGGATTTTTAGATACTATAAAATCCCTTTTTATTTAACTATTTCTATTTTTAAAATCTTAATAGCTAATAAAAAAATTCATGCGATCAATTGTATTTAACATCAATTTTAGTATCTTGGAAATTTTTTCATTTTTTAAAATTTCATTGTATATGAATCCCTACTATAGATGTGAAACATCGACGTAATAAAATGATTCAATATCAAAATATTAATTTCAAGATAGTTTTCCAACATTAAATAATCTAAAATATCACTACTGTATGGATAAATGATTCTTTAAAGTATTATTACATTCTAATATACATATAAATAGATCTAAGCATTTTTCATAATTTACACATGAATATATATAGTTTTGAGCAAATGTAGGCTATGCACATACTTGATTTGGATGAAACTTAATTTCCTAGAAAAACAAGTGATGTTAAATATAATGAATAAATTGAATTTTAAATCAATCATCGATAACTTAAAAATTAAGAAGGTTAGATGAGACCGCTTCTATGTAGCCTGAAGCAGAGCTCTTAAACAATTACAATAAATTAGAGCACTGGCAATTGGCTAGGTAACCAATAATATACCCCGAATGGAAGATTAACAAAAAATAACATATATTTAGAATAGGATTTGAAATAATCATAGGGATTACAATACAGTGTAGCTCTATCATTGGTAACTGAATATTAAGGTGGTTGACACTAATGCGCATGTCTGAGATGTAGAGTTTAAATTTTCGACTAAAGTGATAGTCTTTATTTATAACAAAAAAAATACAAGGTACAAGTAAAATATTAAATTAATCTACTCACATATGGTAAATTAGTATCAATTATGTAAAATTATTTGTTTAAAAAGAAATAAATATTTTTTATGGTTGTTTTCATTGATAATCATTTCTCTTTGAAGTCAACTTTTGGTTTGATGTCGTTGTGTCCTTTGAAGCCTATGGCTTCTCAAATCTAATAAGCAAATTCAAAAGCCCCACGACTTCAAAATCACTCAATTTGCAAACTTCATAACTTTAAAATAAATCTTGGTGCTTAATAAGTTATGATAACTAGTCCCCATTAATTTTGGCATGGCTAGCCATGGCTAGCCACTAAGTAGCAAAAATCTACACCACAAATTGATAAACACCAATCCTTGATCAATCACAATCTGACATTTGTCAACACTGGCTAGCTTATCAACTAGGAAGGAGAAATTGCTTACATCAATCCCAACCATGTGGCCATTAGTTGATAAAATCATGGTCGCCCTATGCTTCTTATTATTTCCAACATGTTATTGTAAATCGGCAAGGAGATGAGATCTAATGTGTAGCCATCACAAGTCAATGAGTTTGCAGCCATGATTTCACATTGTGCATAGGTTGCAGGTTTAGAAAATTTTTAGTTGCAACTCTAGTACTTTGGCACCTATAAATAAGGATCCTTGGTTTTATTTCTACCGTACACATGTGCACTATATGCTTATGATCAAGCAAGATTGATCTGATTTTAATAATTAATAAACCATTAAAGTATAATTAAAAACAAACTAATGAATATATGAAAGTGAGGATAAACTAGCATATCTTTAATATATGTAAAAAGATGAAAATGCAAAGGTCACATATATTTCAAGCGTTCAATTTTGCATACAATATTTCAAAGGTGGACTTGAGCCTCAAGTTGACTCTAGCTTTGATTCGAGCAAAGTCATATACAAGTTAACTTTACTTTTAAACTTTAGTGGTGTCAGGATAAATAAAGTGTTTTGGAGTTTTTAGTAATGTAATACTCAGACCCAAGTAGAGCTCATATTAGTGCATTTAAACTATAATTATGATTCATGTATGAATTGGTTGATTTATGGATATTTTTATGAATTGGTGATTTTTGCAATTAGGGTTGTGATTAAGATTAATCGTCATGGCTCGATGTGAGCCAATATGACCAAAGGGGCTTAATAAGGATTAGGAAATGCTAACATGTCATGAATAATTATTTTAATTATCATGATTTGATTTATGAAAATTGAAATGATAATAATGAAATTAAGTTGGAAAATATAGAAAATTCATAACTTAACACCTATAAGGCGGATTGAGATGAAATTTGAAAAACAAGCATATGATGTTGGGTTCAATCTTATGGATGGATTGGATTAAGAAAAATGTAATATAATTAAGATGATAATTATTTATTTTCATCCCAAACCCAAAGGTTAAATTTTAAATGATCATAACTTGAGTTAGAAAAGTTGTATTGAGACTAAATTCGAAACGGGTGGACAAAATTATATGTTTAACGTTATGGAAGGGTTGGATTAAGCTAATTACCATGAAAATATGCTTAATTAGAAAAAAAGTATGTAACTTTGACTTTGTGAACCACAAAGTACCATAACATTTATGTAAAAGATAAGGGATTAAATGCATTATTTAATGCCACATATGAGGTGTCACACAAGGGTAATTCCAAGTAGATTTTATGAATTACCAAAAATGCTAAAATTCATGAAAATTCAAGAGCTTAAACTCTTGGTTTAAGAGGCTAAGATGTAGCTTCAATGAAGCAAGGAGTGGTGGCACAAGGGGTGATGCCCAAGGTAGGCTAATGCATGGATTTTTTATTTTTAAAGATTTCTAAATGTGCATCTAAATACCTAGACACCTAGGGTAAGTAATGGGGCATCAAAATGAGTGGAATTTCATGGCAAAAATTGTCAAAAAGGGCAGCTACATAGGACGTTCTAAGTGAACAACAACATGGTCCACATATGAGCAGATTTTTTATATATAATAATTATATATTTTACTTGGATCTTAGTTAGCCATGTCATCAAGGGATAAGAAGGAAATAAATTACCCTCATGCGATCTGGCAAAAGTGGGCCACACAAGATGAAAAAATTATAAAATGGAGCACACACATGGAACGTCTACTTTTGGGAAATTCAAAGAGGAGAAAAATTTTCTAACAAGCAGCCCTAAACACATCCAAGCAGGAGAAAGGAAGAAGGAAAAAGAGGAGAAAAGGAAGGAAGAAAGGAGGAAAATCAAGTTTGTAAAGCTTAGATTTAAGTTGCTTAGATTTACCTTGAGTTTTGGATTCTTTAAACCAAATTTTCTTTCCTCAAATTATAAGTCATGAATATGATTCATAATGAACCTTTAAAGGATGAGTTATGATACCCTTAATTAGTGTACTGAATGATATCAATGAATTCAAGGGTTCAAGAAGGTTAAATGGGATGTTAGGGTTAATTTTTGAGATGAAACTTATCTTGAAATTTCTTAAAACCCTAAGCCAAGTTACTGTTTGGTTTAAGTTTGATAATTAGGATATGATTTATGTTCTTATGGATTACATATGTTGATTTGGGCACATGTTAATGATTTTAGCAAAAATGGAACTTAGGGTTTCATGTATTACCTGATTTCCCATTTTTATGTTAAATATGATACAAGAAGTAGTTTAAATGAACTATGAATGAATTGTAGGGTAAATTACTCTAAATTAAGGACCCTATATCAGTTGAAAGAGATAGCCCTAAATCTGATTTTTTGGGGCACATGCATGGGAACATCAAAATGGGGCCAAAATGGGTACCCTACATGTATATTATGTTGCTGTTTTGTAAATAATTAAATCATAGATGATTTAGAGGGTAAAATATCTTAGGATTAGGGTACTTTGGATTTCCAAAAGGAATTGAAATTTTTTTTCCTAAATCTGATTTTTTTAGGGTATATACATAAGGACGTTCAAATGAGGTAAAAAGGGGTACCCTACATGTTTGAGTTGTTACTGTTTTGGAAGTAACTAAATTATAAATTTTAAATATGTGATAATACCCTAAATTTGGATTAAGGAAAGCATGATTAGTTGCTAGAATTTATAGATTAAGAATCTATTTTGATTGAAGTATCAAAAGAGGCGTTAAAATGATGAAAAACGGGTCCTAACATTGCTGTTTTGAAACCTAGTGATAAATTGATTAAAATTCCATCCTTAAACCCTAAATTATATGTTAATTAAGAGGTTTAATCATGCTGAATTAGGACATAATTTTTTGATTTGAAAATTTTGAAGAAACACATAAGTTACGTGTTGTAAGTTGAGTGTATGTGGAAGGCTAAACATGGATAAGTGATAAATGACTTATATAAATTGCTAAAATGGAAAAATGTATGAATAAGTGATGAAATTCATGATTATATTTCTGTTTTAATAATTAAACATAATCTCAAATTTTGAGATTAATGTATGAAGCC
>JAXCLR010000050.1:17894416-17910459 GCA_035584095.1 Annona squamosa
TCTCCACACAATTGAGCCATTGCTACATTGCTTGTTATGCTTCTTCTCCACAACAAAGCAGGGTTGTCTAGAAAGTCTTTTTTCCCTTACACATTTTTCAATTAGCTTGAGACTAAGAGGTTCCACTAGGTCCCACTTGCTACCAGGATCCCAAATCGACTATTCCTGCCAAGATTTCTGGTGGAGGTAGTCCCTCCTAGATGCCAGCTTCCTAAGGGTAGCAATTTTCCACTGATCAGACATTTAGCAGTGTAGGACTAGAACCACAGTGTATTCTAAACCTCCCATCCTGCTTGCCAGAGTGTAATAGACTCCTCAGGAGATCGTTTTTAGCTTAAGGAGAGCTGGTGCAATTAACACCATCTACGTGCCTCCACTAGAGTACAATGGGGACAAAGTTCCCAAGTGGCTTTCTGGAATCGATCATGAGACTTTGATGGCTAGTGGATTCTTGGCTACCCATCTGCCTCCTGATCATGTCGATGTTGTCATTGGCGCGGGCATGTCACCTTTTCTCAACAACAATGTTGATTTTATAAATGCTAGGTATCAGCTTGATACCTTCTCATTTATTAATGGGCTTATAGAAGCTAGCGATAAAATGGTTGGAGCCATAGTTTCTCTGTTACAAATGCCCTCGATGCCAATAATGCATCATCTCTCTTGTAATTTAGCTTCTTGACGATTGGGACAGTGACTATTGTGGCCTCTCTTGTAATTGGTCCGACTTTCTCTGTTATCACTTCTTGATGACCATTAGTCATCTTCACTTGTTCTTCCAGAACCCTACGAATCTCATGGGGGAGTCCATGATCCTGCTCCTCCCCAATGATTTTATTCACATCTGTCAACTTTTGATTGGGAGTCATCCCCTCTCAATAACATTTTGCTATCATCAATGCATGGCTTGTCTCTGGTTGTCCCAAGCGGGTCAACCTTTGATTTGTTTGCAATAGGTAGCATAGTGCATTGAGGCGCCAATCTGTCCGCGCATTGTACAAACCCAATCTTTCCTCCATGTATAGCAATGCCTCTGTGATCTTTTCCTTTAGGGCTATGAGGCCAATGGCGACTTGCTAGTCCAAGGCAATTAGCCGTTTATCCGTCTACTTAAGCTAGCTTGCTTGTTTTTAGCTCTGTGGGCAAGCTTTCCTCTAGATGTGTTGAGCTCCTCTTCGATACACTTGATTCATGCGTCATGCATCCCCGTCTCCATCATTCGGATCAGTTGCTCTGATACCATCTCCTACTCGGTAGGACCTACCTTCTTGTTTCTCCTTGGGGGGAAGAAGGAATCGTAATAAAGGAAAAAATGAAAGAATTCAAGGAACTGTATGTTTTCCCTTATTTACATTGTCCCTTACATTTTGTACATGCTTTGCAAGCATGGCTTAGTAGGTGTGTGCCAACTTGCAAGAGCACAAGAAAGCCATGTGTAGCACTGTTGCAAAGTTGGATTTGATGTTTTCCACCTAGCTTTAGGACGACGGGCAAAAGAGCTTGAGTGTAGAGACGAATGGTGAGCCTCCTTTTCGCCTTCCCCAAATCCCGCCATTGGGCATTTGTCTTCTTCACAAACTGCAGGTAATCCCAACAACACAAACCTTAGAGGGTCATTTCAGTCATTTTACAAAATATCTAGCCTTGTATTGGTAGTAGCTAATGGGAAAGTGAGATCCTGTGTATGCATGTAATTTTTGTAAAATTATGTAGGGGTAATATGTAATTCGTGAAATTATATAGGTATATTTACAATTAATGTCAAACTGTATGGGTATATTTACAAATTAACTTTATAATTGTTAAAAGCTTAGTGGAACTGAAGATTAGAAAAGGTATGTGCTTAGAAGAGTGAAGTAAAGATGTTCTCTTAAATCACTATGTATTGTGCCTATTGTATAGTTTTTTATTGTGTTTATTTGCTTTATACTTGCATATGTATTTTGCCTATTGTATAGTTTTTTATTGTGTTTATTTGCTTTATACTTGCATTGCATATTATCTCCTTGCCACGGCTCATTCAAAGGAATTTTATGAGATAAGGTTACAAAAAAATTAATATTTTAATTACCTAATCCACTCATTCCTTCTTTTGTTAAACCAATTATTGAGACCAATAGCATCTCCCCCTAATGATCTCCTAGACTCTTTCTTTGCTTCTTTGTGTTCCACTTAACCTTTTTTCTCTCATTTTCTAGAGTCTTTAAGCCAGAAATATTATAGTTTCTTCTTGATAAGATCCCTATGCTAGCCATCTACCATAAGATTGATCAATTGGATGAGATGTACTTAACACATTTTTCTAAAAATTTCATATAACAAAGACTACAACATTCATGCTATCGCTTGACTCATAGAGTCTCAACCGTCCACATCATAATCTTAGTCCAATAGAGTAATATCATTATTCTTCTGAAGTTATATTGTCACTTTGTACTGAAATATCATAAAAAATACCTAGTTTCTATAATATAACTGTTCTGCTAGTAATGAATCTTCGATTATCGAATTTGACCATAACTAGGTAAAGACAATTATAAGACAATTACAGATAATCTAATTCCCGTGCTTGGTACTTGGGCTCTTCAAGTATGTATATTTAATAGATAAAACTAGACTCAACAAACTTGTACCACATGCTCTCTAGTGAGGCTCCAACTTTGCTATGCCAAATTAAGCTATAATAGTATGAGATAGGATTCCTTACACCTGGGTGCAACTTAGGCTCGATGCACTTAGGTGTATTTAACCTATTTTTAAATTTTTTTGAAACTTTTTTTTATAAAAAATGTTAATCTAAGTGTATTTGACATATGTATCAAGTTTTACAAATCTCTAAAAATGGTAGAACCTGATACACATGTTAAATACACTTAGATTAATATTTTTATTAAAAATTTTTTAAATAGAAATGGATTAAAGCACTCGGATGCACTGTATTGGGTTCCTAATAGTATTGTCCATCAAAATGAAATTAGGATCTTGTAAGATCGCTTATTATCTATTTTCATGATGATCTTCTCTTAGTGCAATCTTTACAATAAAAGGGCGAATAAATGTCATGAACTTAATTCAAGGTAATCTTTAATGTAGAAAGAGAAAAAATTATGGTAGAGAGAGAAACGAACCCCGAAATTAATATGTTAAAGATACAAATGAAAGGACTTGTACTCATTATTTTCAAAAAAAAAAGGACCTATACTCATTATTTAGATATCTAGTGTATATATAAAAGAAAACATTCTGACAACTTCTTTCTTAGGCTTCATTGAATACCTCTCAAGCTCCACTAGATCTCTAACTAATATTATATTTTTACATGACTCTCATGGCGAAACCAATACAATCTGTCATGCATTCACCATGTACTCTCACATAATGTGAACCATTATATAAATAACTCATATGTAGAATACAAACTCAAACCTAATCATGTGGTAAATATATCAAAGCTTGGGAAAAAACAAAGAAAGGAAGAAAGGGATGGAAAGAAAAAATCTTTAAAAGACCGCAACGAGCCCCATTAACTCACCATTCACGCATGTAGGATGGTTAATTATTATTATTTAAAAAAAAAAAACGTAGACGTGGATTGTAATCTAAAGAAAGGGTAGATAATTACAAAGGTATTATAACATCGTACGTATTCGGAAGCAGGGAAAAAGCAATTCAAAAGGAGAAAAAATTAGCAATTTAATTTAAAATTAACGATTTAATTTTAAGAAGTAAGAAAACGAATCCAAATAAAAGTAATACTAAAAAAATATTTAGAGTAAACATTGATAAACTGGGCGCTCAAATGGATGGATGGTGACGTCGACTGCAAGTGGTGCAGGAAAAGCAAAATAAATTCTTTTATGAGACCACCTTTTCTAGTCACATTTCAATGCAGTTATATTTGGTATAAAATGTAAATAAATTATATATTAATTGTAATTAAATTTTTTTCGCTATTTACAACAAAATCTTAACAAGGGTATTAAACATTACTTTGGTTGATGTAAAAAATGGTTGCATTTAATTGAATGACGTCACTCTAAAGCAATCAAATATTTATAATCAAATAATCAATTATAGCTAAAATACATCTAATATAACCAAATGTATTAAACGTGGCCAAAAATAGTTATATTGAACGAATTTTTTTGTGCTGTTGTTGTAGCTCGACATCGTATTTTGTAGGGAACTGCGGATAGGTCATGGGAGTTGGCCACACATGTAGCTGTGATAGCTGTAAATTGAATCTCACGTTAAAAAAGATCAAAGTTTCTAGAGGTTTATAAGTAAGTTCAAAGCTTGAAAATGACATGACACAGGATGATTTTTCTGAGACTGAACTCTAAACGTTACAACAACATTCACAAAAACTGGAAACGGATTAGGGTAGGCCCGCACCCCCCATGCGCCTCGTCTCTTTGGCTTCTACTTGATGGTGGTGGTCTGCCAAGAGGGCAATGTGTGAGAAAGATTTAGTAAATTCTAGTTAACAGAGTTCGATAATTGAATAGTGAGAAATTCTAAGTTGTTTCTATAAAAAGTTTAAACGTGATAATATGAAAGGTTATGCATTTATTTCGTATTCGAAGTATCCTGGTGGTGTTGACACCATCGAAGGATGCCTTTTTTATGATACGTTTACACATGATATTGTAGAACACAAGGACTAAAATATCCTATTAAAGTGAGCTACCCATGCTCCTCTGCCTAGAGTCCATCACACATGAAAAGCATGCTGCGTATATGTGGAGTCGACCACTCAAGGGGGTAGGTGGTGAGATAAACCCCAGGGATTGGCAAACAGCAACAGTCAATTTCCAGCATTTGCAAATATTTTACTTTTGAGTCAACAGAAATGAATGTAACCCAACAGAATATTGCAAATTCATAGGATACTCGAAAGTGAACCTCTCTAATAAGAATTCTTTTCGAAAGCACCCTCTTCCTCGTTCAACCACGTTGTGTAAGGGCCAACTAGAATGCAAGTGAGTATATTCAACTTAGTAATACATTAAATGTATTATCTGTATTTTAACTTCTTTGGTGTATATTTTAAAGAGTCATCTTCAATAAATCATCCGGATATACTAAAATTTCAATGAAACTTGCTGCAAAATACATTTTTCAAAATTTTCTATAAAACTGTTAACCTACATGTATTTAATTTATATATATAGGGCACCAGATCTAGTGCACTCGGGTGTAAAATTTTTTTTATATATTTTTAAAAATTTTATGCATTTTTTAATTTAAGAAGTATATAACATGTATATAAAGTTTTACCAATGTGGAGATTTCTAGATTTTTTTATTTTTTAAAATTAGAAGCATTTTCATAATTTAAAATTTAAAAAATACAGCTGATTTTAAAAAATAAAAATTTACAAATCCCTAAAGTTGGTAAAACTTGATATACATGTTAAATAAACTTAAATTAACAGTTGCATAAAAAAAATTTATAAAAAATAAGTTAAATACACCCGGGTGCACCAAGGCTAAGTGCACCCAAGTGCATGCAATCAAAAATATTTTT
Organism: Annona squamosa; assembly: GCA_035584095.1. Classification (NCBI taxonomy): domain Eukaryota; kingdom Viridiplantae; phylum Streptophyta; class Magnoliopsida; order Magnoliales; family Annonaceae; genus Annona; species Annona squamosa. The sequence continues at coordinate 17,899,946 of JAXCLR010000050.1, forward strand.
TGAGATGTATATATATTTTTTGAATTTTTAAAAACAGAGGTATTTTAGTCATTTTAAAAAAATTAAAGCCTCATATTTTAAAAAATCATAAAAATATGTATACACATTTCTAAAATGGTGAATTTTTTTTATAGATTAAAAATTATGTGGTATAAATGTAAAAATAGAAAAACAGTTGGTACAGATGTACATATTTTATTTTGGAGTTAACATAAATGCAAATACTCTTTTTTTTAGATGTACAAAATCAGTAATAATTTCAAACTCCTCTCCTGCTATGGAAAGAAGTAATGGAATTTCTTTTCCCTGAAAGGATGATTTCACTCACGTATACTGTGTCAACAACCAACCATGCAAGTGTTAAATTGTTTTTGATACACGACATATTTATAATACAAAAGAAAGATCTACAAAGTGGATCTCAAAATATCTTTAAAATCTTTCGATAATTACAAATAATCTTCTAAGGAGAATACCTTAAAATCTAATACAAATTTGAATCTTTATAAAGATTTTCATATAATTTTATATCTTTTTTAAATGAAGATATAGTTTTATATCCTTAATACTCCTGAATTCGGTGAATATGGATTTCTTATTCTCAACTTGTTACTTAAAATCTTCTAGCACTTGATCAGCAACTTGGTTTTTTATGGATACATATTGTGTTTGCAACAATTTTTTTGTAATTTGTCCGGACGAAATCAGAATCAATTTCTATTTGCCTAGTCAAATCATGAAATCCTAAATTAGAAATTATATGTTTACCGTATAGGAGCCTGAATATTTCAGTTCAATTTTTTTGAAAGTTATTACAGCACAATTTGTTGGGTAATTTTAGTGAAACTTGCATATAACGTAATAAATTTGCAAACTATTGTATCTCACTAGTCATTACCATATGTCTATACTATTTCAGCATAAAGACTAAAAATTGTATTTTCCTTTCTTTGTTTCTCATAAAATTTTCTAATCCATCAATATATAATATCTTGTTATGGACATTTTTAAATCTTGGCGTGTTGCCTAATTTGTATCATAATAAAATTTAAAGGTGCATTTGGCACTTAATAAAACTCTTTAAAGAAAATTTTTTTGTGAAAAACTTTTTGAAATGGAGAAAAGTGATATGATATGATAAAGTAATGATAAGATGTAAAGATAATGAAGTCAAAATAGATATAATAGTTCTTAATAAAGGATTAAAAAAATAGTTATATAAAAAGATGTGAAAAAAGATTAAACATAAGGTCATTGTGGTGAGCGAAAAGTTTTAAATTAAAATATTTTTATCTTTTTCGAAGATAAAATAGCTCTTTACCTAAGGTAGCTATTATGTATCTTAATATTTTAGGGCTCATCCTTCATTTTAATATATTGATAATTAATATAAAATTCAATACATTCATTATATTTAATATCATTTGTTTAACTACAAGATTAAGTTTCATTAAAATCATATATGTACATGAGTCATCTTTACTTTAAAATAGATATATTCGTGTGTAAATAAAGACATTGTTCAGAATCTTTCACGAATATATTAAAATACAATAATATTTTATAGAATTATTTATCAACATATTAATGATATTTTAGATTGTTTAGATATTGAAAATGCTACTTTAAAATTAGCACTTAGCATCGAATTAATTTATTATATTAATTTTATACATTTGTAAATGACACCAATGTACAATGATACTAGATAAATAAAAATTTTTATAGTAATATAAATAATGTCAGATATAATGGATGAAGTGAAATTTTGTATGAATCATCAAAATATTAAAAATGAAAAATTTTATATAGAAAAGAAGTTTCATAAAAGCATTTCCAAATATTATATATTCAGTATCTAATTGTGGTTTTCATGAATAATTAATTGACTCTGACGAAATAATTAATATTAAGTTTAACTATAATCAGATATATTAATTTTAATTATTCTTCCCTATAAGGTTGGAACATACGGTCGACCTAATCCGAACCTAGTATCAAACCCCCTATGCTAGGTTTAGATCTGGTTAGAGTGCGTTCAAACTAGATTAGCAAGGCCCCCAAAATAAACACAACCTTATCCTTACAGAAATTTAAATCTATAGTATCAATTACAATCCGACTAATAAGATAAGCATTTAAAGGATTTATGGGTGAAAACTTAGAAGTTTTGAGGTGGACAACTAAGGGTATGTTTGAAGATGGATAAAACTTTTGATGAAAAGTTGTAGAGAGTAGAAGTTAACAAATAATGTGATATGATAGGGGTAATTATGAGGAGTAAATAGGATAAAGTTGAAATAGATAGGTTAATTATATTAGTAGTTGTGTAGAAATGATTGAAAAGTAGGGTAGTTATATAGAAAAATGTGAAAAAATGATTAAAAAATAGAATAACTGTGGAGAATGAAAATTTTATGTTAAAAAGTTATAACTTTGCAATTTATACTCATTACCAAACACACCCTAAGTTGCATGCAGTGAAAATGGTAAAGAAAATAATCGAGATGACGCCAAAGAATTAGGGAGAAAAGGGGTAATGGTTCATTAAAAGGTCGTCTTCACATGAGCTCTTATTAAGCCAGCCTAATTTATCTTTTTATTTATTTTTTCATAAGATAGTTATCTTAATTATAATTATATTGATTCATATACCAAAATTTACAATTTTAGATATTTATATATTTTTATTGAATTTCAAACATCAAGGATATATGTATTATTTTATAGAACACATCTGGGTTATCGAAGTCATCTGTAACTTCAAAAAGTTGTTGATTGTCTAAATTCAACAAAACTATATATAAACATTCAAAAATAATACATTTGGAGTAACATATTTAATTAAAAATGTATATGTAAATCAGGTTGATTTCATAGGAGCTCTTATCAAGCTAGTTATTACACGGAAGAACAAAACAGAACACTGCAAAGAAAGAGGAGTAATGATCCAATGAGGCCGAATTCACGAGAGTTCCTCTGAAGCCGGCCTAAGTTATATATTTTTATTTTTTTTATGAAATATGTTATTTTGAGTGTATTTAATTTATGTACTAAATTTTGTAATTTTTTTGAGGTTTATATACTTTTATTGAATTTTAAAAAAACAACTTTTTAAAGTTGAAAGTTACTTCGATACTCTTGATTTTTGAAATATTTAATAAGAAATATACAAATATTTAAAATTTATAAAATTGGACATATAAATTAAATATATTTAAAATAACATATTTCATGAAAAATGAAAAAACATGTCACTCGGCAAGCTTCATAAGAGCTCCTGGTAAGTTGACTCTACAAAATCATTACCCAAAGGGGTGATGTATTTTCCATCGAAAAAAAAGAGGTGATGTATTTTATCCATCCGGTTTCAATTGAAGAAAAACAAGGGAACAAAGACAAGACTGTGTACTTTCTGTAAAAGATTGCACGAACCTAGCAAGTAAGCAAAATTGTCTCTGCAGAAGGCTGATTCGGATATAAATCTAGTGGCAAAATGACTGATTGATAAACATTGGCCAGATCATAAGAAGAAGAAACCCCAAAATAATGAAATTACCTACAAAACCAGAACAGGTTCACAGAAGAAAAGCATGAAATGAAACTAGTAAATCATATTCAGTATATATATATATTTTTTTTTCACGCATACATTCCCTTACACAATGCCCCTATTCTCCGCAATTGAAACAACCTCTACTACTGCCATCGCCCGCTTCCCTCACACTCCACCATTGAGCGCCACCCATTCTTCCTGTTAAATGTAACTGTCCAGATAGTGGCATGTGTTGCATGTGGAGTCCAATTTTTCAAGTAATGGACTGTGAATAGTGCTATAATGGAATATTTTTAGGTGCTAATGAGGAAGTACTTTAGTTTCGTACTCATGCATAAATGGGGGCTTAATGTATCCATTTTTCACACAATGCATTTTTATTTTAATGAGCAACAGCTCTGTTCCTTTGTGCTGTTTCTTGTATGTTTTTCAGTGTATATGATGTGCATTGTTGGATACTCTGCAGGGTGAATTGCTAAAAATAAATTGTAAAATAACATTTTGGTATGAAAGCCGGATTTTTTTAAATTAAAGCATCAAGTTTTAGGTTTTATTTTACAAGTTTTTGGGGTATTTCAGATTGCCTGCAAGGTGTTTGTGTTTTTTCTTCAATTAAGAACTTGTGTTTGTGAGGTGTTTGTTCACTTATTTGAAAGAAAAAGTTTCATTTTCTTAATTGTGTATGGCTAACACAAATAGGCTAAGTGTTATTCAGCCCTGCATTCCTATTTTTAATAGTGAGCATTATGATTTTTGATGCATTAAGATAAGACCCATCTTTGTTTCACAAGATTTATGGAATCTGGTTGAGAAAGACTATGTAGATACACCAGAAAGGGGTCTTTAGACAAGCGAGTAAACTAAACTAAATAGTTGCATCCTCAAAGATTCTAAAGTTTTTTTTTATTTAACAAGATATCACAAATAGCATTTTTTTATAATTATTACAACAAGAAATCCAAATAAGCATGGGGCACATTGGCTCTTAAATTCAAAAGACTGCAGAAGTAATAATGGTAAAATTGTAATCTCTTTGAAGAAAATTTAAAAATTTTTCCTTGTTTGATTGTGAATTGTGCAAATTTCTTTTTAAGTATGAAAAAAATTATGAATCAAATTCATAGCAATACTGATGAATTGCCTATAACACTCTTGCTCAAAAAATTTTATGTGTTTTACTATCTAAATATGTTTGTATTGTGGCTACCATTGAAGAAGGTAAAGATTTAAACACTTTAACTATGAATGAACTTTTATAATCCTTACCGTCTCATTAAGAATGATTGGCGAAGCTTCTAGTTAAATTTGATTAAAAAACATTCCAATTAAAGTGAAATGTTTCTACTAAAAATAACCAAATCATTTAAAGCCCAACTGATTTCATGTATTTTATTTTATTTCAAAATTGAAATCATACAATTTTATAATACATGATGACCCATTTTATACTCCATATCAAACATACACGTGAATATGTACATCTTAATCTACCATATTAAAATGTTATATAAATTTTCCTAAGTTAATTTGATAAGTTAATAAATATTTGAAAATTATTTTACACCTATTTTGATAGGTTTTGATTAGTATTTTTTTTATTTTTTTCAAAATTTTTTCATAAATTTATTAATCTAAATGTATTTAACATATGTATCAATTTTTATCATTTTTGGAGATTTTGAATTACTAAAATGCCACTGATTTTTAAAAATTCGAAATAAATATCTAAAAATCTCCAAAAATGATAAAAATTAATATACATGTTAAATATAATTAAATTAACATTTGCGTAAAAAAATTTAAAAAAAAATAAAAAAAAAGGCACATGCACCCGGGAGCATCGAGGCGGTGCACCTGATTAGAACCCTATTTTATTTCCATTCATTTTTTCTTTCATTTTATCAAAAAGCATTTTACAAAATAACTCATTTCCTTTCTCATATTTAAAATATGTGCAAGTTAGTTTAAATTAAGATTTTTATGAAAAATATAACTTTCGTAAACTTTCACATAAAATTTGTAGTTAGTTAACTCTTTTATAATTAAAGTTATGAAATTATTACTAAAATATATGAAAATATATGAATTATCACATCCCCAACTTAATCATTGTTGGTCCCTTAGCAATATCAATAATTTAACATTTAAAATTTTAGTATATTGCTAACTAGCCATGAGCTTTAAAAGTAAATTTTATTAGTTTATATAAGTAAAAATTCTCTCATGATGTTATAAAAATATAGGACATGTATATGTGAACCAATTGTCTAGTAGTCACTAGATAAATAAAAATTTTTTTTACCATTTCTAAGATAGGTGATATTCATATTGAAACTACGGCAGTGATACATTTTATTACTTTTTCTTTTTCTTTTGCTCACCATATTTTGTGATGTTTAGGAATTGTTTTTCAAATTTTTAATTTTTCTTTCTCTCATCATATTTCAGGATTTTCAGAGTTTTTTTAAATTTTTATTTTTCTTTTACCTCACTACATTTCAAGATATTTTGAGGCTTTTTAAAATTTTCCCTCACCATATTTTAAAATATGTGAGGATACTTTTCTTTCTTTAAAAAATTATTTACTTAAGACTATTAACTATCATTGTTAATGATAATGGAGATCATTTGCTTTGATGGAAGGAAAAATCATATCATCTTAGTACCCTCGCTAATTTCATTAGTATACATGTGAAACAAATGCTATCAAATTTTAGATGCATCATGAGAATATTTTTAAAATATAGATAATCACAAATTACTTCTTAACTCACTATTGAGCATTGTAGATACATTTTGACTATATCTTTGTGATCTTTTCTAAATTTATAGATTCACGGTTTTTAAATATTTTACTTTTATTTTTTTAAAAAAAGTAATTTATTATTTTCAATTTTTATTTACCAAAATTTTCTCTTTTTATAATTTTTTAAAGTGAAAAAACCAACTTGCTTGCTGCTATTCCTAGTAACACATTCATTATATATAAAGTTATATGAATAAAATAGCTAGGAAAAAGACAAGCTGGATGCCGATGGGTTTGCTTGAAACCTGGAATCGAACCATTACAACTTATATTTGTTGTTAAATAGTGAAAAAAAATATTGGGTTACCTTTCAATTAACACTAAGTTTTATGTTTTTAATTAGACACATGAAACTCATGTCATCTAACCCTAAATTTGTTAAAAAATTTAATATCTTACAAATTATTTAATTCTTTCATGTGATCATATTCAAGAGTCAGATTAAAGACTGCTAAGTCATCAATAATGTCCAATATATAATATTCTTTACTGTAATGTTACTGATTTTAAAATTATTACATTGATATCATTTGAGAGCATGACCTTATTAGGGGTGAAAAAAGGTTCCTTTCAATTACACAATTCTTTGATAAATTAATTATAATTTGAAATATACTAAGTAACATCAAAGAAAAAATTTTTAACATCAATATGTTTAAACATTTGGATCATTTCTTCCTTCTAAATTAGTTCTTTTATGTTAATTGGCCCAAGTATTTGAAAAGTATATCTTGGGTGCATTATTATTGAAATTTCCATTAATAGTCTACTTCTCATTTTTATCTCCCCCAACTTATTATTGACATATTCTTCCTTGCTCACCTGAATATTAGTTTGATCATTATCAATTCCCTCAAACTTATGCTTAGCATATTCTTCATTATTCTCAATAATATCTTATCGAATTTAAGGAGAGAGATTTTTACTAATTTCATGATGCAAGAAACCATCATTATATATTGTTGAAATTATTATGAAATTGTCAAACTATGGATTTTCTTATAGTGATAAATCTTATTGAATTTGAAATTCCAAATGATTTATTGGAGTGACAATTAGTTCATTAGATTTTTCTTCCCACATTCTATTCTCAATGAATTTTTCATCACTTTCCTCAATGTTTCCCACCTCCAACTTAATATCAATTCATCTTTTATTGCTTATAACATATCTTCATTTTGACCTAGTTTTTGTTTGCTAAGATGATTGAATTCTAAAGTATTAATAAACGGGATATTGGATAGGTATCTACTAAAATCTTCATCAACTACTACCTTTTTCCTTTCATCTCTTCTTAACTTTATCATCAATAAATTCTTTATCCCATAACATTTCTAGGGTTTGGCTAGTGAAGCTCTCATCAATTGTTAAATGACTTGTGCAAAACTTTTAGGATTTTGCCTCATTGAAGTATTAAATTTGTCATTTCATTCAAAAATGTGGATCTTCCTCTAGTACCGATGATAATTGGTTGACTACTAATTTCTTACATTTCCTTATCAGCTTCTACTAGCTGGTCCATTTGACATTCTATCCTAGCAATGGATTGTTGTCGAGCAACAACAAAGGTGAAGAATATCTATTTTAATTCTTCATATCTTCATAAAGTTTATCTACTTAATGAGACTTTTAGTAATTTAACTGAGGTGATGAAGAATTCTCTTGTGATTGCATTATTGCCATGCAATTTCATAAAAGTTAGGTTGATATTGATAGTTTGAAATTTTACCTTTTAGTTTTGAAAAAGTTTGTCCACTATTAAGGATCAATTGTTTTAATTCTTCAAAATTTTCATCAAAGGTTCAAGCTTGAAGAGATGATAGTGATTAAGTTGAAGTAATGGTAATTTTCTTCACGATAAACTAGTGGTCAATATGTATTTTTATAAAAGTTAGACTAACATTGATAATTTGAAATTGATTTTGCATAGATAGCCATGAAGATTGAATATTGGGGATCAATCATACGAAATTGAGTTTGCTAATTTGCCTAAGAGGAATTAGAGAGATTCATTTGATCTGAATTATAGAATTTGAAAATGCAATATAATCAGGCATGGGGAATCATTGAAAGGTTTGATCTTGTTCTTAGCTAGAGAGTGAAATATGGGTTATATTAAAATATTTTTTGGAAAAGGAGAAGATGTGACTAAGAATGAACTAATCGGAGTTTGGTTGGTAAGTAAATAATTAAATTTTCAATTTTTCTTTATTCAACTTAACTAAATTTTTGCTCAATGAAGTTTGTGTTTATTCTTAAATTTTATTTTTTAATATTTTAAAATCTAAATTTTTATTTTTAATTAGCTATTCACATAATGAGGATCTACTAAGGTTTAATTAAATTTTATAACACTTTATTTGGTTAGCCAAGTAAGAGATTGGATCATAGAGGTTTTTTCTACTCTTGTAAGATCCTAATTGAATAACCAAGAGTTTACTTAGACGTTTGCCTTTAAACCTTTAGTCTAAACATCAGCCTCTATATATGATATAAAAATTAATACACCAAAGATATAACTCAAATAAATGTTCTTAATTGTAAATGGATTAGAATTAGTGACGTATGATGTTCTAATATAGTAAAATAAAAATAAAGTAGATAAAAAATAAAGCAATAAAAATTACACTACTAGAGTGATAAATAGAATTTAAAATAACAAATCAATAAGAAATCATGCAAAGTAACATAAACGTAGCAATAAAATAAAAAAATTTAAACTTTTATACCTCTCTCCGGCAACAATTCGAAAAGTTAACGTAAATCAAGTATTTGTTGCTGTGAGCACTATGATGACAAATGTAATTTAATTAACTGATTCATATTAAAACTAAAAACTATATATAAGATAGCTTAGAACAATGTTAAGTCGAATCAAATCTATGGAAAGGCAACAATGATTGACATGTAGTGAAAGTGCCAATAAAAAATTTGACAACTAATAATGCAAGAACAAAATTTTAACAACTACTAAAATAAGAATAAATTACAGAAAGCAAAATAAGTCTAATTTAAAAAATCAACTAAAAGTAAATTTAATCTAAGAAAGCATTAAAAGGAAAAACGCATTAAATGTAATTTAAATATTACAAAGTAGTTAATTTAATCTAAAAGTTAAATCTACAACTAAAACTTATCAACTACAAAAAAACAAAAGAAACTACAAAGTAATAAAATAAATTTTACATCATTCTGAAAATGAAGAACAAATCTTTACCTCCCAGGGCTTTATTGCTTGGATTTTGTGTGTGTTTCCCTTGACACCCTCATTTTATAAATGAGAAATCATGATAGCTAATCATTTACATATGTGCTAAAAGCCCAGAAAACTATGTTCGCCTGTCCCCAGCCATTCAATTGCGTGGAGTTAACGCACACCATCGAATATTATTTTCCTAATTTTTTGTCTACAAACTCTGTTTAAGGATGATTTTAAGAAAAATGGAATGACCAGCTATTGTGACTTTGCCATCCGGCCAGCCTACTCTCTGTGTCATCTACGGGCGTGTGGATGGTGGCGGCGTTAAGTCTTGCCCAACTTTAACCCTACTTTTTAAAAATTCTGGTTGATCATATTTTTATACTAAGCAGGGATAAGAACGATTTAACCTTCACTTGTTAATAGGTCCTGGGACAAACTTCATCGTGATATCGAACTAGTTTCAAAATAGCGGGTTGAGTAAAAAATACGAATCAAATAAAATAATTTTAAGAATTTATATGTCTATTAAACATAAAGATATATCTATTCTAAATTTGAATGTTATATGCTTCAATATTTACTAATTAATAAAAAAATACATCGTTACCCAAATAAAATATGAGAAAATATAATATAATTTTATAAAATAGGATAAGTATTGACACCCCAACGCGGGGCCCCAAGATGGAGAATTGAACACAAGATTCAAGCTCAACCAAATTCAACGCAAAAGGAAATTCAACCAAGCAAGCCCTCCCGCACTCAGCCCACGGGAGCAAAGTTTCACTAAGTCTCGAAGTAGGCTTTTTCAAACTAGATCCGGCCCACAAAGAGCGAGGCTCCTACAGGCTACCCTAACGGGCTCTACAATACAGCCCAAGCCTCAGAAGCAGGCTTCCCTACAACTCTGGGCCCCTACAACGGCCCACCCAAAGCAAATGGGCTTAGCC
>JAXCLR010000050.1:17910559-17954607 GCA_035584095.1 Annona squamosa
TTAATTAAATTGTTAGTTAATTATAATTTCTTTTAGCTGCTTGTCTCCTTTTCTTTAATCTTTTCCCTCTTCTTTCTTTCTCTTTCTAATTTCTTTCCTTTTTCTTCTCTCTCTAATTTCCTCTATTTTTCTTTTTTTTTCTCTCTATAATGTCTCTTTCTCTCTCTTCTCTCTCTCTCTCTTTTTTCTCTCTTATTCTTCTAATTTCTTTCCTCTATCTCTAATTTCCTCTATTTCTTTTCTCTCTCTAACTCTTCTCTTTCTCTCCTCTCTCTTTCTCTCTCTAATTTCTTCTAATTTCTTTTTTTTCTTCTCTCTCTATCTGACGTCTCTCTCTCTTCTCTTTCTCTCTTCTCTCTTTCTCTCTCTAATTTCTTTCCTTTTTCTTTCATTTCTCTCTCTCTTCTCTATATTCTCTCTTTCTCTTAAAAATAATTCAAAACTACATCGCCTCTCTGTGGATTCGACCCGACTCATCGTTATTCTACACTATCACTTAAACCAGACAGCAACAGCGGCAATGACGGCCCAGGCCGGCGACAACCACAGCAGCTCGGCGCCTAAGGAGAGAATGATAGCAGCGGCGGCGATAGGCGGCAATCCAAAAGCAAAACAGAGAAGGGCTCTGCCCCTGCAGCAGTAGGCAGCGACCCAGCCGTCGCCAAAGAAGACAAACTCGGTAGCCTTGACAGTGACCATGGATGGAGCAGATGAATCGGCAGCAACAGCCAAGGCAGGTGACCGTCCACAGGCACGACAGCAGCAGCAAAGCCTCAAACGACGCCAAGGAAGACGGGCGGCGTCGGCAGCGGCGATTCCAGCAGCAGCAATGAATGGGCGCCTGAAACGGGGAAGAAAACCTCAGCCGGACGTGGCAACAACAAAACCACATGACGCGGGGGAAGACGGGCGATTTCGGCAACGGCTAATACAGCGATAGACGACCGTTGCCGGAGAAGAAGAAACCGCGAAAGGAGGAAGAACCCCAACGACAACGACAGTCGAAGACGTGCAAGCCTCGAAGGCAGCAACCTCGGCCGGCAGCGGCACAACAACAACGGCAGCAATAACAGTAGCAACAACGTCGATGGCGATTTCAGCAACAGCTGCAGCCAGGAGGGAAGGAGACGGCAGCGGCGACAAGCAAGAAAGGAGAAAAGGGAAATCGAAGAATAGGGCCCCCATCGGAGACCCTAAAATTTGGTGAAATTGCATAAAGCTCCCCGCCTTTTCTAGAAATTGCGAAATCATCCGGATTCAAGACTAGTGCAAAACAAGCCAGCAAGTCCACAGAATTTCAAAAAGGACCACTCTCCCAGAAGAAACTTCATGGGTATGCAAAAATTACGAATTGACCCAGAAAAAAAAACAAAAACAAAAAAACAAAAAAGAAAAAAAGGAAAAAAAAAAGAGAAAGAGAGAGAAAAAGAGTGTTCAGGTTAATGTCAAAAGGAGTGTCCAGTACTTTGCCATTCACCGTCAAGATGCCTCCGGCAAAGGGGGGCAGCTGTTGACACCCCACCGCGGGGCCCAAAGATGGATAATTGGACACAAGATTCAAACCCAACCAAATTCAACGCAAAAGGAAATTCAACCAAATAGGCCCTCTCGCACTCAGCCCACGGAAGTGAAGCTCCACTAAGTCTTGAAGTAGGCTTTTCAACAACCAGACCAGACCCACAAAGAGCGAAGCTCCTACAGGCCACCCCAACGGGCTCCACAATGCAGCCCAAGCCTCGGAAGCAGGCTTCCCTACAACTCTGGGCCCCTACAACAGCCCACCTAAAGCAAATGGGCTTAGCCAAGCTCAAGTCCACCAAGCTCAACTATATGGACCAAGTCCAAAACCCTTCAAGCGGCCCAAGGCCCACGATCTCAACCCAAGCTCAAGTATGTAGATTGAGTCCAAGCCAAAAGCCCATGACCCTAACTCAAGACCAAGTCCATGATCCCACTCAAGCCCAAGCCCATGGACCAAGTCCATGACTTCAAGGGAGCCCAAAGCCCACTCCACCATCTATAAAAGGAGGAGCTCCCCTCTCATTTGGGCACACTTGAAGAGGGGCATCCCAAGGGGAGGATGAGAATCTGCAGCAACGCCCCGGCATCTCGGTCTTCCCGCTCTACGCGCTCCACGCCTCTCTTCTTATTTTCCCCTTTCCATCTCTCTTGTTCTCTCAAATCTTCTTATTTCCCCCCTGCACGCCGTGTAAACCGCCTCGGGTTGGCGGATTTCTCCATATTTGCTTCAACTTGAAGGCCAGAACCCAGATTCTGTATTACCAGTGCCTTATTTCTTTAAATAAGGGCCGATCTCCTTCTAAAGATCGGTGGCGACTCCATTTTCTTTGTTTTCTTGTGTGTGTGTTTGAGCTAACGCCCCGTCTTAGCCGTCATGCCGCCAAAATCTCGAGAAAGCGCCCATATGCCCGTTTTTCTAAAAACTATGAGACCTAACTCATTTTACCCCGTGTGAATGCAGAAAATCTAAGTCCACGTTGCCATTCAACACGATCCACATCTCTAAGGCCCGGGAAACCCATTCTGAGCCCATCGTAACACTCCCGACGGGTGCTACAATAAGATACAATTATACATAAGAGTTATATATGTGCAAATATTTTCTTATTTATTCTTATATTATTTTCTAGATAAATTGATTCTTTTATTGTTGATATAGGGTATATTTGGCAATATGTGAAAAATGTCAAGCTAAAACTATTTACTCTATTTTCAAATATTATAACTACTGTATTTTTTAATCATTTCTTTATATATTTTTTATAAACTACCATACTTTCATTCATTTCTACACAATTAACTATCTATTTTAAGTTTAACATTTTTACTCATTATCATTACCCGTACCATACCACATCATTTCATTTCCTTTTAAAAACTTTTATATCAAAAAGTTTCCATTCAAAATTTTTATAACTTCCCAAACAAACCCATAGATAATTATAAAAATTTTGAGAATTTTGAAAGAAAATAATAATAAATTTAAATATATACTTATAATTTTTAATAAATAATATATATTGTGGGGTCGGGACTCTCCAGGTCGGAACATATTTAGCCTACCTCGACCTTATTTTAAATTTGGATCAAAATTTATAACTTATCCTTATACCCCACCCCGAGTCTCATCTGTCTCATGCTTCATGGACCAACGCAGCTCTTCCTCACCAACGAAGGGTGACAAAGGATGTCAGCCTTCAGGCAACTTGAGTTAGTCTGTTCTTTCTCCCTCTCGTTTTGCCTCTCCCTTTCCTTTCCTTTTCATGTGAAGTAGAGATGCCCTAGACCGTCGTTGATCCATTACTGCTGCCATTTATCATCTTCTCTAGCAACAATCCAAATGGAGTTCTTAGAAATAAATGTGACTTCTCCACAACAAACTTGCTTCATGCAAACCAAGTTCATGTTCCTTCCAATAATTTCCACAACAAAGGCATGTAAAACTTGTTAAATTTTCTATACTCCATTCCAATAAAACAAGTCTAAATCCAATGTAAAACTTGTTAAATTTTCTACATTCCATTCCAATAAAACAAGTCTAAATCCAACATTTTCTTCCATTAAAAAATAAAACTTGCTAAATTTTCTATGTTCCATTCCAACAAAACAATTCAAAATCTAATATTTTCTTCCATTAAAACAATTCCAAATTCAAGCAAAATGTATTATTCATATCAATAAAACAATTTCAAATCCAACCAACCATATCATTCATTCTATTAAAGCAATTCTAAACCCAAGCAAAGAAAACCTACTAAAATTTCCACTTTAGTGTACAAGCTCCATTCCAATTAAAACAAATCTTGCATCCCATCGCTAATGGGAAGAGATGGAGCTGCCTTACAATGAATTGATGCTCTTGGTTGGAATCAATTTTGAGTTCCATTTCCACGGCTGCAGGTGTTGTTGATTTTGCACAGCAATGGTCATTGATTAGTAAAGCCATCGTGGGGTTCAAAGAAAGCTATCTGTAATGCATCGATGGCTGCCAGGACTGGCAATTAATGGCTACAACCGGCTAGATACGAGGCACAGAGGAACAGATCTAGATGCGTTTGGTCGACTTGGAAGATGGAAGATGATAGCTAGATTTTTGGCTTTTTAGACGCAATAAAATGGGTTCGCTTGGCCGAATTTCTAGAGGTCATCAATCACCGATGGGGTTTGAGTTTGAATAGTGGGGTGCCAAAAAATTTCTTGATTTACTACTGAATTTAATGAAGCTAATGTTAAGTTTTGCAATCTGTGATGTAGGAGACCTAGTTGCTACAGATGGAAATGGGCGATTTGTCTGAATTTCTTAGTACCGGAATTGCAGATGGTGATGCCACCATATGGAAAAGATCAAAGATGGCTGCAATTTTGATAGGGGCATTGCCGATGGAGTGTGCCGCGTTGGAGAGAAGGTCGTCACTAGAGAAGACAATAAATATTGGCAAATTCAGATCTTCCGGCAGTCAAGGGCATCTTTGGAAGGAAGGGGAGAGGTAAGAGAGATAGGGAAGGAGCAAAAAGTAGCTGAATGCGCTGGAAGTCTAGAGTCGTCTGTCACTGGGTTTGCTATGCCGATCCATGACCAATGTTTTCAGAACCGGTTGAACCGGCAAAGGAATTTTGCTGACTCGAACATGTGATATTAGCATGACATATTTATGATGTTATAAATATTAAATTATTTTTTTAATTTTAAATAAATATATTAATAAAATTATATTTTCATAAATCTTAAATATATATGTTAGATTTTAAGAACCACAATATAAGTACAAAACATGTAGGAAAAAATTAATTTAAGTCTATTTAATATATGTATTAGGTTTTACTATTTTTGAAAATTTAAATATTTTTTATTTTTAAAAATTAGTAGTATTTTAGTATTTTAAATTACTAAAATGTTAAAAAATTGAAAAAATTTAAAATTAGTAAAACTTAATACACATGTTAAATATACTTAGATTAATAATTGTATTAAAAATTTTAAAATTAAATTAAAGCATAGAGTACACTGCATTGCTACCCATCGACTTCTTATTTTTATATCCTATTTGTACTTAATTTTCGTCCATTGGTTGTATTGGTCGCATCAGCCTCGAACCCCGCTTCAAAAAAAAAAAAAAAACAAAATGCAACACGTGTTTCACAATTCACAGTTTCACACATAATATTCGCAGTTCTGCGTCGTCGTGCAAAAGGGGGTGGGCGGCAGGCGATCTGGCGCAAGAGGCAACGACAAGCGTTGTGCAAACGAGCGGCGAGTGTCGTGCGATCTAGTGAGTGAGACAGTGAGTGTCGTCGTGCGAACGGGCGACGGGCAGACAAACTAGGTGAGGTGAGGTGAAAATCAACGACTGAATCTTCCGAATTTGGCTGAAAATTGTGGAGACGAAAATAGAAAGGAGGCAGAGCCAGGGTTTAGTTTGGGGCTTTTGGGCGGGATCTCAGAAATGGAAATGAAGGAAGAAGAAGGTGAATGGAAAGGAGGCAGAGATGGCACAGTATCATGACTCTCGTTGCCGATCGGACAAGAGGAAGAAGACGATGAGCTAAGGCAGCAAGGCTTCAATTTGGGGGTCGTCGATTTGGGGACTCGAGTGCTTGACGTCGACCGGTCGGCAACAGCAACTGATTTTTTTTTATTTTTTTTATATGCGTCGAACTAGTTGCATTCAATCCAACCAGGATGTCCAATTCCATCACCGGTTCAACGGTTCAAACGGTTTAATGTAATTCAATCGAACCATATGTAACCAAACCGGCCGGTCCAGTCTGGTTCTAACAACAGTGTCCATGATGCAAAGAAGCGAGGTGAGAGAGAGTGTTCTATGCAATGG
Source organism: Annona squamosa (assembly GCA_035584095.1). NCBI lineage: Eukaryota > Viridiplantae > Streptophyta > Magnoliopsida > Magnoliales > Annonaceae > Annona > Annona squamosa. Next base: position 17,916,412 of record JAXCLR010000050.1, read on the forward strand.
GAAAGGGTTATCTATCTTTGGTGGCTTTTTTTTTAAAATCATTGTTGTGCAAGGATGGTAGAGTAATTGTGAGGAAACCTACATCTAATGGTGTGTGTTAATTTCGCACAAGCAAATGGCTGGCAATGGGCGGATGTAACTTTCAGGATTTTAGCCCAAATGCAAGTGATCAACTCTTGAAAATCATTGGGGGTGAAAAGATGCCCTAGCGACATGGGATTAGAAGTGTTAATGATCATGGTCAACTCATTAACCCGTTCATCTAACCCATTTATAAATAGATTTGGGTTAGAAATTTTTGAATACGTGACTTATAATCTATCAACATATTTAATTATTTAAATAAATAAATAAGTTAGGGTTAAGATTTTATAACTCATTAACTTATTTATTAACTCATTTAACTTGTTTAAATCATTAATTTATTTACAATATGTCAGTAAGATTTACATATATTTCCTAAATCATAAATCTTTTTCACCCATTTTGATATTTTATTTTCCTTCCGCAGTCTATGACTCTACAACGTTTTATTTGCTATCATGTTATGACATTGATACTGCCATCCCTGCCACCGTCCGCTAGTGTCACTGGTAAGACTCTTCTTTCCCCCTTTGCCTCTCTCTCCTCCTCTTTATCTTTTTTCACGTTATCACCTTTTTCTCTCATCTCTTTCCTTTCCTACATCTCTCCTTTTCATCTTCAATTGTTCTCCTCTTCATCTTTATTACTGTTTCCCTCTCTTTGTCATCTCTTTCATCGAATCGTTATCCTTCTTTATGCTGTCGCATCAAATATGCATCTCTTTTGTGATGAAAATCTAATCATGCTGTATGTTCCATTGGAATAGATCAATTTGCATGACAATTATAAACAACACACTCAAGTTTAAATTAGCTTGAATTTGATTTATTTGCAATATATATACACAACACTTTAACAACACGCTAATCCATTATTAAATAAGTTGTAAAGGGCTTAGGCTTAAAGTTTTTTAAATGGTTTGATAAATGGATTAGGGTTTAAATTTTTTGAATAAGATAGGATTAGAATTAAGCTCTAACCTAACTAACTCAATTTGTTAACATCTCTACGTGGGATTTTAGCTTTGCTGCTTGTCTTTGCTTCTTGGAATTGAGCAGGTTGCATTGCATGCTCACCCGTTTGAGGATGATGGAACATCATAAATTAGTGATCCGGCAGTCTACCAATATTTATGCTCACATGACCCCTTCTGGGAGACTTGGATGGTCTGCACCATTGGAAACACCTTATAATTTTTTCCAAAGCTATATAATAAGCTAATGAATGCAACCAAATCATTTAAAGCCTAGTTGATTTCATGTATTTTATTTTATTTGGAAAATTTTTTTTCATACTCATAACCCTTAATTCTTAATATGCTCACAATAAATCAAAAAATTTTCTTAACATTTTATTTTAAAATTTTGTCATACTCTGCAATTAAAACTACCATTATTTACCTCATCGAATAGACAATTTTTTCTTTTTAAAATTTTTATAATTAAAATGATTTAGCCCTAATATGATATTTGAATTATTTGATGCTGCGAATTAATGATTTACTAATATTAATAGACTCATATTCATGTTGAATTATCTCAATTAAGAAATTATGGAGGGGCAAAATAGTCGGTTTAATAAAGTTGTTAATGGCTGTTTTGACTATATAAATATGATATAAATTTAGATTGAAATATTACTGGTATATGCAAAATTTTTAAAATGTTATATGTATATTACAAATTAGGGGCAAATGTTTTGAATATAAGAGAAATTTTCTCAATTTATTTCAAAATTAAAATCATATGATTTTATAATATGATTTTATGATGGCCCATTTTGTACTTCATATCGAATAAGCACATGTGAACATATAGATGTTAATGTACCTTATTAAAATGTTGTCAAAAAATTTTCAAGTTAACTTAACAGATTAATGAATATTTTAAAAATATTTAAGCGTATTTTAATTTCATTCATATTTGCTTTCAATTTATTGCCTAAGCATTTTATAACATAACTGATTTCATGTTTTATATTTTAAAATATCTATAAGTTGGTTTAAAGTAAAGGTTTACAAAACCTATAATTTTCATAAAATTTTACATAAAATCTATAGCTAATTAGCTCTTTCTATAATTAAAGGTTAAAAATTACTACAAATATATAAATATATACGAATTATCAACGGAAATAATAAATTATTTTTTAAGGGACCACTACTGCCATATATTTCTTTCCATACACCCACCGCCCTGGTTTATTGTATACATTCACATGGCATGAGAATGGATGCCCACACTTTCCTGATTCACTTTTTTCTCAAACCAGTCTAAAAGCTTTTTTATATCTTTCTAATGATTTGTTTAATTTATGGGCATCTGTGGCTGACTCAAATAAAAATTTTTTACAACATACATTTATCCTATTTTTAATTATTTCTTCATATCTTCCTATATAACTGTCCTACTTTTTATTCATTTCTACATAATTATCTATACAATTAATCTGTCTATTTTAACTTTCTTTGTTTTTACTCCTCCTCAGTACCCATATAATATCACATCATTTTCTCACATTTAAAAATTTTTATATCAAAATTTTCATCCAAAAATTTTATCACTTTTCAAATACACCCTACATATCGAATTCTCCCTTCTTACTCTGAAATCCAAGAGGTAAGTGTTCTTCCTTTAGATCTTCATGCACAAAAGAATTATTGATATCAAGTTGTTTATGTTTTCCACACTTTCGTCACTATTAAACTCAATACTGTTTTTACTGTTATGATTTTAGCAATGAAAACAAATGTTTCATGATAATTACATCTTATAATTAGCTATACATTTTGCCAACTAATTTTGGCTTAAATAATTTTATTATTCCATCAAAGTCACATTTAATTCTAGAAATGCACTTGCAATCAATGGGTTTCAAATAGGGGTGCAACTTGGGTAAGGTATTCATGGGTACTCACTGACTCTACCATACATTGGGTAGGATAAGATAAAAATTTTACCTATGAGCATGGGTAGAGTAAAAATCATTACTCAACCCTCTAAATAAGATAAGGATAGGGTATACACACCGGGTATTTGGAATTGACCCGGATTGTTACCCATATAGGTATCTTAGTCGTAAATAACTATAAATATATGTATATCAATAAATATATAATAGTTTCTACCTCTAATAAATTATTGTTGGTTTGATTTTTATACATGATTTCTATTTGTAATGATGGATAATATAACATGAATGCATCTGATGTTAATGTAATTATTAATATGAACAATAAGTCTATGAAGAGTGTAAATATAGATGTAATGACAAAAAAAAAATTAGTTACAATTGTAAGTCTAAAATGTAAATAAGTATTGTTTTATATTATTTAAAACAACGTAAAAAATTTTTTTTTTTTGCATATCGTCATTGGTTATTGTAGAAACTGATTCAGAACCAAAATCGAAACCAACCCCTTGAATAATGGGTAGGGTAGGGTATAGTAGGAATTAACCTTATAAGAAAGTAGAGTATGGTAGATATTTTTGAAATAGGTTATAGGTAGAATAAACTACTATCAGAACTGAACTGACCCAAATTGCACCCCTAGCTTCAAAAAATATTTGGACAATCTCTCATGATATTTGGACATATTGGACTAGATACTGTGCACCTGACTACAAAAAATATTTTTAATATTTTTATACAACTATTAATCCAAGTGAATTTAATATATAAAATGACTAAAATGCCCTTATTTTTAAAAAATCTAAACTTCAAAAAAAAAGCTTATATCTTAAATACACTAAGATTAATAGTTTTATTTTTAAAAAATTTAAAAATAAAAAATGGATTAAATACATTTGGGTGCAATGAAAATAAGTGCACCCGAGTGCATTTAATTAAAAACCTATCATATTTACTTATAAAGGTCTAATTTCTAGAGCCATTGTAATTTTTGGATACTTTGATTTAATTGTCTCATTATAATTTTTGGGCTCTTCCATATTTGTAGTTTTAGAAGAAATAATTTTTAAAAATAAATCTAAGAAATAATTTTTCTTAATAAATATACCATAATAAAATCACTGAAGGCATATAAAATAACACACTAGCATATAATTTTTTTTATTCTTTTTTGGCTTTTTTTCTTAGGGTGCTTTTCATAAGATATAAGGGGAAAGGAAAAGAGGGAAAGTGAAAAAAAATTTAATCACAAGAGTGATGTGATCTAAAGGGTAAAATGGGAATAAACAGTATAGTTGTGTGAGAAAATAATTAAAATATAATGGTAAAAATTGAAAAAATAAAGTAAATAGATAAAAATGACTCAAATATATGGAAAACAAGTTTCGCTTTTCCCCTGTCCCTAAATTTGTCACCAAATGTACCTTGTTATAAATATAACAAGAACCTTGATTTTACTATGGAAATGACTAGAGTCTTCTAATAGTAACTGAATTTTTATTTATTTTCACTAATTTATTGTCTCATAGATAATGTGATAGGTAATTCTTGATGATTTCGTCTAAAGAATAAATAGAGCAGATTTATTTTAATGTTTATTTCAAGTTTGAAACATTGGTATAATTTGCAATAAGTATGGATGACATTTTCAAACACTTTTTATTGTATTATTATTTATGTAAAGAGGAATGATCCTATTAGCAAGGGCTAAGTAAATGTCTCCCTTAGCCCACTTTAAAATCCTATTTGAAATAATTTTTTTGCTTTTTTCTTTATACACTTGTTTATCTTGGTGTATTTAATATATAAATCAAGTTTTATCATTTTTGGATATGTGTATATATTTTTTTAGATTTTAAAAAATAAGAGTATTTTAAATATATATATATATACACATAGATGTTTAAAAATATTAAAAAAGATAAACATATTCAAAAATGGTAAATTTTGGTCTATATATTAAATACACTTAGATAAATAAGTGCACAAAGAAAAAAAATTTAAGGTGGGCTAAGTGAGGCATTTACTTAGCTAGGCTAACAGGATCACTCTCCTTATGTAAATTATTAGATTATTCTTTTCTTTTATACATAAGTAGGATCCATGCTTAGCGCATTGCAATAAATTTTTAAAGATAACTTTCAGGGCCAACTCTAATATGAAAATATTACTTTTGAGATTGAATGCTATAAGTTCTAAATTTGTTTATTTATTAAATATGAAGAATTTAAATATTTTTTAATCTCTTAAGGTTTTAAACTTTTTGACGTAAATGTTTTTAATTTATTTTATTCTTTGTAATCAACCAATATATTTTGTAATCCTAGCTCCATGGATATAAATCTAACAATATTGTTAATAAAAGCTACAAAGTCATTACTCCAAAAAATGAAAAATAAATTATCTCTTCTGGAACTCAAAACCTGGACTTCTCGCACCCTAGCTAGGTGGAACTTTTTCCCTGTCGTGTTAGTCACATGCTGAAGATTTTTAAATTTTTTTAATTCCATGTTCCTTGTAGTTTTTTATATTTTTGACCTTTCAAGTTTTTTAGTTGCAAATTAGATGCCAAAATTTTCATATTTGTATATTAAACCCGTAAATTTATTTATTTAACAAAATAAACCTTGAGGTTACTTAACAACCGACAACAAGCGATTAACGAGTGAAGAAAAATGCAACAAGAAAAATATCTAGGGTTCAAAAAGCAAATATGCCAGTGTTGATCCTTGGAAGTGTTAAATATCAATCCGCATACTCAGAAGGGCTAAATTGCAAGTAACCCAATCGCAGCCGGTAAATTGTCCACCTTCTTATAGCGATTCTCTGCATAGATGGAAGGAAGTAAAAACCGTGGTTAAGTTGTACGGAACCTATTTCTATCGTGAATGTTAAAGGATTCAGTCTCAACAAATTCTCGACCAGGCAGACATGCGTGAACAGGAAATGTATTTGCATTTTATTGCTTCTGCACTCCCATAGTCCCATCCATTATTCCCTCCCTTCTTCCTGCATGCCACATTGCACGCAACTAATCCATTCGTTCCCACGGGGCCACAGCCATCTCTCTCTCTCTCTTTCTCTAGCTCAGTTGCAGTTGGAGCTTTCGATCCTCCTTTCGCTCCCTGGTTGCATTTCATTTGTACTGCATGCTCACTTCCTTCGTAGTTCATTCATTACTAATGAGCACCGGAGGGCGTATCCGGCATCTCCTCCTCCACATCTGCCACCTCTTCCACCAGCTGCGAGAGGTTCGCCGCCGGATCGTACTGCTGAAGCACCAACACCGACGCCGTCGTCGAAATTTCCGCCGATGCCAGCAAGCACCCCACAGGACCCAGCTCCGGGCAGTCCGTCCTCTCACTCGCCAGGTAAGTCACCGGCGGCATCCTCCCAGCCAGGAACAGATTGCACCTGTTCATGCTTCTCACAGCCTCCGCCACCTCCTCCGTGCTCTCCACCACCTTCTCCTCCAATGTAATGGACGACGACGAAGAGTTGATCTTGCTCCGCAGCTCCGCGATGCACTCGTTGTCGGCCCCCCTCTCGTCGGCGTCCATCTCGACCGCTGCGATCTCCCCGCTGCGGCCCATTAGCGACGAGCCAGCCTGGGCCACGAACCTGACGACGGAGACCTTGATGCCGGGGTGCTCGGCGATGCGGCAGGCGTAGGCGAGGGCCTCCCGGTCGTCGCGGCCGCCGAAGAAGAGGACGACGGCGGTGAGGGAGACGTCACTGGAGTAGATCTGGGTGGTGCCGCCGAGGCCGCGGTCGATGAGGATGCCGACGGAGCAGGGAGCGTGGCGGAGGACGCGGAGATTGACGTGGCGGAAGGCGTGGGATCGGGAGATCATAGAGCCATCGAAGGACTGGTGTTTGTGGAAGGGGAGGAGGATGAGGGCGGCGCGCTTCTGCTGGGCGGTGGTGCAGATGTCTTCGTGGATGGAGGCGAGGTGGGAGATGGCGGTCATGGGACGGATGGAGACGTGGCTGAGCTGCTGGTAGGCCTCGAAGGCGATGACCATGCGATCGGAGGAGGAGGCGTCGATTGTTCTGTTCCAGAAGGGGAGGCCGTTGCGGCGGGCCTTGTGGACCATGGAGATAGCGGAGGAGCGCTCGGAGAGCTCCATTAGATGCATGGCGTAAACGGTGATGCGGCGGCGGCGGGTGCCACGGGAGGACTCGATGAGGTTGATAAGGGTGGGGATGTTGCGGCTGCTGTGGAAGCAGCCCACGATGCGGAGCTCCGAGTCCGGGTTGTTTCGCTGCACGGTCCGGTGCTTGTAGGCGGGCGCTCGCCGGGCCGGCTTGTAAACGAGGGTAACCAGGGGAGTCGTCATGAACGTGGTGAAGAGAGCCATCAGCACTAGGATGGCAAATGTCTGATCATTCAGGACCTGTACACGTACGAACGTACGTACATTTTTTTTTTATAAAGTACATACTTATTAAATTAAATTAGAAAGACATTTGAAGCCATATTATTCATTAAAAGAGTGTGTTTTGCAATTAATAAAAAATATAAGTTAAAACTGTTCAATCAAAAACTTTTTACTCCTCACAACTATTATACTTTTTAATCATTTTTTCACATTTTCCTATACAACTATTTTAATTTTTAATCATTTCTACACAACCATCCACACGACTAACCTATTTATTTTAACTTTATCCTCTTTACTATTCATCATTACTCCTATCTTATCACATCATTTGACAACTTTTACTCTTCAAAACTTTTTATCAAAAGTTTTTTTTATTACCAAACACAACCTAAAAATAAAAGAAAAATATAGGGTAAATTTTATATATACTCACATAGTTTCATCGATATTGCAAACATACTCATGTAGTTTCACAAATTGCATATTACGTTCATATAGTTTCGCCGAAATTGCGTATTACCACCACGCCATTAACTGCCGTTAATATCCGCTGTTATATTTTTGAAAATTGACGAAAATGCCTTCATCCGTAGTTTCATAAAATTGCATATCACCCCATGAAGATAAGGACATTTTCGTCATTTTTGAAAATATAACGGCAGATATTAACGGCGATTAGCGGTGTGGGGGTAATACGCAATTTTAGTGAAACTATATGGGATAATATGCATTGTGAAACTACGTGGGTATATCTGCAATATCAATGAAACTATGTGAGTATATATGAAATTTATCCAAAAATATATAGTTACATGCGATGTGGGCTTTTTAAATAAGTTGCATTTTTAAAAAAAATTTGTCTTTGACTCTTTATAGTTTCAACACTTTTTTTTTCCTCATGATGAGGTAACATGCTCTTTTATTTGTGTTTATTAATAAGTAAAAGTTGTCAAATTAAAACTTTTCAATCTAAAACTTTTCACTCTTTACAACTATCCTATTTTTTAATTATTTTTTCACATTTTTCTATACAACTATCCTATTTTTTTAATCATTTCTACATAATTACCAACACAACTAACCTATCTATTTCTACTTTATCCTATTTATTTCTCATCATTACTCTTATCATATCACATTATTTAACAGCTTCTACTCTTTATAACTTTTCATTCCCAAACACACTCTTAAAGAAGTGAAGTAAATGTATATTCTTGCAAGTGTGCATCACAATAGTGAAAGCCCGCGCAAGTACCAAGTGAAAAATTGAATTGTTTTTTTTTTTTTTTTGATACTTTTGTGTGTGTGTGTAGTGGCATTCTCATATTAAAGTGAAGCCCATTGATACTCTCATGCAACCCAGGAAATTTTTTTCCTAAACCTTCGTTATGGAGGGGAAATTATAAACCTCCACAAATAGGAAGAAATTGTAAAACCCTTGTCACAGAAGAACTAACATGTAAAAGTTCTATTCATTATAGCTGTATTCAATAGCATTTGAACAACCGACCACTTGCACTCAAGCGGCAGTAGTGGCGCAAAAAATTCAATTTGGTTATAATGTAGGGTGGGAAATTGGGAATTGGGGCGCCGATCCTTGACCCAATCTATTTTGTTACCAAAATTCAAAAATAAGGTTTTGATGGGTGGACCATATTTCGATCCAAAGAATCCCAACTCACCCCACATATATTCAATTATTAAAATAATAAATATATCTTTAATCATTTTCTTTTAAAATCCTTACATTATTTATAATTAGCTATATCAATAATATACATTTGCGTATATATATATATATGTGTGTGCGCGCGCGCGTACAACTCTAATATATATTAAAATTATTAGAGTTTTCCTTGCACTTGTGAAACACTAATAGAAAAATACTAGTATTTCTAGGAAAATAGTTTTTAAAATAAAAAATCCATTCTAATGGGATAACCTATAATAAAATTACTCTATCTTTATTCATACTTTGTTTTAGTAATGATATTAAAAAGCATATTTTATTTAAAATTGGTATAAATTTGTCTTTATATTTTATATATGTATAAATTCTTAAAACTATCCTATTTAATCTACATTTTTATTTAACCAACCGACCTGAAGCCAACTCAAAATTGGCCCAAGACATTGAAAAAATTTGATGGTCAAATTAACTTATTCTAAACAGTATAAAAATAAAGTTAGATAAAATTTTTGACAAGCGGAGTTACGATTTGACAAATCTTGACCAGTTTAAGTACACCCCAATTCCTACCCCTATTATAATTAATATTTTTTTCGGAAAGTGAGATTTGGATAGGAATTGGGGTATGGAAAAATTGTCTATTAGAAAAGAAAAAATTATTATACCTTAATGAGTGTGTCGATGAATATAAATATTTTTAATAATTTACACGTAAGTATCTATTTTAAACAAATGTGTCTTATGCATATCTTTGATTTCTATGAAAGTTGATCATTTATATAAAAAAAATATTAAATACAATGAATGAAGTGAATTTTTATTCATTATCAAGATATTAAAAACAAAAAAATTATATAAAATCGGAGCCCTTTTCTACCAGCATGCATCAGGATGTTAAAGCCGGTTTGTTGCTTACAATCGATATTTTTTTGAAAAATGAGATTTGGAAGAAGAACTGGGATAGAAAAAGATTGTATATTAGAAAATAAAATAACATATTAAGAATAAAAAAGTAATATTGTAAGGGAGGAAAAGTTAATGCATTAGGAAAGCACTTATTATACAGGAATTGAAAATTAATATTAAGAACATAATTTTCACTCCATTCCAGTAAAATTATCCCAAATAAGCCGTAAGTAAAGATATGCAAAGCTTAAACTTTCATTGCTAAAGGTTCGCCATTGACAATGAATTATATTCGAGATAAAAAAAAAAAAAAAGACAATGAGTTATAGGTCTTTTAATTGCTAAAATGAAACTGCAATAAAATTACATGGTTGCTAACAACTATTTAATAATAAATTTTTAACTTTCAATAACGAGTATGGTGGTTGCTAAAGCTTAATATTTACGTAGTGGGAATCTGGTTGGATTTTATATAACATGTATATATGTACATCGGATACAACAGCTGGGCTGGATTAGCGATTAAAAAGCTTATACGTTGTTATCAAGTTTATTTATCCTTTCTTCACCGAAATATTAATCGAATAAAAAAACAGTTTAAATAATTAAGGCTAAAGTGACAGAAGTTATAAACTAATTAAAATATATTTTCATAATTGACATTTATTAGTTTATCATTCAAAATTATTAAATGTGCAGTGCTTCAATGGTGCTGACACTTGACTTTCAAAATAAAAAAAAATGATGCTGACACTATCAAAATATTTGGGTATTACTATCCCATTTGACACGCTTTGATGATTAAAATATAAATTAATGCGTAATCTATTCATATTGTTTAATTCTGTCGGCGTCAAAAATCGTTTCGGACAAAATTTTGTATAGGTCATACCTACGTAAAAATTTATACACTCATGTATAAATCAAAATAAAAAGTAATTAGATCATTCATATGTATATTCATATACTAAAAATGTTATAATACTTCGTATGATTATTCATTTATATGGTAATAATATTTTAAATGTTTAAGATGTTAAATTAAGAATTTTAAAATTGACATATAATTCCCAAGTTTATTCTTTAAGTTTTATTATTTTATTTTATTGTGCTAACGTATATATTTGATTTGGATGAAACTTAGCTTTTTAAATATATAAATAGTCTAAAATATAATGAATGAATTAGATGTTGACTCAACCAAATTGGCATCAAATTGGCGTGGTGTCTTTCTTTACTAATCAAATTTTAATTCAATTTACGGATGGATATATGTTAATCTTTTCTTCTGTAGTAATCTGTTGTTTCTTTGTTTCCTTTATTACGTTGAAGGGTCAAGAATCCATGAAACCAGTTAACCTCATGCATTCAGTTGTTTTCTATTTTTAAAAGAAATTAATCCAAACCATTAATAATAGTTATCAATAGCTATTCATTTAATTTTAAATTTTAATTTGACCAAAACTTTTGGGCACACTTTTCCACCACAAAACTTATCTGAACTTTTCATCTAAAACTTTTCTTTCAACTATTCTACTTTTTAATTATTTCATAATATCTTTTCGAGCTTCAATACAAAGGGGTACAAAACCCCATTTTTAAAATTTTTTAATTTTTTTATAAAATTATTAATCTTTGTGTATTTAACTTAGATAAATGATCCATTTAGTTCGGGCTAAACAAATGCCCAAATTAACCCACCTCAAACAACCTATTTATAATAATTTTTTCTTCGTACACTTATTTACCTAAGTGTATTTAACATATAAATTAAGTTTTACCATTTTTGGATTTGTGCATATATTTTTTTGATAATTTTAAACATCTACATGTATATATATATATTTAAAATACCTATACCTTTAAAAATTTCAAAAAAATATGAATATATCTAAAAATGTTAAAATTTGGTTCATATGTTAAACATAGTTAGATAAATAAGTATATAAAGAAAAATAAAAAAATTGTTGTAAATGAGCTTTTAAGGTAGGCTAAGCGGGGCATTTATTTAGTCTGAGCTAATAGAATCACTTCTCTTATGCATTAAGTTTTACCATTTTTGAAAATTTGCATGTGTATTTTTTTTATTTTTTTAAAAATAGGGTATTTTAGTCATTTAAAAATGACTAGAACTTCCTGTATTTTAAAAAATTAAAAGAAATATATACGTATCTCCAAAAATGATAAATTTTAGCTTATAGATTAAATACATCTAGATTAATGATTTTCTAAAAAAAATTTCGAAAAGATATTTTAAAAAAATGGGTTTTGTACAAAGATGCATTGAAACTTCACGTTTGGATGTATTGAAACATTCCTCTATTTTTTTAATACTACTATTCTAATTTTTAATCATTTCTTCTCATCATTGCCCTAATCATGTCACACCATTTTGTTCAATTTCAAATATTTTTGCATCAAAAAATTTTCTCCTATAAGTTTTATCATCTTCCAAACACGCCCATGTTTCAAAAGTTTAAAACCATTTCAAAATAAATACATATTTGATATAACTAACAGACTTTGAAAATGAATATACAGCAGCATTACAAGATTACCATTATAATCTATTACTTATTCAGACTGAACATATTACCATTTAAAAAATTCATGCAACTAGTTGTTTTTAATGTTTTTGCCAAAGTAAAATCCAAACCATAAATTAAAACTGAGACTTTATTGAAAATTTCCGTTATTTTCAAAAATCTAAAATCATTTCATAATTAACACATAACTACTACGTAATACGTATACTTTGAAAATGAAAGCAGGGACGGAGGAAGAGCAGTCACATACCTTGCGGTCTTTGCCGATGTTGAGAACAATTAGTTCAACCAAGCCTTTTGTATTCATCAAGAATCCCAGCGCTATGGCCTCTCTGCGCGGCACCTTGAACGCCAAAGACATCACCACCGTCCCGGCTATCTTCCCGAAGCAGGCGGTGGTGATGACCAGCGCTAGCAAACCCCATGACTGCCCTCCTCTGATCGTCGTCACATCCGTCTTTAGCCCGCTCGAGACGAAGTAGAGCGGCAGGAAGAGCCCCGACACCAAATCCTCGATCTTCTCGATGAGCACCCCAGCAAAGGCCCCGTCCTTGGGAACCACCAGCCCCACGATGAAGGCCCCAAACAATGCATGGATGCCGATGGTATCCGTCACGAACCCGGCTGCCAGCACCACCGACAGCGTCGCGCAAATGTACAGCTCCTTCACCGGCTCCCCATCGGGAGACCTCCGCGCCATGTACGCCAGCGCCGGGCGGATGACGACGACGGCGAAGAGCACGAAGGCGAGGCCAGTGAGGAGGACCCAGAGGGAGACGAGTGGGGAGCTGTTGGTGCCGGAGAGGGCGATGGCAAGGGCCAGGAGGATCCAGGCGGCCACGTCGTTGACGGCAGCAGCGGACATGGCCATGCGGCCGATGTCAGTGGTGAGGAGCTTGAGCTCGGCGAGGATGCGGGCGAGGACGGGAAAGGCGGTAATGGAGAGGGCGACGCCCATGAAGACGAGGAAGGGGGTGGAGCTGACCCCTTTCGAGATAGTATTGCGGAGGACGACGGAGGTGCTGATGCCCATGACGAAGGGGAGGGAGATACCGGCAATGGCGATGACCAGGGCCTTCTTGCCGGTGCGGCGGATGGCAGCTATGTCGAGCTCGAGGCCGACGAGGAAGAGGAAGTAGAGGAGGCCGATGTTGGCCAACGTGTCAAGAACCGTGAGACTCTGCTTGGGGAACACGACGTGCAGAAAATGCTCGTTGCGCCCGATTGCTGATGGGCCCAGCAGTATCCCTCCCTGGAACAAAATTTTTTTAAAAAATATTCTTAGAATATAATATTTCCATTTTCTTTTTATTTTTAAATTTTATTTTGGTGTCGGAAATCCACACAGGTTGCAAGACATCACAAATTAGGAAATTGGAAACCTCCAGCTTTCGTTTGTGGTAAATGAAGTGAAATGACTAATTGGATTTCCATCGTTATTTTTAAAAGAAAATTCGGCAAGAACTTTTTAATATAAAGTTTTTGAAGGATAAGTTCTTTTATACCCCCAATATTTACACATAATTCCTATTATATCTACACCGTTTCATAAATTTTTCTTATATTTATAATAATACCCACACAGTTAACGCTACCGTTATCTATCATATTAAAAAGACGAATTTTTTCTCTAAATTTTCTTAAATTAAAATGATTCAACTTTAATATAACTCTTGGATCATTTAATGTCACATATTAATGATTTACCATAATCAATTGATTCATATTAGAGTTAAATTATTTCAATGGACAAAATTATCTTTACAATAGACTAAATAATGATTGTATTGACAATACGGGTATAAAAAAATTTAAGATGAAATGTTATGAATACAAAAAAAAATTATAAAATATTATGAGTATAAAGGAATTAGGGGCAAACGGTATAGGCATGAAAGTAAATTTTTTTAACTTTTGAATCTAAAATTTTTTCTTCACCACTACAATATTTTTAATTATTTATTTACTTCTTTTTATACGACTACCTTACCTTTCGATAATTTCTACGCAACTACTCATACATCTAACTTATTTATTTTAATTTTATCATTTTTTCTCATCATCATTACTTCTATTATATTATATCATTTTGCATTTTAAAAACTTTTATACCAAAAATTTTATTTCTTCCTAAACACACCTTTAATAGAATTTTTTTGAAATTAATAGGATAATAATATGATATAATAAAAATAATGACTATGAGTACAAGAACTAAAATTGAAATAGATAAGATAGTCCATAGAACGACAAGAAAAACTTAGAGAATTTTTTTCTTTATCCTATCCCATCTTTTTTAAAAAAAAATACTTTATTACCCTCGAGGCTCATACTTCTTGGCAATGACCTTTTCCAGGAAAACACTATGGAAAAGTCTTCCAAAAGAGGCATTAGAATAGAAGTTTGTATATATAAAGGGGATAATTCCTCTTATACTCATAATAAATGCACATAATTCCTCTTATACTTACAACATTTTGTAAATTTTTTTTATATTCATAACATTTCATCCTAAATTCTTCTCATACCAACACTGATAAAACCACCGTTATCTTTCCTATTTAAAAGATGATTTTATCTTTTTAAATTTTTTCTATTTAAAATAAATTAACATCAATATGACTTTCGAGTTATTTAATATATTGTATGAATGATTTACTACCATCAATTGAATCATGTTAAGGTTAAATTATCTCAATTAAAAAATTTTAAACAGACATTTCAATGGAGTAGATAATGATGATTTTAACAGCATGGGTATGAAAGGAATTTAGAAAAAATGTTATGAATATAAAAAGAATTTACGAAATATTGTAGGTATAAAAAGAATTATGTCCATTTGTTATTGATATAAGAGAAATTATCCCTTTATCAAGTTAACTTTTTTAGTTAATTTGAATTTGGCTATTTGTAGAATCAAATGCAGCTGTCTATCATGCGTCAACAACTAAAAACATAATTATTATTTGAAACTAAATTTAAGTTGTTGCAATAAATACGAAGTTTGGCCGGATGTAAGGGAAAAACAGGCTGGTCCGAGTAAGTACCACTACCTTAAGCGGTTATGAATAGCCAAACAAATATTAATAAAATTTGTTGTAATGAGCTGGGTCCCATCATTCAAGCTGTCTGGAACGCGATTGGTTGCACATGATGTTTTACTGACACCAAAATTAGCGATATGTATTGACAATAGTAAAATATTAATATGGCCCTAGTGCTGCATGCAGCCTATGGAGTTCCACCAATAAATAAAAACCATTTTCTTGAAAATAGAATAGAAAATGAAGAAGAATTCTATGAATAGGCTTACAATAATCTCAGCAATGACTCTGGGCTGCCGAAGGGGCTGGAGCAGGAAAGCTAAGGTCCTGGTGAAAACGACGACCAAACAGATCTGTAATATTGCCAGCGGCAGCGCGTAGTCGAGGGGATTATCTCCTTGCCATGACCCATTCGACGTTGCCCGCATCGGCGGTGGACACACATTCGTCGCGTTGTTCGTCGCCATTTCTTTCTTTTTTTTGCTTGCCTACCGGGAAACTATCAATCCAGCGTCAAATTCAGAAGGAAATCTTAATCTCTTCTCGAACGAGCGAGACCAGTTTCAGTTTGGGAGATGAAGATCAAAAAAAGAAAAAAACAGAGATGGAGGAAATTATGAGAGGGCGAAAGGAGAGAGAGAAAGAGAGAGAGAGAGAGAGAGAGAGAGAGAGAGAGAGAGCGAGCTTATTGGATTGAAGTGGTCAGAAGAGTTTACCCGAATCCTGCTCCAACACTGACGCGATCCAGAGGGAGCTTTTGTAGCGTGTGTATTCACTTTCCCTTGTTTATATATAGCAAAGAATGGGAAATGGGCTAAGCAAGAACGAATCCTTTCTGTCTCGCTCAACTGTTTCTCTCCTTTGGACTTTTTGCGCCGTGGCTTGCCACTTCTTGCGCTGTCAATTTGTTGGCAGGAAAAGTAAACCTTGCGTAGCAAATTCGGGTCGGGTTCAGCCTAATATGGCCTTGACCTGATCACGTGCTTTTTATATATGCCGCGGTGGGTGGGAATATTTTAATCTTTAAATTAAAGTTAGAGTTGGGTCAACTACGTTCTAATTCTATCGGAGAATATAGCTTTGTTTTATAAACCATTAAAAATCTAAATTAAAATTTTCATTTTCAATTCTAATCATGACAATATATATTCTTCAATTTTAGTGTAATTTGTAAATATATCCACTTAGTTTAATCATAATTGCAAAACATAGTCATATGGTTCCAGAAATCGTAAATTATTCTCATATAATTTAACCATAATTGCAAATATGCCTACATGCTATTATGGCATCGTTATTGCACCGTCATGAGTAGGTATATCGGCAAAAAATAAAAATAGATACTTAATTTTTGAAATTACAAATTGCAAAATACCTATATAGTTTGTAAACTTTTATAAATATACTCATGTCGTGATGATGCAGTAACAATATGATAATCGTGTGGATATATTTTCAATTATGGTTAAACTATGTAGGGATAATTTGTAATTTATGAAATTACGTGTATATATTTATAATTATAGTCTAACTAAATGAGTATATTTGTAAATCATCCTTAATTTTAATTAAATATTTTCCTAGTTAAAATTTTCGATAGAATTTATTACTTAAATTTAATTTTAATTATTTGACTCTAGTTTGCAATATCTATGAAAATATTAAGATTTTAAAATTTAACTTGGATTTTCAATCTACATTATCAATTTGGGCTCGACCAAAGCTTAATTCATTTTCTAAATAATAGAATTAGGGTTGAGTTCATCTTTTTTATGAGTATGTATTTACAATCATTTCAATATGTATTACAATCAACCTCCTTAAAGCATTCTTCCAATATTTCATACAACATTCTACCACATATCTGACAAATATTCTTATTTTTCCTACACCTATTTTCCTATAATATTAATCGGTGGACACTCCCATGCATAACTGGGAGACATGCTTTTTGCTGCCACCGCGACGATTTGAAATGTCGTCACCAACGCGAGGGGCAGAACGACATACTATCACACTAGGGTCGAGTTCATCTTGATTGACATGGTATTTTCCAGCTAATAAATTTGTCAATAGTAACTTACGATCATCAATCTAATTATTCGCATTAAAACTAACAGCTATATCAAAGATAATATGGAATGATGATAGGTCAAATCAAATTTACAAAGAGACGGCAAAAGTTTAAATTGCTTAAAAAGAAATTGAATTAAGATAAATCGTTCTACTTAACGAAGTAAATTATTCTAAAAGCAAAATGAATACGATTTAAATACAACAAAGTAAAAAAAAAATGAAAATGAAATAACCACTCAAGTCAACAAAAATTTCTTCTTCTTTTATTGAAACAAAAATTTCTTCTTAATATTCCTTCAAAGTGCCAGAGAAAGCTAGACAACTTTCTCCTCCTCTTTAGGCAGTATAAGGGTGCACATGGGGCCGATTTTTCTTGACCCGGACCTGTTCGTCCCTTTGAAAACCCGGCCTTGCCCTGGGCTGCAGTATCATGGTCGAATCTGAGTTTGCCTTCAACCTAGTCTACGTTAAAACATAATATTAAAAAACCCGTCCGGAAGCATGATTTACACCTTTTCAACTAGCGTGTTTTCTTTATTTCCTTATAAGGATTAAGGCATTTAATACTTTTAATTTATTACTTCAAATATAATGGAATGAGATAAAAGAGAAAAATTTTGATGAAGATTTTTTTTTAATAAAAAACTCTTTTACATTAAAGCATATAATCTAAAGCACGCTCCATGAACAAGTAAATTTAAGCACTAAAACAAAAATTTGTTACCAAGTTTAATTTAAATTTGATTTCATATATCACGAAATTAAATACGACTTTTAATTTAATTTTTAATTACTTACAATAAAATCTAAATTCTTATATTAAACATTATTTCTGCCTCATGCAAGGAAAAAAATGGCTACATTGGACCAAATCACACAACAACTAAATATTTTGCGTCCAAATCCATGCATATGGAATCAAGAGAGCAGCTTCATTTAACTATTTTCGTTCTAGTGAAAGTATAATTTATGACTTTAAGATCTTTTGCGAACCTTGATATTGAAGCTACCACTTAAGTCAAATCAATTCTCAATGTTGAACTTTTTGAGTCTTGTAAATTATATTACTTTTCATCAATCTAAGCCGCTCATAATCTTTAATAAATATCATCTGAGTACTTCGATGGCTGTCCAATATTATTTTAACTTGCTGGTATAAATTTTTTGGCCTCCCCAACTCAAGGTTGTGGATGTATGGGGCTACCGTCATGAGACGTGATATACCGCCTGCTAATTGCTACATGTCCAAAATGCAATGTACGCTTCTAAAGGCCTAGCTAAATAATACTTTGTTGTCTCTTTCTCCATGAAAGATTTATTAAATATATTAATAATATTAATACTTATTTTTATCTTAAAGGACCATTTGACATTATGACAACTTTAATATCAAGATATAATTTGGCATTGTCTGTCAACACTACATATTTTTATATTTTATTATTATTATTATATGTACATCTTTATTAATATAATTAGCATATTTGCTAGTCAAACAGATCAAGAACGCAGATCTGTAAACGTAGCAGTTGTCCTCGTGCATGCATGCGCTGAGAAGTGTCAGGCGGTGACATGGATGATAAGTCGTCCCTATTTGAGCCAGGGTGTTTATGGAAGAATTGAGCCGCACCCTTTTAAAGTTTTCACCCAAGTTTATTTTCCGTCCATATAACCCAATCAGTGTTATTAACGGATCGAGTTGAATGGATTTGAACTTAATTCTAATCCTAATCAATTTAAAATATTACAATCCTAATTCGTTTATTAATCTATTTAAAAAATCTTAATATAAGTTCATTTATAACTCATTTAATAAATGTGATGATGTGTTGTTAATGGGTTGTATGGTAAAAGACCTGAAGGTCTAAATCCCAGTAAACGATGATCTCCTGGGAAAAAAAACAAGATGATGTTTTCAGTAAAGAAAAAATAGAAATAAAGTAATAATGAAAAAATTCAATTAGGGTAGCAATTGAAAAATGAAAATTAGTTAGCAGAATGAAACCTTAGTAGGAAAAAATAACTAAAGGATTTACACTTATATTTATATAAAACTTTAATGAGTTAAACAAGTCAAATAGCTTAAATGAATTACTAAATGAGTTAATGGGTTATAAATTCTCAATCTTAATAAATTTATTTAATTAAATGGTTAAATAGGTTGACAGATCATAACTCGTTTATTTAAAAATTCCAACCCAAACCTAGTTATAAATAAGTTGGACGAGCGGGTTGACAAGTTGACTACAACCATTAACAACTCTAAATGCAGATCACGATTTAATGCACCCGGGTGCACTGAGCTTTAGTGCGTACAGGTGCATTAAACCCATTTTAACTCTTTTTAAATTTTTTTAAAACTTTTTTATACAAGTGTTAATATAAGTGTATTTAACATGTGTATCAATTTTTACCAATTTTGGTGTATTTTAGATATTTATTTTTTATTTTTGAAAATTAATAGCATTTTAGGTAGTATAAAAAAATTTTAAAAAAATTAAAAAAGGTTAATGCACTCGGGTGCACTGAGCTCTGAGTGCATTAAATCGCAGTCCCCTAAACGCAATGCATTCAAGTCACATAAGTTTTTTATTTCTATATATTTGAGCTCTCTATTTTTGTTACAAATAGATATTCACTCTTAGATATTGTGGTGTGAATTTTCTAAGGCTCTCTTATACACTCTTTTATGAGGGTTGATCTTTTCTAAGAGGTTCTTATCGGGTGTATCGAGTTTAAGAGTTTTTCTTTTGAGAATTTTTCATCTCTCGTGTTCCCTTTTTTATAATGGATTTTCTTCTCTTTTACTCATCATTTTTTCTTTCACACTAGAGGGTTTTTCACATAAGTTTGTGCCTACTTTATTTCTTTTTCTTTTGCTTTTATGCACACTTATTTTGTATGATTATTTTCTAACAAATTGGTACCCAAGTCTATTATTTTTCTTGAACATTAAGATGACTTCAACAAAATTTGAGATAGAGAATATGAGCACAAAATCAGTTTTAGTTTATGGTAGCTCAAAATGAAAGTCATTTTGACTTAAAAAGAATTGCGAAAACCTATCTTAAGAAAAAGACAAGATGTCATTCGCTCTAACCAACAAGTAAAGCCATGGCACTGATATTAAAATTCTATCAGTGATCCAGTTAAGTCTTTTAAATGAGGTTTTGAAAGAGATAATAAAGGAAATGATAGCAAAAGTCACATAAGATATATTGAAGATGCTATATTTAGCAAACATGTTATAAATAAGCTTTTGCTACAACAACGTTTGTTCGTACTTTGGATGACAGAAGTACACCTATTAAACCACATCGAGATGAATTTAATTATATTACTATTGAGTTAAAGAACATTTGTATTACAATTGATGATGAAGACTAAGCCTTGTTACTGTTGTGTTTTCTACGATCCTTTTATAAGCACTTTAGAGAAAGAATTCTTTATGGAAAGAATAAATTTCTGTTAATAAAATTAAAACAACTTTGGTTTCAAGAAAACAAATTAAAAAAGAATTGCATAATAATTATAACAATAATTAAACTAAAGGACTAATTGCTAGATGGAGGTCTAAGCAAAAAAATTCCAATGATAATAAAATTTAGTCTAGATCAAAGTCTAGAAACACTATTGTCCCTTACAATTATTGTGATAAATTAGGGCACATCAAAGCATGTTATTGAAAAGAAAATTAGAAAGACAAGTCAAATAGACTAGAAAAAGAATTAAAATTTTTTTTCTGAAATTAGTGTAGCTTCACATGAGTGCAATAATAATGTTCTTCTTATGACCAATGACAAGCCTAAACCCATGGATGAGTAGATTTTTAATTCTAATTGTTTTTATCATATGTTTTCTAATAAAGATTGATTTTTCACATATGAGTCTTTTAATGGTGGAGTTGTATTTATGGAAAATGATGCTACTTGTAAAACAACTAAAATGGGAACAATCAAAATTAGAATGCATAATGGCATTACCAGAACATTAACATGTTAGACATATTCTTGATTTGAAAAGAAACTTGATCTCTATGGATACTCTTGATTCTAATAGGTGCAAATATTCAACTGAAAGTAGAGTTATGAAAATTTCTAAATGTGCTTTTGTTCTAATAAAAAAAATTAGCTTAGTAACTTGTATATTTTGCAGGAAACCATAATCACAAGTGGAGCAGCTATTGCTCAATTTAATTTGTTAGATTCAAATATCACCAAATTATGACATATGAGTGAGGAGGGCAAGACAATTTTAGGTAAATGAGGCCTTTTTTTATTGGAAGTAAGTGACGTCTTTGTCTAGCTAGAGTATGAGTAAACTTGAATTTTGTGAAAATTATATTTTAAAAAGTAGAAAATGTTAGTTTTACTTTTGTATTCCACAAAAGTAAAGGTACTCTTGATTATATTTGTTATGATCTTCGGGGCACTTTTTGTGTTCTGTCTAAAAGTAGTGCTAGATTTATATTAATTTTTATTAATGACTATTTCATAAAAATTATGGGTTCATTTTCTTTAAAGTAAAAGTGATTTTTTTAACTTTTGAACCATGAAAATTTTATTTGTACAATTAACAGGCAAAAAGGTGAAGCGAATCAGAATAAATAACAATTTAGAATTCTGTAATGCCAAGTTTAATAATTTTTGCAAGAATGGAGGAGTAATTAGACATCATATAGTCAATAATACACCACATTAGAATGATGTTATAGAGCGTATGAGCAAGACAATGAAGAAAGCTCGTTGTTTGCTTTTTAATGCTAGTTTATAAAAAGACTTTTAGGCAGAAGTAGCTTCTACAGTTTGTTATTTCATAAATTATTTCCTTTCACAACTATTGATCTCAAGGCTCTAAAAAGAGGTGTAGACTGGTAATCCTACTAACTATTATAATTTGAAACTATTTTGGTGTCCCACTTGTGTTCATGTGAAAAATGAAAAATTGGAAGCTAGAGTTAAAAATGTATTTTTCTAAGTTATGCTTCTAGGGTAAAGAGAAACATATTTTGGTATTCAAATCCAAACTAACAAAAATTTATTATTAGCAGAGATGAAACATTTAATGAATTTTCTATTTTTAATTTGGGAAAGGAGTCTTCTATCCCTTCTAATATAGATAATGATCCTAAAAAGCTAGTAGAGATGAAGATAACAATTTACCTCCTCAACCTAGTTCAATTCAAAGTTCTCTTTCTCAACCAATCTAAACAAAATCTTCTTCTCAGCCTAGTTTAGTAGAGATGTCTACCTCTGTTAAAGAAAAAGAAATAATGTCAAAGGGAAAAATACCACTAGTAGGTTGATCCTAAACAAAGTCATATTCCATTGCAAAAGAAAAATATAAAAGATAAAATAAAAAGTTGAAGAAGTATTTTGATAAAAGTATGATTGCCTATGTCTTATTAGTTTCAGAGACTATCGATGAAAATAATGATCCTTCTTTTTATTTTAATGCTATTTCTTGTTCTGAATCGTCAAACTGGTTGGTTGCTATAAGTAAAGAGAGAGAATCTTTTTATAAAAATTAGACTTGAGAATTAGTTAAATCTTCCAAAGATAAGAAAGTTATTAGATGCAAGTGAGTTTTTAGAAAGAAAGAAGTTGAAGATGCAAGAAATAAAACACGGTTACTAGTTAAAGGCTATAGTCATGTACGAGGTGTTGATTTTAGTGATATTTTCTTACCAATTATTAAGTAAAATTCTATACATGTTTTATTATCTTTGATTACTATATTGAATTTGAAATTAGAGTAACTTGATGTTAAAATAGTCTTCCTAAATGGCCATCTTGATGAAAAATTTATATATCCTGGCTTAAAAGATTTGTTGTTCATGGTAAAGAGGATTACATTAGTTTGTCAAAGAAATCCTTGTATAGACTCAAATAATCTCTTAAATAATGGTATAAATGGTTTCGTGCTTTCACGGTAACTCATGATTATTATAGAAGTCAGAGAGATAATTGTGTTTACTTCACATGAATCTTTTGTGGTGTCCCAAAACACCAAGAATTACGTTATCTTAGGAATTGAACTATGACAAATTATAAAATTTTGTTTTAAATTTTCTCAAAATAAACTCAATTTATACATATACATTCATGTCTATTATTCGGAATAAGACAATTCATTGTCTAAATACAACTATTCATAGCAATTAAGAAACTAAATAATCGAGATAGGTTTCTCCTTAGATTGTACTTGGACTTACTCTATTTATAGGAGCCTACATTGCTAAATTTTAAAATTTTAAAAAAAGTATGAATATGTTACTCAGTAAATAGGCGCATAAATAAAAATCGTAAATCATTTTAATGATACTTGTCAATGCATTGCATGAGTTATAATCATCCTCCTTAACTCTAAAGAGTATTTAAAACATCTTTGATACCACTCATAAAACCTTTTGGTTAAGTGATTGGGCTTAGTCTCCTAAGAAATATGACCTCCTATTCAACCCTCAGAGGATCACTTTATGCATCACATGTCATGATCATTGCTAAGAAAATATGCATGTCTTCTTAAAATGCATTCAGAAATTTCTCGAAGTACATAGATTAATTAAACATCAATTCCTTCATAAGAATTTACAAGAATTCATCAAACGTAGAAAAACAATTATAGAACATTTAAAATATTACCTACTTAATTACTTAGTATAACTTTCTCCTCTTGAACTTCCTTTCCTTTCCTCCTTCTTACAATTAAAGTAGGAATATTATATACTAAAGTTGGGGTTATAGAAGTTAATTGTCTAACTTGTTATATAATATTTACTTAAGACAGTTTTGTTTTATTATTATATTTTTAATACCTTGATTAAATTTTATATAGCTTCTTTATTATTATCATTATTATTATTTTATTAGTGTAAGAATTTATATATTGGGGTTGTCTAGTAATAAAAAAAACTTTAGTTTTTTTTTTAAATTTTCAAAGGTATTGTTAGCTATGAAAAATGGTCACTTTAGACTTGTCAAACTGGCTAGGATATACAACCATCCATACCTAGCCCTATTAATGCATGTAATAGTCCAACACCAATAATGGGATTGAAACTATTTGCAACAAGATAAATGCACCATGTTTTATGGCTAAAAAAATGTCATTGAGTTTTAATGAATGCCAAATAGACCATTAAATACTAAAAATATAGATATGTGTTAAAAGGTCATAGGTGTGATCTAAATTCAAATCAACTCTTTGAAAGACTATGGTGTAACATCCAAATATTTGATAAAAAAAAATTTGGCAACATCTCCTTAGAATCATGAGATTGAGTGGTTAAATGGAATCACCATGTATAGTTATTTTGACATTATATTGTCTATTTTAACATGCAATACAAAAATAAGAAAGATATACAGAATAAATTTATTCAAATCTCCTCAAACCCACTATCAACAAAATCAACCACATATCAACTCTATTAAGAGATAGGTTATATATGAAGTTCTCACTATATCAATCATTTATGCATAAAATGTTAATTTGATCTTTCTTACTAATTAGGATAATATTTCATATATACCCACCGGGATATCTTCTCATTCTTGTTGAGCGCTAACCTTGTGTTGGATTCCTACCTTAGTTCTGTCATCTAAAAATATTAACTAAGAAAATGTAAGTTCGGTCCAACTCAAAAAGTAGGATAATGACAAAACTCAAATATTAAACCAAACAAACATAATTTTCATAAAATAACTCAAACATCAAAATCTTCAAAATTTTCATACTCATTAATACCATGCTCATAAAGCAATCATGTTCCAAATGCTCATGTAATGTAAATATTCATTTTTATCATTGTCTTTTTCATCATCTATGTCACCCGACGTATCAGGTAGATTTACCATCATCAAATATCTTATATAGCTATACCGCGGTATACCATAAGTCTTCTTATTCTTAGGCTCACTTGAAAAATTGTCATATGTTATGCTCAACATGCAATGATGCACTCATATATCACGCTCGTACTCATATGCCCATTTTAAATATATCCATCAAACTCAAATAATTTACTTGTTAAAATTTTTTTATAAATTCATCATCAACTCAACATAAATTTTTCATATTACTCAACTCAATTGAGTAACTAAAGCCAAGAAAATCATACACCTTAAGAAATTTTTTAAAAAAAAATCTCAAATAAAACATCCAACTCATCACAAAACATCCATGCCTGGAAAGTAAATATCCATCAATATTTATAAGCATCCAAATAAAAGCAAAAAATTCCTATTTACCTTTTTACACAATTTGCAATTCTCTGACATTGGGCTTTACAATATTTCAATATCTTTTCATTTTAATCTTCATCAAAATAATAATATTATTAATTCTAAAAATAATTTTCTTTAATTTCATCCTCAAATATCTTATTTTTCTCATTCTCAATTTCTAATCACCTATCCAAAGACATTCATCTTTCACATTGCTTCAAATATTTAAAATAATAATTTATTTCATTACAAAAATATCATCCTAAAATTATCTATTTGGGTTTCATGCTCATATTTCATTTTCATGGAAAAATTTTATTCCTCTACCTTATTAATGTTTATGATTTTTAACTCTGACATCTCAATTTCATGGTAAATTTCTTTTATACTATTACAATATATTAAATAAAGATGAATGATTCTGTTAGCTTGAGCTAAGTAAATGCCTCACTTAGCTCACCTTGAAAATCCTATTTAAAACAACTTTTTTTTTCTTCATACACTTATTTATCTAAATGTATTTAATATATAAATCAAGTTTTATTATTTTCGGATATGTGTATATATTTTTTTAGATTTTTAAAAATAAGGATATTTTAAATACATATATACACATATATGTTTAAAAATCTCAAAAAAATATATAAACATATTGAAAAATGGTAAAACTTGGTTTATGTGTTAAATACACTTAGATAAACAAGCGAACGAAGAAAAAAATAAAAAAAATATTGTAAATAAGTTTTTAAAGGTGGGCTAAGTGGAACATTTACTTAGCCCAG
This sequence comes from Annona squamosa, assembly GCA_035584095.1. Taxonomy (NCBI): domain Eukaryota; kingdom Viridiplantae; phylum Streptophyta; class Magnoliopsida; order Magnoliales; family Annonaceae; genus Annona; species Annona squamosa. The sequence goes on from JAXCLR010000050.1 coordinate 17,943,063, forward strand.
ACTAATAAGATCACTCCTTTTAAATAAAAATACAATAAACAAAAAAAAGGAATTTTGAAAAGTTGCTTACTTCAATTTCCACCTACTTTTTTACAAATCCTCAAACTTCAAACCTACCCAAGAAATCCAAATCTGCTATGAGATTTTCTCCCTCGATTTGGGGCATTTGAATTGATTTTTCTAATATTCTCTATTTAATCCCTGGATTTTACAAATTTCTAAAATAGTTTCTCTATTCAAAAGATCTTTAAATAAATATATTTTCGGATTTTACACATGGCTTTACCATCGGGTCATGTTCACAATTTGTGAAATTTTTTGGTATTATAATTTATATATTTGAAACAAGCTTAGGATACGAAATCTTTGAAATATTATATCGTTTAAAACCTACAAGTTATTTCATTATTATTTCTCATGCCAACTCTACTTCAACGGCATAATTAATGAATTGAAGCTATGTTGAATTCAATATACACAGTCATATCTTCATCCTTGTTAAATTTCATTTTATAGTATAAAAAGGACATGTAATTAAATAATTAATTACTGAGCTTCATTATTATTTGATATAAAATTTATTTATGTAAATTTTTTTTTATCAAATTAGTAAGAAATTCTATAAATTTTTAAATATGTATAATAGAGTAAAATCTTGACAAAAGCATTACCTACCTAGAACATCTGTGAATTGTGGACTAAGTTTATGTGACGATTATTACATAAATTCATACTGAAGCTGTGCGACTGATTTTTACGTGCCTGGGAGCTTTTTCATCTTCTGCTAACTTATTTCTTTTCACAATGTCTTCTTGTTTTTCAAATCCTTTGAAATTTTTGCTGCAATTTGTTGCAGCCATCACTCTCTATTTATAATGGTCTCGCATATGAGTAGCTTGTCCACCACAAAAGATAACTAGATCCTAAATTAGTCTTATAAAATTTCTTTGGCCATTATTCTAAAGCACCATTTCTCACTTCATGTCGAATTTTTGTATCCTGCGGTGATTCATTTAAATGACTTGTCTAGGATTAGACACCTGGATATATATTTTTCTGCAACAACTAAGTTAGATTACACAACAGTTACACATCATCAATTTCTATAACACCTAAATTTACATCAATATATATATTTTCTATGTACCCATCAATGTTCTTTTATTTGGTGGACATACTTGGTGGCCGATCTTATTATATTATTAATAAAAAAATTTCAATTTTTTGGATAATTTATAAAACTTTCGGAATAAAAATAATATAAAATAAAATTTTAAATTAACGGTAAAGGTTATGGTTTGAACCCAAGCCACCATTTTAAAAAGTCAAAGCTTCATATATCGAGGTAAATTTAGTCATATGTATTACATATAATTTTATCGAATTTTAAGAATATTATTTATTTGGCCACTGGGCAACTAGCCTAGCGGTAACTTGGGAAGCTATCAAACAGCGTGCTTGGGTTCGATTCTTCCTATCCTCATGGGCAGGTTTTGCAATTTAGTCCTTCTAAATGAGAATTTTACAAATTTCACCTTGAAAGTGGGGGTTTTAAAAATGTCCCCTTGAGATAAGGTGCTTGAAGAAAAATTCTCTCCATAGTGCGAGGGTTGTGAATGTGCCCATTTTAATATTAAGATGTCACCTTGTATAAACACCAATAAAAAAATATTATTATTTAATCTTATTATTTCTTAGTGATCTTAAAATAAATATCATGCATTGTCTTAATTGGATACCTAAAATAAACGTCTAACGAAATCACACATTATTGTAATTGTGAACACTAAGAACATAAAGATTAATCTACCTAAATTTATGCAACCATCACATCTATCATTTATTTGCTATTGTATGTGGATTGTATGCTTATTATTGCCAAAGATATGTCTAAGATCAACAAATAAAAAGCTTATTTGAGTGCTAAATTTGAAATGAATGATTTGAGTGCATCTAAAAAGACTCTTGAAATAGAGATTCACAGAGATACAAAAGTAATTTAAAAGGTTTTGGAATGTTTTAGTATGCTTGATTCTAAACCTATGACTATTATATTTACTGCTTATTTTAAACTTTCTGTAGAGATGTCACCATAATCAGACAAAAAGATAGAGTACATTTCTCGTGTTTCCTATTCTGACATAGTTGAAAACATCATGTATATTATGATTTGTACTCATCTAGATATTGCATACGTTATTAGTATGGTTAGCATGAAATGAATTCTTTGATATTTGCGATGTACTTCAAATATATGTCTGAACTTTAGGAGAACTAATGGTCCATTGACATGATTTATTGATTTAGATTATGCTGGTGCTCTTGACAAAAGGATGTCACTTTCAACTTATGAATTCTCTAATGGTGTTGCATTATTAGTTGGAAAGTCACATTACAACATGTTGTTGCTTTGTCTACTATACAGCAGAGCTCATGGTACTAAGTGAAGGTGTTAAAGAAAGTTCATGGTTAAAAGGCTTAATCAGTAAACTCAATCCATGTCAAAAAAAATTATCATTCACAACCATAGTCAAGGTGCTATACATTTTAGTAGAGATTAGACAAATCATGAAAAAACAAAACATATTGCTATTAAGTATTACTTCATTTATGATATTGTTAAATGTGATTATATTCAAGTTAAAAAGATTGTTATTGCAGACAATCCAGCTGAGTTGTTAATGGAGTCTCTTCTTGTTATCAAGTTTAAGCATTTTTAGGCTTGATTGGAGCTTTAAGTTTATGGGTAGCGGTTCATGGCAAAGGTAGAGAATTCATTTTGTTTTAAAGTTCTTAAATCTAGATTAAGGTGGAGATTTGTCTGGTGGTGATTTAAATGATAAGTCATCCCTATTTGTGCAGGGTTGTTTTGTGCAAGTCCTATTGAGTTAGGAAATGAGTTGCACCCTCTTTGCCTTAGAAGCTTTCACGTAAGTTCATTTTCATGTATATAATGCACTACATTCAAGTTATATAAGTTCTTTCATATATTTGAGCTTCTTATTCATGTTATAAATAAAGGTTTGCTTAGGTATTAGGATGTGAATTTTCTAAGGCTCTCTTATATACTCTTTTGTGAGGTATGGTCTTTTCTAAAAGTTCTTGGAGGGTATATTGGGTTTAAAAATTTTTCTTTTGAGAGTTCTCCATCTCTTGCAATTTCTTTCTATAATAGATTTTCTCCTCTTTTGCCCATAGTTTTTCCCTTTATTTTGAAGGATTTTTCACTTAAATTTGTGTTTACTCTCTGTCTCTCTCTGTCTCTCTCTCTCTCTCTCTCTCTATATATATATATATATATATATATATATATATATCTTTTTTTTTCACTACTTTGTTATTCTGTAGGCTTATTTCTTAACAAGAAGGAACAGAAAGGATATATTGAGTTTGAGCAAACATGAGAATATCATGAGATGAGGACTCGAATAGGAGCTTGGTTTGCATATTATTTCTATTTTTCAAACTTGGTTTGAGTCTAACGTAACCCAGTTTGGATCCGCTTTGACCTAAATTGGAACAGATAGCACAAAGTTTAGTACTAGATTCAACCTGACCTAGATATGTAAGGTCAACATAGATACCATGTTTGGATTGGAAAATTTGCGCTTGGTGCCACCCTTAATATCAAGGCAACACCCATTATTAGGCATGAAAAATCATATGTTGAATTCGTCTAAAAGCTGAGAGTTGAATTGAGAAATAATTCATTAAAAGCTTGCCAAACTCCTTGTGCTTAGAGTGGGTGTCTGGCAAACCTTAAAATTTTTTAACTAAAACCTTTTAATCTAAAACTCTTTATTTTTGATAAGTATCATATTTTTAAATTATTTCTTCACATATTCCTATTCTATCACCCTCATTTTTAATCATTTTCACACAATTGCCCATATAACTAATCTATTTATTTTAACTTTATTTTCTTTAATTCACATCATTATTTCTATCATATTATATCATTTTCTACCACTTCAAAAACATTTACGGGAGAGGCTAAATGCACTCGGGTATATTTAGCCTCGATGCACTTGAGTTCATTTAACCCATTTTTAATATTTTAAAATTTTTTTATATAACTATTAATTTAAGTATATTTAACATGTATATCAAGTTTTACTATTTTTTGAGATTTTTAGATATTTTTTATTTTTGAAAATCAATGAAATTTTTAGTAAAAACATTTTTTATTTTTTATTTTTACAGTACAGAATGAATAAAGTTGGATCATCGGATCCAAGTTTAAGAGCTAGGATTTTCAAAATATCTTGTATCGTGACCCAAAGTGTGGACAACCCTGCTGCTCTTCTACAGATCCTCTTAGTATGTGAGCACCCCGTGAAAAGATGATTGGCGTCCTCATCTCTTCCCTGCAAAAAAAAACACAAAGCATCTACCAAGATGCCCTTAAGCAACAGATTATGCAAGGTTGGAAGGACATCCTTAAATAGCCTCCACCCAAAGATGAGCACCTTGCACGGCAACTTAGTCCTCTAGATAACCTTGAAAACACCAGAATTGGAGAGATTCGCTGCCTTATAAAAAGTCCTGTAGGCTGACTTTATAGAATAGATGTCATTGGATTCATGTTGCCAGTACATACAATCCTCTTGATCATTATGGGGAAGGTGAATAAAATTGATTTTTTGCCATCCCTCCTCCCCCACCGCTACCACAAGATGATCCTTGTTCCACGACTGTTGGCCTTCATTTATGAAATAGCTCACCCTCATGTTTTTCGAGATCGAAAACAGGAGAGGGCCCACCATAGTGGGCATAGGATTGATCCAAGCATCCTTGAAGAAAAAAACCCTCTTTCCGTTGCCGATTCTCCATTTACAAGCCTCACGGACGATGTTTCTTGCCTTCAACATACTCCTCCGTGTGAAGGAATCCGAAGCTCTTGGCCTACATTTCCATATGTCACCATGCAGGAAGTATTTCGCCTTGAGAACATGATGGCACAAAGAATCATTAGGGTTGAGAAGTCGCCACACTTGCTTCGCTAAAAGGGCATGATTGAACGCATGTAAATCCAAGAAACCTAACCCACCGATGAACTTTGGCTTGCACATATCTTTCCATGTAACCTAGCTTATCTTTCGCTTGTTTCCATATTAGCCCCACCAAAACCTACTCAACATACCATCAATATCCTTGCAAAAAGATTTTGGCAGTAAGAAAATGCTCATCGTGTAGGTCGGGATGGCTTCAGCTACAGCTTTAATTAGTACCTCTTTTCCTTCCCAAGAAAGTAGTTTACCTTTCCATCCTTGAGTTTTCTTCCAAACATGCTACTTTAGTCCCTTAAACATGCCCTTCTTAGATCTTCCAAGCCAGGCGGGAAGTCCCAGATAATGATTAAAGTCTTGGCCTGTGGATCCCGACATTTGAGTAATATCCAACCGCGGGTTATGCCCTGTATTGGCGCTGAAGAAAACCGATGTTTTATCAACATTAACAACCTGACTAGACACGTTTGAGTATTGCTGGAGAATATCCAAAAAGCTTCTGACCAGCTGACTCGAAGCCCGAATGAAAATAAGAGCATCATCCGCAAAAAGAAGATGAGTGAGGGACGGGCCAAAGGGGTTTAACTTTATTCCTTGGATTCTCCCCTGAGCTGCCGCATTTGCAATTAAGGCAGATAGATCCTCAGCACACAGAATAAAAAGATAAAAGGATAGTGGGTCCCCTTGCCTTTAGCTCCTCTTAGGTTGGAAGTACCTTGTTTTGAAGTCATTGACATTTACCTTGTACCTCACCGTAGTTACACAAGATATGATCCAATTAATCCAGATCGGACTGAAATTCATTACTTTCATAATTTGTTGAAGATAAGGACACTCAATTCTATCATGAGCCTTAGACATCTCCAATTTTATAGCCTTCTCGTGCTTTTTACCCCCCCTTTCTACGGCAAAGAGAATGGATGACTTCATAGGCAACCAACTTATTATTCATGATAAGCCGACCCGGAACAAATGCACTTTATTGTTCGCTGATTACATTGTGAAGGCACCCTTTAATCCTGTTAGCTAGGACCTTAGCCAAGATCTTGTAAACAACATTACATAGGCTGATAGGACAAAAATGAGACAAGGATTAAGCTCCCACCAGTTTTGGAATTAAGACGAGGGTAGTGGAATTGCATTCCTGAACCTGTTTGTGTTGAAGTACAAGGTCAAGCTCTTCCAAAAAATTTTTGTACCACACGAATATATCTTGCCCCACCGTTTGCCAATGTTGTTGGAAGAAACCTGCAAACATTCCATCTGGTCCAGGAGGTTTTGTCGGACTCATCGCCTTCACAACTTTGACAACTTCATCATATTCAAGAGTCTTTGTCAACGTTTGCCTGTCGTGATCTAGGATTCTACTTATGATGTGATTATCCACCCAAGCACCATCACTAGTACTGGAGGAGGAGGAAAATATATCAAAAAAGTGAGATATTGCCATTTCCTGCATTTTTCCTTGGTCCGGACCCACTGACCATTTGCGTATCAAAGAACATCAATCGAGTTGAATCTCCTGGGTTTGATGCCATACGATAAAAGAACTCCGTATTTTTGCCCTCTTTGTGAAGCCAGTGAGTTTTTGCTCTCTATCGCCAAAGTTGTTCATCATCTTCCAATAAGAGATTGATATGAAATTTTGTATCTCTCACCACCTCATCCCTATGATCATTAGGCCTTTGAAGCAAAAGAGACGCAAGCCCCCTTTGTTTACGGTCAATTGCAGTCCTTAAGTTGCCCCTTCTCTTGTGATTCCACTTAGATAGATCCCTACAACAAGACATGATCTTCTAGCCTAGATGATCGGTTATTGGAAGATCCACATTAGGTTGCGCAACTCAGGCAAGCCTAACAACACGATAAGCCTCGATGTCTTTTGCTCAGAAAAGCTCGTATTTGAATTTCTTTGGAGGTTTCCTTCTGTCTTTCCTTGAGTCCAAAATCAACATGATGAGATAGTGATCCGAAGTGGGCATAGAGAGATGGAATACCTTTGCGAATGGAAAGAGAGCTAACCAATCGGGCGTAGATAAACCCCTGTCCAACCTTTCTTCAATACGTTGCAGTCTCGTGCGATTGTTCCTCCACGTCATAGTTGATCCTTCAAACCCAAGATCCAGTAAATTGCAGCTGTCCAAAACATTACAGAACAGGTCCATTTGAATTTGAGAGCAGTATCTCTTACTGAGATATTCAATAGGTCTCGTAACCTCATTGAAGTCCCCCAACACTAGCCATGAATTTTCAGCCCCGGCACTCAAAAGATTTAAAGTTTGCCAACTTTGGGATCGATGGTGGGATTCAGGATTACCATAGAAGCCAGTAAACTACCATCCCAAGAAATCCGCATCAATATAGTGATTAGAGAAGCTTTTGATGGATGCTGGTAAGGCATTGGTCCAAAGGAGAGCCAGTCCACCACTCCTAGCTACAAAATCCACTGCAAAACAACAGTTGAATTTCAGCTTGTATCTTATCACCTCCATCTCTTTAGCTGACATTTTCGTTTCACTGAGGAAAATTAGAATGTGATCTTGTTTCTTGACAAGGTTAAGAAGGGAACGAATTGCACGTGGGTTCCCAAGGCCACGACAATTCTAGGCTATAAGGGCCATCTTAGCTAAGGTGGGGCTGAGGATTCCACCTCCTCAATATCACGTGTCTCATTGTGCTTCAATCACTTCTGAGTGTGGGTCATCTCAATCTGCTCACCATTGAAACTTCTTTTATTGTTGGCCATCAAATTTCCATCCTTTTAGGACATCCCTTTGTGACATGTCATATTCCCTTCCTTTGCCATATTCCTTGCCTTTCTTTTCTACCGTCCCTTGGCTCTCTGTATGATATCCTTCCCTATGTGTGGCTGGGTGTTGGGAAAGAAGCCACTCATGTGCTCATTCGGGTGTTGCTCCACACTTTCTTGTGTCGAGGTTAAGCCCATTTCAGATTCGCTGTGGAGAAATTCTCGTGGTGATTCATGTCCATGGGACACTAGAAGTTCCATCCCGTTTACTTCGATAGAACTATGGCTGCACACCCCATCATGCATAACTTTTGCCAGTTCCTTGCCCACAGTTTCAGGCCAGATCAGTTGTGGATCAAGATAAAGAGCCTCCTCAAGGGACCTGTTCTCCTGGGATGGTCCATAGGCAGAAGAATTTTCCCCCAGTGCCCCGCTGCTTTGATCCCCATCGCACGAACAAATGGATCCACCAGCTCCTGAGCCAATCCTGGTGTCATATGCAGCTTGGGTGGGCAAGGAGATGGGATCAGTTGCATAGTGAGTGGACGTGGATGCATGATGTGGTGCAACCAATCTGCCCCGGGCCATTCCATTTCCCCCTCTTGGATTTCTCCCACCATCCACTGATTCCATAGGCTTAAGCATCTGATTTCCTAAGTATCTTCTTGGCTCCACTCTATTGCCATGCTGGATGTCAAATCTCAAGCGTGTTGGGCGTGATCCCATTCTTAAAGAACTCCCATATGGCAGATCAGCTTCAGCCAAATTCTTATTTAGCTTGTGGTATGAGTTGCAATCCTTGTGAGCATGTCCCATGATGCCTCAAAAATAGCAAAAAACTGGAAGCTTCTCATATTGGAATGTAATCCACTTCTTCTTGTGTGATTCCACTTGAACGAACATCTCCCTTCTTAGTGGTTCTCTGCAGTCAATCTGAACTCTCGGCTTGAGGTATGTTTCTGTTACTATAATGTCTTCCAAACTCTCAAACGTTTGTCCGATTCTATGGCCCAGCCGGTACATATCAACTAAAGGAGGGATACCAGATACTTGCATCCACACGCATGTTTTGACAAACACTAGACAAGCGGGGTTGAGCTACTCATTGAGGTCCATGAGGAGGACCAGATTTCGCTCGAATAGCCATGGCCGCCCAGCCATGACTCTCTCCTTATCAGTCTTCTCTGCAAAAACAATCCTATACAAATTCTCCTAAATCTCCAAAAAATGGAAGCTTCCTGTTGTTCTCCATAAGCGATGCATCATTGTTCTGAACAGTTCTTTGTTGTATGACTTTGATGTCCATATTGTGCAGAGGACCGTAGCTTCTTCCCCCGGATTGATACGCCCTGTCTCGCACACCCCTACACCCCAGAAACTGATTGTCTTCCTACTCCCAGGCGCCAGAGTTAACCAATTTCCCTGCCTTCACCCGGTATCGAGCGCGAATGAAATCGCCTGTCGGGGCCACTTGGGAAAGGACTCCTATTTTTTAGTGACAGGCTACTTAGGCTGCCCATAAAATGTATTTTTTTATAAATATATTAAGTTAGATATATTTAATTTATAAACTATAATTTACCATTATTAGATATATTTATATGTTTTAAAAAAGGTAAAAGCATCAAAAAGGTAAAACAATGGCTCCGTATTTAAAAATTTTAAAAATGTAAAAGTATTTAAAATTAGTAAAATTTAGCTTATAGATTAAATACATCAAAATTAACATATTTATAAGAAAATAAAATAATTTAAAAATAGGTTAAAGGACCGGATGTAGTTAGGGCCCAAGTGTGCTATCTCTCCACGAGATATTAGGTAAATTAATTAGAATGATTGATGGCGTTAAAAGAAAAAAGAGATATTAGATAGATTAGTTGGGATGATTGGTTGTGTTGTAAGAAAAAAGAGATTTTCCAGATAATTCCAAGAAATAAAAAAGAGCCCTAAAATCTTCAATTCGAGGGTACCGTTAAAGGTATTCTACTACGAAAATACATTGAACGTATATATATTTAGCTTGGAATGCAATTATCATTTCAATAAAGGTTACTTTCTAACTATTTTATTTTCTAGTCCTTCAAAACTTCTGTCAGTGTAATAACTATTTTATTAGTTAAACAAAGACTAATGTATTAAGCGATATAACGAGAATTCACTTTCGAAATTCAAAATAACCAGTTGCTTGAGATCAGCTAGCGTTACAAAGGATCTTTTGGGCTCCAGTAGGATGTGTTTGAAATGACATTTACTATTTTCAATACAATTTTTTCAAATTTTAATATAATTTTTTTTATAATTAGATATATTTAGTTTCAAACACATATTGTTATATTTTCAAATTTTCATTCCAATTTCTGCGTTCCTTTCAAGCCTCCTGATACTTAAGAAATGCATTTTTTTAGTTGTAGAAAAAAGTAACTAACCTTCACAACCCATTACTGTTTTTTTAAATTTATTTCTCACAACCGATTACTGTTAAAAATCTTCAAAATAGTAAAAATGATTTTCTTCTTAATTCTCGTCCTCGGACCGTTTTAAAAAATCGGACCTGTCGTCATTCCATGAAATGAACAGAGACGAAATCAACAAATCTTATTGAAAAAGGAAAAGCAATAACATAGGAAATTAAGTTTTTCGAAAAAGACAGTAATATAAAAATTAAGTTTTGTTTAAATAGTATAGTTTACATGTGCATCTTATGCCACGATGGACTCGCCGTCCTGGTAGAATCGGGCACCTCATATGCATATGGGCATGGGTTCGAACATAAATGCCAACCTTGGTGGGGGTAATTATCAGTGTTTTCCTCGAATTTTGTAATTCTCCGTAGTGTGGGGTATCATATAAATTTCTCATAGTACAGGGAGTTTACAAAAAAATTCCCTTCACATTATGAGGATTATGAATATATTTGGAGTATGTTTCGTAATAAATAAAACTTTTGATGAAAAGTTTTAAAGAGTAAAAGTTGTCAAATGATGTAATATGACAGAGATAATGATAAGTAGTAAAGAGGATAAAGTTAAAATAGATAGGTTTGTTGTGTGGATAGTTGTGTAAAAATAATTAAAAAGTAAGGTAATTGTATAGAAAAATATGAAAAAATAATAGAAAAATATGATAATTGTAGATAGTAAAAAATTTTCGATTGAAAAGTTTTAACTTGACATTTTCTATCAATTGTCAAACACACCTTTCATCTTAATATAATTTTCATGTTGTATATAAGTTCCAATAAAAAAACATGTGCATTTTTTAAAAATCTTACTTTGCACTGGCTAAAATTTATCCCGTTATTTAATTCGGTTTGAATCAAATCCACCCTACCAGCCTGCCCCGGTCCCCTAGGCCCTCATTAGAGGGGAAAAATAAATAAAAAAGAGTAAATAGGCGGTAGCATGAAATTAGTGCCGGAGCATGATCGGTGAAGAATCCGCGGACTTCCGTCACCGAATCGGGAGACGGAGACGGATGCGGATGCGGATGCGGATGCGGAGGGAGAACGGGTTCTCTGTGGTCCCGGTTCCAAAGTCACTCTCTACTCCGGGCGAAATGTTGGCTGCAAGGCTGCTGCACACGAGGCTATTCTTCGAAAAGCCAGAATGATCATGAGCCTAATTCAGTGCACCCAGGTGCATTCAGCCTCAACGCACCCGGGTGCACTGCACCTATTTTTTCTTATTTTTTTTGAAAATTTTTTCATGAAGCTGTTAATATAAGTTTATTTAACATATGTATCGATTTTTACTATTTTTGGAGACTTTTAGATATTTTTTTTAGATTT
>JAXCLR010000050.1:17968117-17987030 GCA_035584095.1 Annona squamosa
TATATCAAGTTTTACCATTTTTGGAGAGTAAAATGATTAAAATACTCCTGTTTTTTTAAAAAAAATTTTAAAATATTTACAAGTTTCCAAAAATGGTAAAACTTATCTTATGCCTTAATTACATGCAGATAAAAAGTTTTATAAAATTTTTTTAAAAAATACAAAAAATGAGTTAAATATATCAAAGTACACGAAAGCTAAGTGCACTAAGGTGCATTCAATAATTTTCCATTTTTATTTCCCTTAGGAGTTACCTTTCCTGCATGTACACCCAGGCACATGGGTAGGCCCCAGTAGGAAAATGGCAAAAGAGGCAGAAATTGAAATAGGGAAGGGTCAAAAAAGAACAGAAAAAAAGAATTTAGAGACATGAAAAGAGAGCAAGGTAACATGTAATCAGGCTTTTTTAAATTGAAGGATAGAGAATAATGATTGAAATGCGAGTAAAAATAAAAAAACGAAAGCTATGAAATGATTAAAAGTGTTACACGTGTCACACCAAAGGGTGGCATTTCACTCCTATCGAATGCACCCGCCGGCGGCCGAGAAGAAACTACATTTGCAATTTCATATTTTTGAGGACTACCGTCTAGCTACATAAACATGCTCCGATGTTGCATGCGTTGATGAGCTGAAATATTTTTCTAGCCAGCGTAGCTTAATTAGCTTAGCTTGCTGATTTTATGGGCGAATGATGCAAACTGACATTAAAATCTCGATCGACAACCGAATTCTTGACCAAAAATAATGCTACTTTCTAGCTGATTGTTTTCTGGTACGTGTATATACACTTCATGAACCCGAGTTTTAAAGAGCAACGTGCTCTTTTCCCTGCAGGATGTAATTTCTTTAAAAAATGACTTTTTGTAACATCTGTCAGCCATTCTCAAATTTAAATCAGTGTATGAAAAACTGATGAATATGTTAGATGTGAATATCACTGGTTACAGTTAGAATACAAGAACGAAATCTAAACCGTTAGATGCATATACACTGAGTTTTGAAGTATTATTTACTTATTTTTCAAATCAAATCTATATATTACGTTCAACCTGATAAAATATATTTGTATAAAAAAATTAGGATAATATAATTTTCATGGAATTAATATCAAGTCAAAAATAAATATTTTAATAAATTTAATTCTTAAAAATTCAAAAAATATTTTAAATTTGATTTCATGATATTCAATTTTAACTAGAATCCAAATGATGGTTTAAATATAAAAAACGAATTACGTACGATATAGTTTTTTATGGCAGTGCTGCACCTGCGGGATGTAACTCGTGCTCCTTGGGATCCTCCCTCATACTTCATGCCCAGTGCATGTCTGGTGGCAGATAGATCGAATCAGATATAAAAAGGCAAACTCTACATGCACGCACATCAAGCCTCATGAGAAAAAGCGTGAAAAAATGGGAGTGGGCGGGCATTTATGAATTGAAAAATTGGATTGATGTTGGGAGGAATGGATGACGCTATTCTCTGAACTGCCTAACTGAATTTCTAGATCTCAACGTCATTTACAAAAATTAATATTCCATCATTAAGTATTTCGGGAGGAGGAGTAACCCATTTATTTTTAATATCGAGATGGTTGATGGAAAATTCATTTCATTCATTGTATTTAACATCATTTATATTATTATTATAGAAATCTTTTCATTCGTCTAGTACCATTGTATACCGGCTCAATCTAGTAAAATCAATTTAGTAAAATAATTTAATATTAAATATCAATTTTTGAGTAGTATTTTCAACATGTAAATCATCTAAAATATCATAAATATGTGAATAAATGATTTTATAAATTATTGCTATATTTTAATACATATGTGAATAAGTCTAAATATTTTTCCTAATTTTCACATGAATGTACTCATTTTTGAGCAAATATGACCTATGCACCTATTATATTTTGATCAAACTTAGTTTTCTAGCTAAAGAAATAATGTTAAATGTAATGAAAAGATTGAATGTGTCATCAAACATCAAAATTTCAAAATCAGATGGGGTTACATGGAATCTACATATTTCTCTCCTCATATTTGCCGAGGGACTTCCCCGGAACGCAACCAATCTGCTATTCCAGGGATGATATACGATCATGCAATCGCATACCTTTTCACTTCAGTTTGAAATGGTTGAATTGATATATTTTGTGTAGTGATGAAATCAGTTTGGGTGCACCAGAACCAAACTTTGGCTTGGGTTGAGAGTAACCCATGTCGATAACCCAAAAAATAACAACTCAATGTTATTGATTTTAAGGGGTGGTGATCAGGTACACTCGGGAGTACTGAACCTTAATGCTCTTAGGCGTATACACTTATTTTTTTTTTCAAAACTTTTTTATGAACTTATTAATCTAAGTGTACTTAACATCTGTATCAGTTTTTAACAATTTTGGAGATTTTTAGATATTTATTTCGGATTTTTAGAAATCAATGACATAAATATCTAAAAATCTAAAAAAATGGTAAAAATTTATATACATGTTAAATACAATTAGATTAACATTTGTGTAATTTTTTTAAAAAAAAAATAAAAATAATAAGTGTACGTAGCTGGGTGCATTTTGCACCTGATCAGCACCCGATTTTAATAATTAAACTTTTGCCGCTCGGTTGGTCAGGAGCGTTCGGCTGCAAACCTTTGGCTCGGGTCCCGTTTGCGAGCATTTCGCCCTGCATGGGCGTGGGAGCAGCTTTGGTCCTACAAAGCGCTTTAATGATGTAAATTTTTATTTGGAGGATTTATACGGTTTCATGAGATGGGAGAATATGTAAAACTGTAAGTAAAGATTCCAGTTGAAAAAAATAAAAGAATAATTAAACTTTTTGAATCAAATGCCCATCAAAAAAGAAATTTAAATAATTTGAGGAGGTTGTACGGTAACTAGTAATTATGGATATTGCAATTAAATGTTCTTACTTTCAATATGAAGGGTGTGTTTTAGAAGTTTTAAAATTTTTAATGAAAATGTCAAAATTTTTTAAATAGAAGAAGATGATGTGATGTGGCATGGTACCCATAATAATGAGGAGTAAAAGAAATAAAATTAAAATAAATAGTTAAAATATTTAGATAATTGTATAGAAATAATTAAAAAGTAAGACAATTGTACAGAAAGAAGTAAAAAATTAAAAATAAGATAATTGTGAAAATTGAAAAGTTTTCGGTATAAATAAACAGTCCAAAATTGACTTTTAGAATGGACTTTTGTAGTGCCGGGCCCATCTTGATTATTAACGCAAAATCCAATCCGTTATTTTGCTGGCATTACTTGTTTTATCAAGATAATCATTTCACTCCGACTTAGGTGGGCGGACCAACTTGGAAAAGTTTTTAACCATGAGCAGAAAAAGAAAATCGTTTTTTTATAGATAGTAAAAAAAGAAAAAACGAAAATCATTTAGCTCCATTTATAAATTCAATAAGTAGTATAATAATTTATAAAAGAGGCACGTTATTGTGCAAGCAATTGCACTAAAAGTTATGGCGCAGTTGTCTCGAAATATGCCTCATATGTACTGAAATGTATTAACGTTTTATACAATAATTTATCCATATATAAATTATATACGCCGTTAAAAAAATAATTTTAAATTTTTATTTACATCAAACTATTTTATTAAATTGAATTTATACTATTTTCAAATGAGGTCTGTACGCATATCTAATTTGGGTGAAAATTGATATGCTAATAAAAAAATAATTTTAAATATAATTTGTGGAGTAGATTATAATTTTATGAGCATGTGGAGCCAATTTTGAGGCATCTGAAGCATAACTTACAGTGCAGTTGCTTGCACTTGGAATTTCTCTCTTTATAAAATCATTTATATATAAAAAGAATGTTTTAAAGGTGCAGATGTTTGTTTGATTGGTATAGATTTTATGTCCGTCTCTACATGTATCATAATGAAGTCCGAAAACATTCTTATAAAAGGAGACAGCAATAATGTGCTCCTATCTAGCAATTGTGGGGTGTTTTCTCCCCTTAACACAAGAGAGACTGACCGGGCACAGTGGCATCTGATGGATCAGTTACCATGCATAGTGATGCAGGCGCTGTGGCAAATGTGTAGATGTTGTATTAACATTTTTTTTTGAAATAAAACTATAATTCTTTGAAATAGATACGTAATTCAAACAATTTTATCCGGTTGATTTAGCAATTTTAAACATTTATGAAATATAACTTGCACGAATATTTGATTGAGATACGGTTGCTATTTAGATAAGTAATTTACATGTAATTGTTGCAGTTGAGTTTATACAATCATTAAGGTGGACGAAAAATGAAGTCGACGACACAAAATTATTTACCTTATCTGATATTATGTCGATATTTCCAGCGTTTATAAATCTTCTTACAGTTAAATATCCATGTACACTATTTCGCTTAGTACTGCTAATTTTTGGCTATGCATAATATATATTTGGTTGCATTAGACATATTTTAGTTGCATTAAATATATTTTGATCACAACTAATTCTTTAGCTATAAATATTTAGTTTTTTGTGTAGTAAAATTAGGTTAAATGTAGCTATTTTTACCGTAAATGCGATCAAAAAGTATGTTTAAACTAGTCATTAAAATTTTGTAGCAAATAATAATAAGAATTTTGGCTACAATTAATATAAGATTTTACTGCATTTGATCAACGTAGTCGAATTAAAATTTTGGTTGCAAAATGTTGGCCAGATATACTACATTTTTAATAAAATATCATTTTATGATCGGAATTATTTACCTTACATTACCCTAAAAAATATTGCCAATTCCTATTCAACCTCCTGAATTTAATATGATTTTTAAAATTTGATATTTGCCGGCGGTAAAATTTTAAAAAATATATTGTGATTAATTTAAGTTTAGATTTTCTGATTAAATTAAAAATAATTGATTTCTTTGTCATTCCAAAGGGTCTAGATCTAGCAATATTTTGATGGCAAGATGGTCGACACAGTGTGCTAGCTTGACTTGTGCGTGAGGCCTCAGGCTTGAACACAAACAGAACAACAATATTAAGCTCCTAATTAAAATATAATTGCAAATCTCGTGGAAAAAATCAGAGGATGCCGTGGGTGGGGCAGTGCTGGTGAGGAGATAGTCTCCTTTGACAGGCTTTTGCCCGGATGGCCACCAACATCATCATGTTGAATAACATGCTTGGCAATACACTATTTTGGTTGCTATTGGGCAGATTTGCTGACAAAGAATTATAAGAATATTTTAGTCATTTTCTCATTACTAACGCCTACTTCCACCTTTTTTTAAAGGTCGTCTTATCAAATGAAACGTAAAAAAAATTGAGAAGGTTTAAAATACAAATATCCATATATTGAGGTGGAACAAACTTAAAAGAGTTTAGAATGCAAAAATCTCTGAAAAAGACTCTTATAAAAGTGAATTCCAACGGATAGATTTTACAAGATATAATTACATATACACAGAAAGAATTGTAAGTTAAATACGAAGCACAAAACTTAATATTTTTTTATGCGTGTATTTATAATCATCTCAATTTGTATTATATTTAAATCCTAAGATATTCTTATAATTTTCTAAGAGAGAGAACAAACTCTCACTAAACATGGAGAAGTAAAGCTCAAACAAAACAGGGAATAGATAAATACATAAACGCACGTGCCGCGAGTCGAACACCTGATCTTACCTGAATCAGCCATGAGTGTTACCATCAAGATAGACCCTTGGTGGCACAACATTCAATATTGAATACGAGAATGACAATTTTTCTCTATTTTAAAATGAGAATAAAAAACTTTAATTTAATTTAACTACACAGACTTTTTATCGATCAGACTTTTGTAGTTTGGAACACGTACAAAATTAATTACTGGATCCAACTTTTCCATTACTCGGAATTAAAATTCGATCTTATGCCATTCCTGATCAAAAATTGCACGAGCCAACTGATCAGGGCTGTGTTTGCTAGCAACACGAATCATAGATTACCTAGACCAGCAAGATCACTTCAACATCCATGGGAATTAATGAAGGTGGGAATACATTCTTGCAGGAGAAATGTGTATATGCATGGAATTAATGAGCTAAGAAAAACCTAGCTAGCTTTCTTCCAATTTTAGATATACGTGTCATATGTAGGACTATTTGTGTTCACTACAATCAATTAACTATTTTTATTATCAGCGGCATTGAAATTCATGGAATAAAGTTGATTAAGTTATATGTGGCAACCCTAGGGAAAGACTAATTTACAGCAGTTGTTCCATTGCTAATGATAGGATCTATTGTAGTATATGGAGCTCAGTTCAATGCACCTAGGCATATATATTTATTTTTAATTTTTTTGAAAATGCTTTTATAAAATTGTTAATATAAGCGTATTTAACATATGTATCAATTTTTAACATTTTTGGAGTTTTTTTTTTTAAATTTTTAAAAATTAGTGACATTTTTAGTAATTGTAATTAACAATTTCATGAAATTTTTTTTTAAAAAATAAAAAATATATGAAGTACACACGTGTGCAGTGAATTGGGCTCAGTAGTATATACATCATTATAATATTGCATTACTTTGCCTCTTTCTAGCTCTTGCTTGTCTCTACATAGATTCTCAATCTTCATTTTTTGCTAGTCACCTAGACAACATTACACATAGAATAATCACCTTTACACCCAACCTCAAGTACTTCATGCTTTTTAATTTTTTCAAGCACTTGTGTATCATTTTATATACCAAAAATTTATCATGTTTTAGAATTTTTCTATACTTTTACAAACCATTAAAAACAAAAATTTTACCATTTCACATATGCAAGGAAGTGTGAAATGAGTGAATTTTTAAAATCTAGTAAAAAATATAAGAATTCAAAATTTATGAAAATGGTATATAAATTAAATTCACATGAGCTTGCACAAAATGAAAAATAAAAGAAATTAGAAATATAAAATAAATGAAATTATTGCATTGCTAAGTAATACACAGGTGTCCTAAATCATTATTCAAACACATATGAGGATTTCTTCAACAAAACCTATTGTAATAAACGATTGATTGAAATTTTTTTGACGCTTCATTTTAAGTCCAAGCCATCCATCATTTTTTTACGAAAGTCATCCATCATATTTTACTTCATTTATTTTGCATGACATAAAAATTATGTTATTTGGATTTGCATGTAACCCACAATAAGTGTATATGTACGAGGTTATTTGTAATTTTATTTTCAAGATTATTGATTATAAAAGTCCTCAAGTCACTTAGTTTTTTTTGTATATAAGGTAAATAAATAATTTTAAATACAATGGGGCATGCTAACCGGGTTAATAGAAGTAGTTTCTTATAACCCCATCTATTTTTTAAATTTCAATGATTGATACAAAATTCAATTCATTAATTATATTTAACATTATTTGTTTAGTTATGAAACTAAATTTCATCCAAATCTTATATGTGTATAAGTCACATTTACTTAAAAATAAGTACATTCATGTATAAATTAAGGAAAATGCTCAAATCTATTTTTATACATATTATAATATAATGACACTTTATAGGATCATTTATCTATTTAGTAATGATATTTTATGTGGTTTAAATATTAAAAATATTATTTAAAAATTGATATTTAGTGTTATATTATTTATTATGTTGACTTTGTACATTTATATACGATACCCACACAGTGATATTAGTAAAAAATAATAAATAGAAGAGTTTTTACGATAATAGTAATGATGTTAAATAAAATAAATGTAGTAGATTTTACATCAATAATCAAGAAATTAAAAATAAAAGAGATTATATAGAATAAGGATTTCAAAAAAGCAACCTCAAAATACAATGGACAGATTGAATTAAAAAATAAAAAAATCAAATAGTTATAAATTATAATAAATTACGTTGAGGAATTTATCTCTATGTATGTCCTTGGGAATTTATCTCAGACATCTAAACCCAAGTTAAGTAACATCTAAGCTGGTAACTTGCCTCTAGTTATGTGATCTCTTTCTTTCCAATTTTTTGGCTTGTGGGCCCACCTAAAATTAATCAAGTAACCAAATTTGAGATTTCTTTAGATTTTGGTTGAATATATTTAATTTTCAGAATAAAAAATAGTGTTCTCTTGCTTTTGTTCTAGATACAATATCTTTTCATCTACATACGATATGCTTTTGCTTTGCGATAACAGTTTTATCCAAACCACCTCAACAAACCAACTTGTAAAACAACGCCCCTTCGTTCTCTTGTGGCCTTTCCGAAATCGACATAAAGCCTGGTCACCTAGACATATATCCTTTCATCTGTATATGATCTTCTTGTCCTTTGTCAGAACAGTTTTATCCGAACCACCGCAACAAACCATCCTCTAAAACAACACTGATTTGTTCTCTTGTGGCCTCCCCGAAGTCTATATAAAGCCAACAGTACCACAGCCTCCTCTGGCAACTCTAGATTCAAAGCCAGCCTCTCTCTCTCTCTCTCTCTCTCATATGGTCCTATAGCTTTTAAAGTGGTGGGTATTTCTACCTTTCTCTCTTTCTGGTGTTTGGCAGCTTTGAAGTGGGTAGAAACAGAACAGCTACACGTACCAACCCCACTGCATTGAAAACAAAAAAAAAAAAAAAATTGCTTACAATTGGTGATCAGGTAAATCACTTTGTCAAGTAATCAGAGATGTTGCAGGGTGATAGTATTAGGGCCTTGTGCATCTTCCTGATCTTCTTTGCGTTGCTTGCATTCCATCGTGGGAAGTCAATGGTAGTGGTCGCCAACAGCAGCATTAATGGCGGTGATTTCATTCGGATTAGTGGCACTCAATTCGTGATGAATGGGAGACCCTTCCATTCCAATGGTTTCAATGCTTACTGGCTCATGTACATGGCATCTGATCCGTCGGAGAGAGGTAAAGTCACCACCACTTTCCAGCAAGCCAAGGCCTACGGTACGACTCTGGTCAGAACATGGGCTTTTAGTGATGGCGGTTATCGCCCACTACAGTATAAGCCTGGTTATTACAATGAGGACATGTTCAAGGTAAAGTAATTTTTTTATTAATTAACTAGCTAGCACATTATAACTAGACATGTTTTCCTGTTAGAGAAAGATGTATAGACAGTATTTTTGAACTTTTTTTTGATGGGTTATACGTACTTAATTTCCGCATGCATGCAGGGTTTGGATTTTGTGATTGCTGAGGCTAGAAAGCATGGAGTTTATCTGATTCTTAGCTTCGTAAATAACTATGAGAACTACGGAGGAAGGAAACAGTATATCGAATGGGCGAGAGAAACGGGACAGTATTTGAGCTCTGATGATGATTTTTATAGGAATCCTGTTGTCAAAGGCTTCTACAAGAACCACGTCAAGGTATATATAAGAAATATTAATTATTTGGCGTAATTCCAATATATATTTATATTGATTGCATTCATGGATAAATAGTTTCTACTTACACTTCATATTCTTCAAATTCTGTCTCTTCCCTAGTTAATTTGTTACCAAATTCTGCCTCTTCCCTAGTTAATTTGTTACCGGTTATATAGAAGCCAAATAGCCCCTTTAAAATTTAAGTTTTTAATGTTATATGGAAAATTCAATATATTTATTATATTTAACATCATTTATTTATTTAAGTGATCAAGTTTTATCCAAATGAAATATATACAGGACCATATTTGCTCAAAAATAGATATATTGATGTGTAAGTGAAGAAAAAGTACTCATGCATTTGATTCCATGCACCCGGGTGAATGGAACTTCAGTACACCCGGGTGTAAAACTTTATTTTTTAATATTTTTTGAAAAATTTTAATACAACTATTAATTTAATTGTATTTAACATGTGTATCAAGTTTTACTATTTTTGAAGATTTGCATATTTTTTTGGATTTTTTAAAATCTATAGCATTTTCATAATTAAATTTACTAAAATATAGCTGTTTTTAAAAAATAAAATAATTTAAAAATTTTCAAAAATGGTAAAACTTAATACATATGTTAAAATACATCTAGATTAATAGTTATATAAAAAATTTTCAAAAAAATAAATTTTCACACCTGTTGCACCAGATAATGGCCCAAATACTTATCTATTAGCATAAGTATTAGAACATAATAATTCTTTAGAGAATTATTTATCCATAAAAAATGATATTTTAGATAGTTTAAATGGTGAAAATATAACTTTAAAATTGATGTTTAATATTAAATTAATTTATTATATTAATTGTATACATTTGTAGATGGGGCCAATGCACAATGATACTATACAAATGAAAGAGTTTTCAAAATATTATAAATGATGCTAAATACAATTGATCGAGTAAATTTTCATCAACTATCAAAAATTTTTAAAATAGAAAGGATTAGGGAAAAGCATTGGTGAATTTGTTAAACTTATATATGATTGACGTTTTAATTAATTTCCAAGGACTCCATTTATGACTCTCACATGTTGAGAAAGTGATCAATTGCATGCTTAGATCATGTCAAGAGTCAGACTAGGATGAAATGAGGGTGGAATGGAAATTTGGAATCGAAGTGTATTGAGAATGCAAAAAAGAGTATTTAGATTAAGTAAAGATGTATTTCATACATATGTATTTTATACCATAAAGTCACAGATTTCAGACTTGGATGAAATGAGGGTGGAATGAAAATTTGGAATCGAAGCGTATTGAGAATGCAAAAAAGTGTATTTAGATTAAGTAAAGATGTATTCCATACATATTTATTTTATACCATAAAGTCACAGATTTCGTGACAGAGATTTATGAGTGTTTGAAAAATCAAAATTAGATTGCTGACATTATAAGAAAAATTGACATTAAAGGCATGTTTGTTTACAATAAAAAATTTTGGAAATAAAATTTTTCACTTTTCATAATTATCTTATTTAATTTTTTTTATATTTTCTTATACAACTATCTTATTTTTCAATCATTTTTACACAATTACCCATACAATTAATTTATACTTCATCATTAGTCATATCAAATCATATCATTTTTTACTAATTTAAAAACTTTTACATCAAAAAATTTTCAAGCAAAATTTTAGCACTCCCCAAACATACCCTACCAATTTTATAGCTAAATAAACATACCTTAAAAGAAATTGATTCCTTGATAAAAGTCAACTACTACTAAAAAATCTTACTTATTTATAGTACTCCAACAAACTTTATTATATGCAGCCATCTTCTTGAGCCGAATTTTAATTTGGCTATGGCTAAGTCCTATATCAGTTATAATTAAAGTCTTGTTGTTACTTATAACTAAAATTTAATAGTAATGATTCAATACATACGACCTACATGAAGCCTTCATGTTGCCCCTTTAATTACAATATATTTTTAAATCTAAATCATTTATCATGTCTTACACATGTTTTTATAATCATATAATCAAAATAATTTCAATTAAACTTATATGTTGTTGAAGAATAGAACCATTTGGGAGCGAATATATAGCTATTAAATATATGATATATAATACATAAAACTTTGTAATCCATATAATTTTCAATGTCATAAGTATTGACACATGAATAAATATGATAAATAGTTTAGATTTAAAATTTTTTAAAAACTAAAAAAAGAAGGGATTCATGGAGGCTTTGTGCCGCTATTATGTCCTGAATCATTGTTTAAATTTTAATAAATACATTAAATATTACTTTTGTTGCATTTGACATAAAAATATTCAATTCAACTAAATGTTACTATTTTAGAACAACCAAATAGTTGTGGTTAAATAATCAACTGTAGCAAAAGTGCATCAATATACCCAAATATATTAAGCAATAAGAAAATCAGATGCATCTAATGAAATTTTATTGTGGTATGAGTAAAGTAAATCCTTTCATAATTAAAATTTTAATTACTTACTAAAACTATTGCAATTAAACCTTACTAATAAATTCATAAATAAGGCTTTGTTGCTATAATTTCATCATAGAAAGGTTTTGCAAAACAAATTTCTTTGTTGTAGAATGAATTAAAAATTACTTTTTAGCAACAAAATATAATTTCCTTTTGCTGAAAACAAACTTTTAACAATGGCAATGGAAAATTTTTTTGTGTTGTCTTATCAGAATAACTTAATGTTAATAAAAATAAAAATAATTTTTTATTGGTATTACATACATTATGACATCCGATATTAGAAATCAGCTTCATTCACAACCCTCACTATGGAAGGACATTTTGTAAATACCCCAACACTTGGAGACTAACTGTAAAAACTCTCATTACCAAGAGAGATACATGCAAAAGGATGCAAAATCTCCGCACGAACAACATAGGGTGAGTTTTGGACCCCGATCGACATTATGCAAAATACCTCTGCCACCAACTGGGATAAGCCCAGTTGGAAAAAAAGAATTTTTTCTTAATGTAAATTTTGATGGTGATGCTATGGCTTACGTAAAATCAATGTTGATCTTATCAGAAATTATAACCATGTATCATCAATATATACATGTGGTTTCACCGAAATGGAACAGGTTCTAAGTGTATACACAACGTTGGGTTGTGATTTCATGCACCCGGGTGCAAATTTTTATTTTTTAATTTTTTTTGAAATTTTTTTTATACTAGTGTTAATTTAAGTATATTTAACATGTGTATTAATTTTTACCCTTTTAGACATTTTTACCATTTGTATCAATTAACGCCATCAAATTCTTGAAATGGATACGACACTACTTAATTATTTGTGATCTGCCGAAGCTAGCTTTTGGAACTTACCCTTTCAATGAACATATTTGATTAGTCGTTCATAAAAGGGAAAAAAAAAAAAAACATATTTGATTGGTCATGGGAAAATTAGTGTTGAACATTTTCTCATATCTTCAACTTAATGAAGTTTTAGATAAGATGGTAAGTCATGTACATATCCGTGAAATGTTACAGGCTGTCCTTACAAGAGTCAATACCATAACTGGAGTAGCTTACAAAGACGATCCGACCATTTTTGCATGGGAACTGATGAATGAACCACGCTGCCAAAGCGATCTCTCTGGAAATACTTTACAGGTTTGGTTCTAACATATATTATTTTTAAAAGCAAGTCATGAATCTCTAAATTAAATCTCTAAATTACAGTATATCTCACCTAATTGGATTAATTGTCACTTGTTTTGTAGGAATGGATCAAAGAAATGGCAGCTCATGTTAAATCCATTGACAGCAGTCACTTACTGGAAGTAGGCCTCGAAGGATTCTATGGAGAATCAATGCCTGACAGGAAGCGATTTAACCCCGGTTATCAAGTGGGAACAGATTTCATCTCCAACAATCAAATTCGGGGAATCGATTTTGCAACAATCCACGCATATCCAGATCAATGGTACAGTTTGTTATTGGCCTTTATTTGATTCACAAATTTAGCTCCATCCTAACTTATGATTGCGTTTTTCTTTTGCTTTTTTTTTTAACCCTCTTTCGTTTGGCAACCAATACTCTAGTTTATGCCCTGTTGCTGATGGACATGATCAGCAACCAAATTGCCCAAAACGACTGATCCCCCATTTTGGAAAAATTAGTACAAAATTATTTTGCCCACGATTTGTTTTATGTGCTAAAGGATTTCTAACATAAAAAATTTTGTATGAATTCTCCCTTTTTCCTAGTATTACTGGTGTTGTCTTGAAGAATTATTTTTAAAAATAATTCTCTTGTTCATATATAATAAATTAACAACAGGGTTTCAAGTGGGGAGGAATCGTCTTTCCTTGGGAGCTGGCTGGAATCCCACATTCAAGATTCAGCAAGGGTGCTGAGAAAGCCAATCCTGATAACAGAATTTGGCAAGTCATCTCGTGATGGTGGATACAGCACAAACGTGAGGGACAACTTCTATGGAGTGGTGTTCAACTCAGTGTATGTGTCAGCAAGGAGCGGAGGGCCATGTGCTGGGGCCCTTTTCTGGCATGTCTTGGCCCAAGGCATGGATAACTTCAGAGATGGGTATGAAGTCATCTTCTCTGAGTGCCCTTCAACAACGGATGTCATCTCTCAACAGTCACACAAGCTATCGGCCCTCGGTTAATTTCCCCACAACAAGGAATAATTCGAATATAATAAGGCTGCTACTGCTGCTGATGTTGTTGTTTGTTTGCTATAGAGTTTGCAACTGAAAATAAATGGCCTATTGATTCATTAATGTTACTCTGTTACTCGGGAGAATCTTAATTATTTGCTTAGGTGCTTCTCACTTTTAGAATTAATGTTGTGGTGAATTGTCACCCAAGATATAGCCAAGTAATTTGACATTTGTGTGCTCATGAGTAAGGTCTCAATTTCAAATCTAATGTAGAGAGAGAGAGAGTCTTCATTGGCATTAAAAATTGTGGTAAGTTAATTAAGGCCCTAGGGTTGCAAATTGGGTCTTCGATCTGAAACATATCTTACAGATGTTTAGGTCAAAATACTTTGACATGTTTGAGATGATTAGTTTCAACATTGATGTAAAGGTTCAATTAGGTTGAGCTCGGTTACTTAAATGTCTCAACCTTTATCAAGGTTCCATAGATTCCATTAAATCTGTACTAAAAATGAAGAAGATTCTCTATCCACATCCTACACAACAAATTAATTCGAATGGTTTTTTTTTTTTTTTGTAAATCACAAATATCAAAAAAAATTTCAAAATAATCTACTATTTTAATATTATGAGGGATGTGGATAGGAGTATTTTTTTCACTTCAATTAAAATTTTAATGGAATCTAATGAAACTCTAATTGAAAAACATCTTTAATTTTATGCAAATTTTATAAATATATTTGCAAACAGGTCACCTTCAATACGTAGAGGAACTTCTTTTTAGTCAAATGAAAAAAATCCTTTATTAAAAAACCATAAATTCATGTGCTTATTCTTTCAAATTTTTTATTAAAAAACATAAATGCATATATTTATTCTTTTTCCCATTTTCCTGCATTTGTCAAATTATACAAAGTTTTCAAATTTGATCCAATTAAATTTTAATCTAAAATGCGACCTCGTTACCCAATCTTTAACTCCAATATTCCAACCACATGCAGCTCGGTGGTTACCGTACATAAGAATATTCCTGGTTGGTTTAGATTCGAAGCCCAATGAGAATTACAATTGAGAATTAGTGGTGCAACACAGATGGGTTTATTCATATCTTATTTTCAAAAAGTCTATTCTACCGTTCTACTTATACGGTCAATTACTACTGTACCTTACCCTACTCATTATACGTAGTGTTCGTTTTGGTTCTAATTCCAAATTAATTTCTATAATAACTAATGACAACATATGAAAATGTTTTTTGTATAAATAATAAAAATCAATACTCATTCACATTTTAAACTTTATAAGTTTTTATTGATTTCATTTTGTTGTTATTTACATCTATTTTTTACATTCTGTGTAGCCTCGTTATTCATATTAATAATCACATTAATTCATATTAATAATCACATTAATATTATCATCCACACTTATGTAATGATCATCAGTCATTATAAATACAAACCTTATATAATTTATAAAAAACTAAACAAGGAAATTAAACCAAAAATAATTTATTGGTGAACGAGTGATAGAAACTATTATGTATTTATTTATATACACATATTTACAGTTATATATAAAATACCCATGCGAGTACCCATTTGAGTAAGTTCCAAGTACCCAACATATGTATCTTGCCCTTATCTTTATTTAGGAGATTGGATAATGAATTCTGTCCTACCCGTATTTGTGGATAAATTTTTTTACCCTATCTTGTCCAATTTATGATTGGGATGGTGGGTGCCCATGAGTATCTTACCCAAGTTGCACTTGTAATGAGAATAATGTCTCCCGAACGGGAGCTGTATTTCCTAGATAAGAGCTGTGCTTATCTTTCTAGGAGCTTTAATGTCCTCTTTAGCAATGCAAGTTGATTATAAAAGAAAAAATGTAAGAATTCTACGGCTTGATTTATAATGTAATATGAGAAAAACCGTGACGTTTTAAGTAAGATTCTAAATGAAATAACAAAAAAAAACTCCAAGATTAATTGTACTTAATTAATCCTAAAATTTACTACATGGTTGAAAACTGCCAGCTTTAATTAATTTAATTAACGGATGGATTAGCGCATGCATGCACGCTACGGGCAGCAACTTAAGTATTAAATTAGAAGAAGAAGAAGAAGAGAGAGAGAGAGAGAGAGAGAGAGAGGTGGAGCAGAGAAGGCAGGAAGAGGAAGTGAGAAAATGAAGATGAAAGGCGGAGCAAAGATGGTGGTACTGGTGGTATCAGTGCTGCTGGGCAGTGCCGTCGAAGAATCTGAAGGTCATTGGTTCGCAGACAAAACAGTGATAAAATTTCACAACAAGCTAAACCACGAGGTGTACGTGTATTGTGAGAAGAAGGGAGAGGGATATGCAACGCTTGCACCGCGGGGGCTGGGCATCAAAACGTATCGGTACAGCAGGTGGGAAGACCTGTGGCAGGATGAGGTGTGGTGTAATATCTGGCACAAAGGGATGTGGAGGCAGAAGAAGAAGAAGACATGCAGATTCATCGCCTACTCGAGAAAGAAAGACGAGGGGACGTGCGAAGAGGCCGGCTGTGTTTGGGAGTTAACAAGGACAGGTATGGGCTTCAGGCATGAGCAGCCTAATATACAAGAATTCCCCCAAATGTACAGGTATTGTAAGGATTGGTGGGTGCGATAATTTGACAAGTGAGAGATAGAGAGGAGAAATCTGGTTACAAATAATCCCCCCAAAAAGGGAAAATCTGTACCTCAATCATAAAGAATGCATGCACACATATATTAATATTATTCACTTACCCTTTTGTGGTAGTTATTCAATACTTTAACTATGGAAGCTCCATGCTTGCACTTAGTTTTTAAATTTAAACTATAAATTTAAATTTAAATTAGTTATCATGCTTGTTCATGTTTATTTATCTATAATCATAGACGGCAAACTTTTATATACTATATTTATGCTACAGGCTTTTTTCAACAATTTTAATAAGTGTGTATTGACTATCAAAAGGTGCTTTTTTTCACACGATATTCATCCGTTAATCTATTATTCAAAATGCCGAATTGAACCATTAAAGGTTTAGACTGTCACACATATAGCAAATTTTCACTTGGAAGTACATATCTATAAGAAACAAAAAAATATATATTTGAATAAAAGAGAAAGGACAACAGGAATTGGCATATTTCTTTGCTTAGGCTAATGAATAATTAGCATATGTTTCTCATCCACAGATTTTAAGAAAAGCCCATGCAGTAATTAAGGTGTTCCAAGACTATTGATTTCAATATCCCTTGTGCAATACAACGATTTTTTTAATTAAATTTTTAAAAAATGAGAAAATGAATCAAATCTTTTGAAACGTAGACTAAAATTTATATGCATGTTATGTAAAATCTCTACGCAATTAACTAAAAATGGATTAATTAATTGCAACCAAAAGATAATATACAAAAATAATTATATCTAAGTAAGGAAAAAGAAATATTTCATTGGAACCAAATATAAAATTTGAAATCAACATTCTACTTGCCTGACCTTGTTAACAAGAAAACCAAAACTGCTGAGAGACCATAATCGAGTATGTCAACTAAGCTACGTGGATTGATAAAATATTATTTATAAATAAATTAAATATACAAACACGAACACTAAATAACCCAAGTTTAGTTGGTCAAATGATCGATCATTATCATCTAGACTATTTTACATGGATTTTGACTAATCAACTTAAAAATTCTTTAACATTAAATATTTACTTTAGTTCTTCATCCTCATTAGTTTTTCGCCTCTTCAAATTGAAAATCAAAATTGACAAAAACATGATCCCTTAACACGTTCTCATACAAACAAAAATTCAACCATAGTTGCATCTCCAACACATCATTTTAACCTATTAGTAGTGATTATCCTTCAAAACCTATTAGATTTTGCTAGGATACTGTCAAAACCTAAACTCATGAAAAAGTTGAAAAATAATAATAGCTAGCAATAATGATAGGGATTGTGATAGTGGATTGTTACTAACAACCTTTTAAGGGGTGATTCTGTAAAGTCATGCATGGGAGATACATTTGGCCCAAAAAACATATTTTTTTAATTTTTTAATTTTCTTTTCGTAAAGCTGTTCGAGGTATATTTAACTCATATTATAAGTTTTACCTTTTTGAAAATGTATATATATTTTTAAAATTTTCAAACATAGAAGTATGTTAGTTATTTAAAAATTACTAAAATATTTCTATATTTGAAATTTATATTTATACACCTTTAAAAATTGTAATATATTTTTTAATTTCTCTTCGCTTTTATGTGAGCCTAAGTACATTCAGGTGTCACTAATTGAATGATCAATAGTTTAATGTGAGTGAGTTAAGAGCGTGTAAGGCGAAAAGTCCAGGGTTCAGAATTGGGTAGAGAAATTTCCCCTGTTACCCCTCTTAGAGTTGTCCTTCTCCAGTTGTCTTATCATCCAGTGTGGATGACATAATAAATAGATCGGGACGATCATGGCCACTGACAAGGAGCTGTAGCAATTTATTTCAGCAATGGTATTCTCTTCCAATAGCAAGGATAGAACCAGTCTCTAACTTCCCATCTATTTCCCCATTGTGGGTCATTTGTCATAGCACCAATCTCCATGATTGCTACTCTTCTATGGATGGTCAGTACAAAACCCATCTGTCGACAAAAAAAAAAATCCTACTGAACCTAGTAAATTAGCATTGAAGGACCTATTAAAGCTTAGGATGGGCAAAAGCCCCTTAAACTCTGGCAGATACATCTAGGGGTGTAAATCGGGTCGGGTTGACTCGGGTTGGCACAAATACAACCCTAACCCACCTTGTAAAATCACAACCCAACCCTACTTTCAACCCTACTTTTCACATCTT
>JAXCLR010000050.1:17987590-18000663 GCA_035584095.1 Annona squamosa
CAATTTTATTTAAATATCTAAGCAATATGAATGAAATACACTTTCATAAATATATGTAAATACATATCTTATGAAATCGGGTCGGGTCGGGTTGACCGACCCCTAACCCAACCCAACCCAACCCTTTTTTTAAAATGGGGTCGGGTTGAACCCATTTTTTAAAAACCAAATTTCCAAAACCTCAACTCAACCATGGTATAAATCGGTTCGGGTTGATGCGGGCTCGGGTTGAACCCAACCCTATTTACACCCCTAGATACATCTACCCAATAGCCCATTGCCTGCTACTAATCTTCCCCAAACATGGAAACTTGGCGTCATTGATCAGATAGGAAATTTGCAGGATCTCACTATTTTGAACAATCAATCAGAGACACTTCGTTGAACGACAATCATCCATCATCAAACTAGCATACACGGTAACCATGGATGTGTTGGGCAAGAAGGAGATCTAAAGGGTACATCCGTTATTTTCACGCACCATTAACGGCGTTCACAACGACTATGACAACATGAGGGATATCTGCGTGTTATGCAGAAATGAGGCTGAAGACGCCAACCACCTCTTCTTGAGGTATCGCATTGACGGGAGGGGTTTGCTGGAAAGCGGAAAGGTTAACCTATGAGGTGGCATCTGTCCATGAGATTTTGGAAACCCTAGCAAGGATGAACAGATCCGAGGACTTTACTCTTTTCATTTTGTGCTGCTGGCGGTTTTGGTATTCGGAACAAATTCAGAGAAGAGAGAACGCAACCGAGGTTCACGGATACTTTGGCATGGTGTGCGGAATTCCTTAACAAGCATCGGAATGCTAAATCCCTTGCTCGGACGGGAATGCTAAACAGATTTGTTGTGCATCGATGGTGTAAGCCGCCGCCGAGGTTTGTGAAGATTAACGTGGATGTTCATAGACAAGGGGATATGGAAGATTTTATGTATGCAACCGTTATCAGAGACACTCGAGGATCCTTTGTTGCAGCTAGTTGGTGGGACGGAAGCAATATTCATGGAAGCTGCCATCTTCCTTTTGGGACTTAAATGGGTGCTCCAACTTAAAATCAGCATTGCTCAATTTGAAACAGACTCTCTCATTTTGTGCAACTTTTTGTCCAATATTGAACCTATTATCTCTCCGGTGGGTTTGATAATTTCTGAAATTAGGACCATACTTAAGGGGAATTTGTCTTTTTCGGTTCATCATGTTTTAAGGCAGGGAAATGCGGTTGATCATTCTTTAGCCGAGCTGGTTTTGAGTTCTCGTGTGGACTACCAGTTGTGGTGGGGCAACTCTCCCCTCCCCCCAAGCTATTCTTGAGAAAATTTGTATAGATAATTTTTTAGCAATGAATTGCTTGAATTACTCTATCACTAACCCCTTTCATATTGAGAGAGAGTAGGGATAGGGTATTTCCTTTTATAAAAAAAACATGAGGGATATTTGATATTTTTGATTAATTTATTAGGTATATTTCAAAATTTTCACACTTAATAAGTATATTTGTAATTAAGAGTAAAGGTTATGGTTATGAGTATATTTGAAATTAACACAAAAATATATAATATATGATGTCGTTACTTAGGTATATAAAGTTGGGATTGTTCTTTCATGCTAAGATGACTAATCGGTTGATGTAAACATGTGTATGAATTAGACAGCCAGGGTTAAAGTTGGGTTGAAGCATTTTTCTCGTTTACCCTTCTTTTTTAATACACTTTTGTTTGTTGCTTGTTCATCCAATGAAGATGACATGATAAAAGAAAGTTGGGATTGCTCTTGCTTAAATGATTACAATCGTTGTTGAGGCTTGTGATGCCATTTTAGATTCCATTGTCGGGCTAATATATATAAAATGAATTCAATAATACAACATATAGGTGTAACTTCCTTAGGAAGAGTGACTAGCTTTGATGTGAATTCATGTGAAAACATATATAATAAATCTTGATCAAATAAGAAACCATAAGATCATGCACAAGGGACAACCCTTCAATCTAAAAAGAAAAATCATAGTAGAGAAATACTAGTTCGCTATAAAAAATAAGTTATAAATATACAAAATAAAATTATGCACTTATATAAAAATGATAAAACTTGATGGAGCCTGATTATATAAACTATGGTGGATTTTAGGATACATTCAACATTCATTTATTTTATTTTATTTTTCTTTATAAAAATGTTTTCTTATGTATATTAATTTAATACCTATACCAAGTTTTATTATTTTACAATAATTTTACATATTTATTTTTTATTTTAAAAGAATCATAAGTTACATAGCATTTAAGTCATTTTTTACTCCTTAGAAAACTTGATTTTAAAAAAAAAAAAAAAGATAAATATGTAAAAGTATTTTAAATGGAAAAACTGGATATATAAATTGAATACACTTAAGAAAATATGTTTATGAAGAAAAATAAAAATATAACTAATTGTAAAAATAAAAGAATGTTATATTTTAGCTTAAAATATATCATAAAGTATATAATCAGGCTCTAAACTTGATTTCTAAATTAAATATACATGAATTAACAATTTTATAAAAATTTAAAAATTATCTTTTGATTGGGAAATGATCAAACCTTAGTAAACACCATCATTTGTCTGGTACCATTGTGCATATTTGACCCTTTAACGGTTTATTTGGCCAAAAAAAAGAAGAAAAAATCCACACAAGAGGGTACGGCAGAGACATGCGTAAAGCAACTTAAGGCAATAAATCAAGAAGACGAAATTTTTTTCACGATTGCTACATATAGGCAGGCTCAAAATAACATGGCTCTAGGGAACATCTAATGGAATTTGTAAGACGTGTTGCCGCACATGGGGTGGAACCATGCACAACCTGTGAAGGGGGCGTTCGAAACTCAGTAGTCATATGAATCAAAACTCAAAACATTGAAAGGGGCATTTACCTTCCTATTTCGGACCAGCCTCCTCCACTTGCTCTTTATACTATAAAGAGATTTCTTCACGGACTCCAACGATAACGAGATTTTTTTCACGGGCTCAGCTTTTACGTGGAAGTGAACTATGTAATTCCCTTAATTTTTAAGATTTTAATTCTGAATAAAAAATCTAATCCATTTAGTATATTTAACATCATTTGTTTATTTAGTAGATTGACTTTCATCCTGATTTATATAAGCTATATTTGTCGAAAAATATATATTCATATGTAAATTATGAAAAATGCTTAGATCAATTCACACTTGTATTAAATACAAAATCATTTATCTATACAGTAGTGATATTTTAGATGACTTTAATGTTAAAAAAATATTTTAAAATTGATATTTCAGTATTAAACCATTTTATTATATTGATTTTATACATTTATAAATGTAACTCATGTATATTGAAACTAAATAAGTAAAAGAATTTTCAAAATACTATAAATTAATTATACTAAATACAATAGATGTAGTAAATTTTCCGTCAACCATCAAAATTTTAGATATAGAGAGAGTTACATAGAAAAAGGAATTTTATAGAAGCGGGACATTTTCTTCACCAATATCAAAGTAGTTCAAACATTAGGGATATATGGAAAGATTAATTCGTTTTTAACTTTCATTCGCTTTGCTTGAGGCATAGTTAGGTTTAAGGGTGTAAATCGGGTTGGGTTGACTCAAGTTGGAGTAAGCATAACTTAACTCACTTTATACAATCTCAACTCAATCCTACTTCTATTGCTATTTTTCAAACCTTAACCCAACCTTATTTTAACTCTATAAAAATCGGTTCAATTCGGTTTAGAATTTGGGTTAATAAATAGATAATATTTATAAAATATTTAGCTTAATTAAATCTATTTTAAAATATAAATTTATATGAAGGAATAAAAAGTAATCCTTTTTATTGTAATACTTCCCAATCTATGACTTATACAACGATATAATTGCTAAATAATCTTATTATAAAGTAATAATGTCTAGTTAATTCCTATATATGTATATATGATTGGGGATAAAAAAAATTTTGAAGTAAAAGTTATTAAATTGATGAAAAATAATGTAATATATGATAGGGGCAATTATAAAATGTAAAGAGAATAAGGTTAAAATAGATAGATTAATTGTATCGGTAATTGTGTGGAAATGATTAAAAACATAGTAATTTGTACGGGAAAAAATGAAAAAATAATTAAAAAATATGATAGTTATGGAAAGTGAAAAGTTTTCTATTGAAAAGATTTGGTTGACAACTCTTGTGCCCAACCAAACACATCTATTATGTACTAATGTAAAACCATTTATGAATTAATTATTTTATTGTACATAGATATATGAACAAGTCAGGCCAACAATCATCCAATCCAAACCAACCCAAATTTGAAATCGACTTGGTTGAAATCGAGTTATAAGATTTATCTTTTTCAAAATATCTAACTCAACCCTGTCATAATCGGATATGGTTATTAGGCTTGGGTTGAAACCAACCCTAGTTACACCGGGAATTAGGTTAATTAGGCTCAATGCTCATCAGCGAAATACAAAAATCAAAACTTAAAAAATTTGGCGCAATTTCAAGTATAGTTGAAGGAAAGCGCGATCTTTCTTATTGAGGCAATTTTTCAGATATGCAGGTTTCATATGAATATTATTGGAAAAATTCCTTCTACATCCACAAAATTTACCCCTACTTCTTAATACGCCTACAATATTTCAAAAATTCTTTTTATCCCCATAACTTTGTTACCTTACTAAAAAGACCATTTTTTCCCTTTCAAAAATTTCCTAATTGAAACGATTTAGCCCTAATGTGATATTTTAATCACTTGATTTTCCAAATTAATGATTTACCAATATTAATTAAATTATGTTAGAGTTGAACCATTTAAATTATAAAATTATAGAGAAGCAAAATTATCTTTTCAATGGAATAGTTAACTGTTGTTTTGAACACATGAATATGATAGGAGTTTATAGTGAAATACTATAGGTAATTAGGTATATTTGAATCACTTTCACTGGAGCTGTAAGATGAGAATTCTTTTTTTTTTTTTTGTTAATAACGCAACACCAGGAGATGGACGATTCACAAGGCGGAGAAATTGAGAAAAGTAAAAATATCTTTACAGCAGAAGAGGGTTGCAATCTTCACCTTCTTCATACCCTCGGTTAGGTGGGACAACAGCAAAAAGAAATTTACATCTGAGAATTATCGATAACAAGCAAAAATTTACGTGGAGAGTGCAATATTCAACCGCATGGAAAAAGGAAATGCACTTCCCAGCTTTATATGATGGTTCCGCATGGTATCAATGCATCTTTGATTACAGTGACAATGCTGCTCTTGATGAAGTATCCGTCTGTTTCCCTTGCTGATTCCTGTACGTTGTCTTGGTTGATGATCTGTATTCACAATCAGCTCAGATAAGCAAGCATACGCTGGAAATTCCAACAAGTATGCCCTTCTGTTTGCCACAATCGTAACAGCATATCATTTACTCAAGCCTGCCGGGGCAGTAGCTCAAGTCAATTGTTTTATCAGATCATGCTATTAGGTATCATAGGATTGATTCCTTTTTAACCCAGCCTCAACTCTTCCCATTTGTAGGCTGTAAAAATCCACGAAGTGTTAGTTGCCACTATGTTATGTTTTTCTCTTAAGATGTTGGTACAAAACTAGAACAGCTTGTTTCATATACTCACAGAAAAGAGAAGAACAAAAGGAAAACAAAGAGATAAGATCTAAAGAAAATAAAAATAGAAGGATAAAACCAAATATTGAAAAGGAAACGAAGATCAGACCTTCACATCGTCTCCAATTCTAGCATTCTTGTCGATAATTGCCCTTTTGATGTGAGAATTCTTTCCAATACCAATAGGAACACTACCTTTTGCTGCTAGAAACCTCCTGTCAGCATCAGTCTGGTGGGCAAAATTAAAAATTAGTGTTCAAACCAAAACCAAGAATTTCGTTTCTCAGAAGGTTCAGAAGGTCAATGTGAGAGAAGGAGATTGCTTTTCTTCTCAAGCAGGACTCAAAAACATTACCTCATAATAATCAGCCCCCATCAATAGTGTGTCCTCAATTATAGCACCTTCAGAAATGCAAGAGCGAAGTCCAACAACAGAATGATGGATTTTGCAGCTCTGCAAAAAAAACAAAAAAAAAGCAACAGTAAAAGCCGGGTGACAGCATCAACAAGGGAAAAATACTGGCATGTACAGCCGTCATCGGAGAACCTGGATATAGGAATATGACATGTTTCAGGCCTCATAAGGTTTAGGTCAACTGAAATATGGGCCTTTCATAGCAAGGATAACCAGATCAGAATGAATACTGTTAAAATATTTCAGGACATTTGAGGATTTTCTGGCATGATCTTATGTATAAGATATGAAGAGAATCTAGTAAGCAAGGGTTAAAATTGATCTGATATAACACTCATAACAGAATCTTGATATGACTAATTACCTTGATGACACAACCCTCTCCACTAACACTGTCTTTAACATCAGCATCAAGCAAACGTGGTTGAGTATAGATTGGGGACGAATGATCATAGAAGCTGTAAACATGGGTCATGCCCCATTAGGGTCCCTTAACGAAGGTTGAACACTTTTATCAAAGAGAAAGATCTTAAATTTGGTTGGCCAAAAAAGTAAAAATTACCTAAAATCTGGCACTGGCTTTTTGGTGATTCCCAAGTTTGCATTATAGAAAGCCTCAATTGTACCAATATCCTCCCAATAGCCATCATAAAGATATGCTTGCACCTGTAATTGGCAGACAAATCAAAAAACCATGAACTAGCAACAACAAAAAAATCGAAAGGAGATAGAACAACGAAGCAAAAATCATTTAAACCTCACTAGGTTGAAAGGTGGGTCTGGTCAATTGGTTTGGCAGGGACCATTATTGAACCAATCAGTTAATCTTTTGGGATGATCTAATCCAATCCATCCCTAGTTCATATTCTATCCTCATGGATCATGGACTATATTAAAGCTGAAGACTGGGTATAGTAATTACTTCATGTCAACAATTTTAGGACCAGGCCCAGGCCCAGGACTACACAATCTTAACCATAATTTCCCAAGTTCAATGTGTTTATCTCATCCACAAGTCGTGGTGATCTGTAGTCTAAAAAATATCTTCTCACAATAGTCACTAATGGTGCAGTCTATCTCTAAACAATGTGATAGAAGAATCGAGATGTTGTGCCCCAAACTGAGCGACAGACCTCTGTTGGTCTTGGTATCACAGGAGATAAACTACTTTGGCTTCGTATAGGTGTCCTGGCATCATTAATAGATGCATGGCTATCAAAATCTGGCACTATGCTGTTGAAACATCCACTCAACTAAAGATTAACGAGAAAATCTGATGTTGCAGTACGCTGTAATATGAGATCACATGAAATGGGACTTGGACATACCCGCAATCAAATTGAAGTTGCACCAGGAATAACTTCACTCCCAAAATCATTGGCTCCAGGGAACTTTTCTCGAAGCAACTTCAACATCACATCTTTTCTAACAACATAAATACCCATACTTGCAATGTAAGGCATCTCTTTAGCTCTCTTATCATCTAGGAACAAAATAGTAGTGTTAACCTGAATAAATGCATGAGACAAGGAAGGTATGAGAACACGAATATGCATTTTATAACGGAGGAAGGAACACCTAACCAATGACCATAATCAATTGGCATCAACGCTGAACAATGAAGAAAGCATAAAGAACCATATTGTAAATGGAAATTCATGCACTGCAATCACAACTCCCCAAAAGGCACATTAATAGGCAATCAAAGAAAAACTATTTCAAATGCGTCTACCTTCATTGCCTTCAGCTGTTCGCCTTTGGGCTTTTCAGCAAATTCAATAATCCGTCCTTCTTCATCAATCTTCATAAGACCAAATGCAGTTGCACGCTTTTCATCGATTGGAGTGCGGCGACTATGATATCAGCATCAGTTTCTCCGTGCGCCTGAATGAACCGCTCATAATCCATAAGGTACAAATGATCACCAGCAAGAACCAGGAATTCCATAACATTATCTTCCTTAAACAGCCACAGATACTGCCTTACAGCATCAGCCGTTCCCTGTTCTATACCCAAGAAATTCATTCAGCAAAGTCCACCAGCCAAAGACTGCCAATTCTATAAAGAATATTCCACACGGCAAAAGTAATGAACAATAAACTTATCACTAAGCTTGTAGCACATAATTACCTGGAACCAGTTTGGATTCTCTGGGCTCTGCTGAGCAGCAAGAACTTCAACGAACCCTTCATTCTTGTATCCACTCATGTTACTCCCATATGGCCAGGAAAGGTGGCGGTTAAGAGAAGCAGAATTGAATTGGGTTAGAACATAAATCATTGATATATTACTGTTCAAGCAATTGCGAACAGGAATATCAATCAGCCTATAGTTAGCTCCAAAGGGAACAGCGGGCTTTGCTCGCTTTTTTGTGAGTGGGTACAGGCAGGTTCCAGCTCCACCTCCAAGTATAATTCCCAGAACACTCTGCAGAGTAAGCCCAAAATATTCATTTTATGCACCAAAAAATTAAGACATAAAAAGAAATGCCAATATTTGAATGAACAGTCATTCTCAACTGTCAATTTTATGCTGAAGGACCTCTCATGATTATTGCTAAATGAGAAAAGCAACCCAATAATAAAATGGTAGACCAAATTTCCTTTCTAACCTAGAGCAGAATACAATGGGAAAATTCCTTTTTCTCCAATACTCACAGATCATTTTACTCTATGGATTTAGAAAATGAGATGAAGTCCAAGCAACAGGGGAGAAAAAAGTTTTGTCCATTAACCGGAACAAGGGGGAAAAAAAAAGCACTGGAAAAAAGAGGCACTACTCTCAAGCTGAAATCCTATCACTTTCTTTGCTTCAATCTTTACCAACCAAAACCTATATTCTAATAGTGTGCATCAAAGTTAAATCTTTTAACCAGTCGGTCAATACGACCGGATATTTAAAGATATTTCAGTTAAACTGCCCACGTTTATCCAATTTCAGAATCCAAAATGAATCCATTCACGAATGACCTACCGCAAATACCCAATTCTGATCTTTAGGGAAGTTTAGACTTGACTAATGATCTCGGTAAGAAGAAAACTATCAAAATGCTGAAGGTCCAAGAGGGGGAAAAAAATCAACGTCATTGCAAACAAAACCCAGAATTCAGAGCCCCGCAGCCAATTGCAATTCGATATCAAAATCTATTCCCAAAGCAGAAAGAGAGTAAAAAATGGAAATCTTATCCTTCGAATGATATTTCTTATCATTTATTAACATCTTCATCAAGAGCAGATCCACCAAAAAATTTTTGAAAAATGCAATGTAAAAGTCAGAAAATTTTCCTGAACTCAAATCAGATAAAAATTCAAATCAATAAAAGGAAATCTGAAAAGCAAAGAAGCCAATGTCGT
Source organism: Annona squamosa (assembly GCA_035584095.1). NCBI lineage: Eukaryota > Viridiplantae > Streptophyta > Magnoliopsida > Magnoliales > Annonaceae > Annona > Annona squamosa. Next base: position 17,997,008 of record JAXCLR010000050.1, read on the forward strand.
ACTCTGCTAGCGTCAGGATCGAGACAGGTTTGCGAGTTCCTAGAGTCGGAAACGGCCTTGGGAGAAACGACAATCAGGGATCTGGAAGGAGGAGTGGATTTCCTGCAGCTAGAAACCGCTCTAGAGAGCAGCTTCGGATCGAAGCTTCCGGAGAGGAGATGAAGACGACGCCACAAGGCTTTGGTAATAAGATTGGAGAAAAGGCGTTCTGAAATTGGTGTTTCGAGGGCTGTAAGAGGAGATGCCGACAGATGATGCAGCCATGATCACCGTTGCAGGATTTTGGGTGGAGAGCGAGGGAATGGAGTGGCAGGAGTGTTCACAGGAAGATAGGAGGGAAGACAACTTAAAAGACCCCGCCAAACCATACGCGTATGTATAGCCAAAGACGCGGATTTATATCTTGCTAACGTTGCCATTAGACTTGTGTATATCTGGTAGCATGCAACGTTGATTAATATATTAAATATTTTTTTTATACATTATCTTGATTATACTAACCAGTGGTCAAGAATTGGCTCCAGTGAGTGAGTGAGGAATTCTTGGTTCGAAACTCGATAACTGCATTTTTTGAATAATTTTAATGACGATGTTTATTTTTTTCAAATTTTTCATGGGAGCGTGATTAGATACTTACATTAGATATTTATAAGAATTTCTCAGACTTTAATTGTAAAGCAAATTGAACATATTACTTTTTTATCGGTACCGTACCAAAATCTAACGTCCTAACTTTCATGTTTATGGATACTAGAGTTGAGACACATTTGGTGACAATAACCACATATAAAATCAAATCTTTCTCACATTTTTTAAAAAATAATTTAATTTCTTAAATATCTAATTACTTTAATTTTTTATTGTACATGTTTATTTACAACAAAACGTTTTAAACTAATATTTTTCAATCTAATATTTTTTACTTTCCGTAATTGTCTTTTTTAAATTATTTTTCGTATATTCCTATATAACTATCTTATTTTTTAATCATTTTTATATGACTACTCATACAACTAATCTATTTATTTTAATTTTATTTTCTTATTCCTTATTATTATTCCTATCATATCACATCATTCCAAAAACTTTTATTTTAAAAATTTTTAATCGAAAAACTTTATCACTTCTCAAATACAACCTTTAATTTTACAATATAATCTTCTAAACTCGACTTTTCATGCTACAAATGAGGACTTTTATGGGCTGTGCTGGTAAATTTTTTTATTGGTATATATATAAGGATATATTCATGTACATTCGGTCTGCACCGAAGTAAGCATGCAGATGCCCAACCAGCTATTACTGGAGGCAGGTGAAATCTCAGTTGTTGATTATGAGATGAGTGTAAATAGGCACGACCAACAACTAAATACATGCGGATACGCGCATGCCCCAACTCTCCATCTCCCCTCGAATTCCCGCCCGATTGAAGCGGAAAAAACCCAACCCTAAAAAACTCCGTTGGCGTTGAAGAAAACCATTCTTTGATCTTCACTTATTTCAATCCGTCCAAGCAGCTCTAAAAATCACTAAAAGAAGGGAACACGATTTGACACAAAGAAGAAGAGAAGAGTCACCCCGCTTGCGACAAAGAAGATCGTCGCCTATGAAGAAAAGAGTTGTCCCACTTTTGAATCGAAAATCAGCACGTGGAAATATGGAATCCGCATGCATATTTTAACTTACACAGGTCAACTATACCTCTGCTTTCTCTCGAAAATCAACATCTCCCGCTTGAATTCCAAACCCCTTGAATTCCCACCCCCCTCGGCATCCCGCTTGATTGAAGCAGAAAAAACTCAACCCTAAAAAATTCTGTCGGCACTAAAGAAAACCACTCTTTGATCTTCACTTATTTCAGTCGGTTCAAGCAACTGTAAAAATCACTGAAAGAAGGAAACATGATTTGGCACAAAGAAGAAGAGAAGAGTCTCCTAGCTTTTGACAAAGAAGATTGTCGTCTACGAAGAAAAGACTCATCCTACTTCCGAATTGAAAATCAGCATGCGGATTATGGATTTCGCATGCGAATTCTAACTTGGAAGGCCAAATGTACTTCTGCTTTCTCTCTCTCGAAAATCAGCATGCAGATTATGGTCCCGTTAGTAGATGATATTCGTGCAAGCATGGTGCTGATCTACATGCTGATTTTCGAGATAGAGAAAGCGGAAGTACATTTGACCTGTGTAAGTTAGAATATGCATATGGATTCCATAATCCGCACACTGATTTTCGATTCGCAAGCAAGACGACTCTCTTCTTCGTAGGCGGTGATCTTCTTTGTCATAAGCGGGGCTAGATGCCGAGAGGTTGTCTTCAGGGCAGGATGTCGTGGGGATGACAGAGGGTTGTGAGATGATATGTCACTCAAAGAGCGGTTTTCTTCGGCACCAATGGAGTTTTAGAGTTGGGTTTTTTATTGTTTCAGTTGGGCAGGATGCCCATAGGTTTGAATTTTGAGCGGGGGACGAAGAGTTGGGGCGCGTGTGTATCTACGTGTATGCCATTGCTGGTCATGTATTCTAACCTCTATTTACAAGCATCTCATAAGGAACGACTGAGATTTACGGCACTGAAGTGAATGGCTAGATTGGGCTGCACGCTTACTTCGGTGCAGAATGAATGTATAGGAATATTGTAAGCACACTACCAAGGGAAAGTAATAAAACCTGTCCGTACATGAGAATCGAACCGACGACCTATACCATTAACGCCGTTGGTCGTACAGTCGCTTGCTAAGTTGAGGATTATGGACCGGAAGCCTTTAATTTCCAACGAAAAGTACCCCGAGCTCGCGGAGTGGCATCTGGGTAGCGAGGCGTACGGATGTCCCCATCATCCCCTTTCTAACGCGATTGAGTGGGGCCCGCCTGTATGAGAAATTCATAGGAACCGTGAAGGCCGCATTAGTCACTCCGTCCAGGAAATATTTATATGGTTAGGATTTGACGCGCGCAGTGCCCCGCAAATGCGTACATCTGTTTCCGAATGCTTTGCTTGAACATGCGGCGACATGAACAACTCGGGGACGGGGGGTAGCCATTTTTGTCCGTTTCTCGTTGTGGACATGGATGTGACCATGCGCATGATGCATGCAGGTGAAGAGAAATTATCTGCCTTCCTGAATTTCAACATGAATCACTGAGCATCGCAGCAGCGATCCCAAAATCAATCACGGATGAGATGCATCGAATCATCCAAAAGGAAAGATATTAGGGAGATTTTACTGTCTCCTTTCAAATTGGATCAACGGTCTGGATCATCCATCGATGACCACATGAGACTCATTGCAACGCTGGCTTATTTGGCCTTTCTCCAGCATGATACTAAGGTGGCTACTTCGCCACCAGCAACATAAATTGCACCCTCTGGCAGGAAGGCTCGAAGAACACATGACTTGTTAACATCTAAGGCTAAGTTTGGTAAAGTGAAATATGATGAGACAGTGGAAAAAGTGTGGGCGGTGAAATATATATATAAGATATGATCCAGTGTAGTCGGAATGCAACGTAATTACGTTGCAGTCAATTACGATGCAGTCCGCTATAAAATGGGCTCCACACATATTCGATCGTAATAAAACTTTATACAATCATTTATCCATATAAAAATCATACTTTAGACGGTTTAGATATTGAAAATACCACTTTAAACTT
>JAXCLR010000050.1:18011706-18036308 GCA_035584095.1 Annona squamosa
CCATTTTTCCGGGCCGAAATCCCAATATGGGATTCGAACCCACGACCTGCCCGCTAAGGGGCCAACGCCCCTGCCACCTGCGCTAGCCGCAGGTGACAAGGCTACCACTTTTGAAATGCTTGTAATGAGACTTCGGTTGAAGACTAGCACTACTATATTGCCCAATTTGGGGTTTCCATGATATTGGTAAGATTTGGAGCGGCTGCTACAAATGGAATTAGAATTGTAATTGTATATGTATGAATGATTTGACTATTGCATGTAGTTGTTTGAATTAATTGGTTTAGAGGAATATGCTTTGTATTTGTCCTAATGAATTGGCTAGCGTAGTTGTCATTACAACTAACTTTAAATGTGCTAATAAATTGCGTCCAATATGGTTGATGGGATTTTGAATCTAATGCAAATATCATTTTATCATTGACTAACATGATAAAATGGCAATGCTTATGCTAATTTAATACCTAATAAATTGAAAGAGATGTCTACTATTATTCTTTAATCACTTTGTTGAAAACAACTTTATCAAACAAACTACTACGTCGTTATGTTTTGAATTAACATATGAAAACAAAGTAAACAAAAACGGTAGAGAATAATATCAAAACAAAATTGAACAAAAATAGGATAATAATATTCATTTTAAACTAATTGATTTATAGAATCATATTGCTTGGAACCAATTGGCTCATATAATCACATTGGGGTCGAATCTTGTTGCCTTCACATATCCATTCTTTGGTAGGGGGCAATACCATTTCCTCCCTTGTTCAGGGTAAAATACATATATTTGTACTTCTACTTTTGTTTGTTTTGTTAGAGGTGGCAATTGCAGAGTTTTTGTTCTTAACATTTGCAAGGTTAGATTATTAGGGGTTGTTTGATCAATCTTCTAATAATATAATCCATTGATTTGATTGATAAGGCCTATCGATATCCAATTCTGAATTCATTAAAGTTTAGGCAATATACGCAATATATTCAAGCGCAAAATCATTATCATAGTTGCTCTCTTGTTATTCATAATGGCAGAAACAATATGTGATTTGAAGTTATAGCATTTGAATAACCCCTAGACCATGTGAATTTGATGAATGGAAAAAGTTGGTAGAGATCAAAATGAGGAAAGATAGAAGTTGGCATATTGTAGAACAATGGGAAGACAGATTGCATGATGATTCCATGGAGGATGTAAAGTGGTAGCAATTTGAATTAGCAATCAATTTGTATCACGCTATAAAATATCATCTCTTACAATTGGCAACCCTTAGGAATTGTATTAGAACATCATAATTAAGGCTTGATAATAGAAAATTAGCTTCCTCAATTCAATTTAATTTACATTCCTTTATCATGGGCCAAATCCTACAACAATTTTTCTACTAGTTCTATATACCTGTTTAGCGCCTTCTTTTACATGGCATGTCAAAGAGATTTAGATCAAATAATATGTATGCCAAACACCTAAATTATGAACAAAATGACAAAAATAAACAACTCTCTATAACGAGGGCGGATTTCATTGACAATAATACTTGCCCAAACATCATTCAACTCAGTTTCCTTTTGCAAGAAGTACAAATATTTCCACATACTAATGACAACAATCTTTGCTGTTATAAATTCAAGATCCCATCGGATGAAATGAATCATCAAAATTTATTAGTGCACTTAAAAGTTAGATACAATGACATATACAACCTCTAATTCACTAAATGAATACAGTTCATTTTCTTGAACTATTTTTTGCTCCCTTTCAGAAGTTATTGATTCTAAGACAATCAGATATGACGAAGCTACAAAATTATGTTTCTCATTAATAACTAAAACATCAAATTCTATAGGTATTTCTACAACTTCATAACCAAGTTCCTACCCATGTTTTGGCAAACAAATAACCATAATAGTAACTTGAGCTTTAGTTTCTTTGGGACATGTGTTAAGGTTTCTGCTTAGGGATAGAAGTTTCTATGTTCTTTCTTTGAACTTGGGTGTTACAAATCTTCTCAAGGAACATATTCTCTACATCATATATATATATGTATATATATATATATCTGTATATATATATGTATATATATACAGGAATATGATCTAGGGTATGCGACTGTACCGTGCAGTTCATGTACTGTGGGTCCCACATGATCATGAATGAGAAATCAATCCCACAAATTATATTTAGAACCAATTATATTTAGAATTGTGCACTTTATTGGTATATTAATTTTCATCTAAATCTAACATGTGTGTGATCCCCATCTTAAAATAGTACAAAATCAATGTAATAAAATAGTTTAATATAAATATTAAGTTTAAAGTGGTATTTTAATATCTAAACTGTCTAAAGTATGATTTTTATATAGATAAATGATTGTATAAAGTTTTATTGCAATCTAATATGTATGAGATTCATTTTACAGCAGACTACCATCTGCACGGGAATGGGTCCCACACATATTAAATACAACAAAACTTTATAAAATCATTTATACATATATAAATTATACTTTACATGGTTTAGATGTTGAAAAAATCACTTTAAAGTTGTTATTTATATCAAACTATTTTATTATGTTGAATTTATATCGTTTTCAAATGGGGTCCATACACATATCCTATTGGATGAAAACTGATATGGTAATAAAATATATTATTTTAAATACAATGGGTAGAGTGTATTACAATTTGATTATCATGTGGTACCCATTTTAGTGCCACTACACTTGATTACTCCTCTATATATATGTGTATGTGTATGTGTGTATTAGCTGGTATTCTTTGGGACGGAGAACCCTGCATGCTAGTGGTTTTGGGTACATAATTCTATCATCTAAAAATTTTGTGTTCTCGATAATGTAGAAATTTGAATTCCCATTGTGATAGCGTACATTGTTAAAGATTTCCTCAACCTCAAAAAACTCCTTTGTTGAAGCACGTTTTGATCCCCATCTCATGATACAATTTCTTCGGTCATTCTAGATGCAGCAGCATCAGGGTTAGAGAAGCATATATACTTAATTCAAAAATATCAATGCTTTCAATTCACATTATTTTAGAAAACATACAGAAAAGAAAGAAAAACTGTAATCCACCTTTCCATCGACAAATTACCCATCGAGTAACCCATGTGTTCGAATCCTCCTTTCGTTGGGGGAGGGAGTGGTGGTCCAGCTATGTAGGGAGTTTTATCTCATAATATTTGATAGGAGCTTAGTCTCTTGAGAGTATATGTATGAAGCTTGGGGTCTCCAAGATGATTGTGCTTTATTATAGTATGAAATGTATTACTTACAATACAAATAAAAAAAAATGTAACCCACCTTGGCTATGAAATCCTTTGTAAACTGATCTTTGGCAATCCACAAACATTTATCTCATCATGATTAAATATCAAAATACGGTGTTAAACATGACCTTGAAAATCATCTTCTCTTGTTTCAGATCCTCGTTTTAATGGATGCACTCTATCATTACATCCTCTTGAACCTGGCAATGCACATTCCATTTGAAGACTCTTGAGATATGTAGAAAGATACATTCAAGTTATAGGAAATGAGAATTTTGATTTACCTATCTATATCGGCAAGCATGCTTCTTCATCTTGGGTGCTGAAAATAGGATCTTGGAACCTTTGTTGGTCGATTACAATAGATGTTGCAGAGAACAGCTCCTTCTAGTGCTGGTAAGGTAATTTTAGTGGTGAATGAGCATCCTATTTTTAGGGTTTTGAGAAGGAAAAACAAAAAATTAGCTTAGGGCTCACAAGATAGATGGATAGCAAGAAAGAGAGGGTGTGATGGCTTGGTTAATCGTGAGGCTATCGATGCTGATCGAGACCTCACAAGATGGAGGGCTAGCTCAATTGGAGAGCGGGAAGAGAGAAAGGAAGAGTTGAAAGAGGGCACGAACTAATTCCCGTTGGCTTTCATCCATTTATTTTTTTTCAAAATCGCCTGATGTGCAGGGACCGCCGTGGCAAATATCCCATAAATCAAATCTGACGCTCCCCAAGCACTTTGGGTGTGTTTGGGAATGGATAAAACTTTTGGTGAAAAGTTGTAGAGATGAAAAGTTATCAAATGATGTGATATGATAGGGGTAATGATGAGGAATAAATAGTATAAAGTTGAAATAGATAGGTTTGTTGTGTTGGTAGTTGTGTAGAAATGATTGAAAAGTAGGGTAATTGTATAGAAAAATGTGAAGAAATAATTAAAAAATAGGGTAGTTAGAGAGAGTGAAAAGTTTTAGATTGAAAAGTTTTAAATTGACAACTTTTTGTTGTTGCCAAACACACCCTTTGTGTGTTTGGTCTGATGGCTAGAGCAGTGACTTGTGCACATAAGATCAACATTGTGAGATAGGTAATTAAAATGTTAAATAAGGACTTCACTTGTATATAATTAGATTGTATATAAGTGTTCCATATAATTCTTTCAATTTCAAAATAATGATTATTTTAATCTATTCATTATATAGATATATGCGTCTCCCACTTCCTCCTCCGTTTATTACCAAACTGTATGTCCATATGACCACGTAAAAGAAAAAGAAAATTATCAAACACGTTAACTATTTTATTTTTCTATTATTACTTTTACCTTTTATCATTTTGATATCTTTTCATATAACTGTTTTATCTAATTTAGTTTTATTTTCTTTACTCTGAATTATTACTCCATAATGTAACATCTTTCTCTCATTTAAAAAAAAATGTTTCATCTACACTTTTTCATTTTTTATTTTACATTTTCTCAAATAAACCTTTAAGGATCATTATGGTAAAATGCAAAAAAAAAAACACCTTTCATGCCGCTTTTATAAGCATTTTGATATAATTTAATATCTTAACTATTTTATCGTTTTGTCTAAAAAAAACTATTTTATTGTTCTATTTTCTATTAATATTTCTATATTTCAATTATTTTTCGTATATTTCTACACACTTGTCTTATTTTTTTTTTAATTTTTAGTCCTATTGATTATTAGTTGCTCTTATCTTGTTTTTTCACAATTTTTTTTTCTAACTTTTTTAACATCTAAGCAAGTGGACTCCTGAACTTTATCGTGTCATCTAATCCTAGGCCACCATATAATTCACTGTGATTCAGGCGGGCCTTTCATGACCTTAAAATACGAAGGGCACTCAAGATCAAGTTTTTTAATTTATGGAGTATTTGTTTACACTATAAACATTTCACACTATGGCCTTTTAACATAATTTTTTTTACTTTTCTCAACTACTTTATTTTTAATTATTTTTCACCTCTTCTCATATAATTACTTTACTTCTTTCGATCATTTCTGCATAATTATTACGCTTCTTATTTATCTATTTTAACTTTATTCTATTTATTCCTCATCATTATCCTTGTCATATTACATCATTTTCTCTCATTTTAAAAACTTTTACACTAAAAAATTTTCATCAAAAGTTTTATCACTTTCCAAGCACATAAGTTTTAAATTAATACAAACCACTTGCATTAACCTCTTAAAGCGTTCCTTTGCTTTTTCTTGTTTAGAAGTCTTTTGGTTAACACTTAAAGCTTTTTTTAATGTAAAACTTAAAGGCTTTTGAGAGTGATACGCAATTGCTAACTTTTAAAAATAATTTTTTAAAAATATATTCCATGCTCAGCATCCTAAAAATGCACAAAGATAAATGTTACAAATATTAAATAGTGTAGTTCTTAAAAAATTAAATTAAAAAAATCAAAGGCGTTTATGGACTCATAGGTTGGATTAGATTATAACCAAAAATGATATGCGGTTGTCTTTTTATTTGATACCGTTCATAATGTATTCAATGGGACCGATATCTTCCTTGATAGTAAAATATTTTTGGGCAAATTTCATATAGAACCATGAACGTTATCTCTAATTCTACTTATATTTATATTTTTTTAGAAGTTTCATATATACTTATGTAGTTTGCTTAAAATTCCACTTATACTCAAGCTATTAGGAATACGTTAAAACGACCATTATCAAACTTATAAAATGAAAAATATACCCAAACTTTAATATAATTTAAGATTAATTTGTTCAAAATAAAAAATTTACATTCAAATAATATGCCATTTTATAGCCGTAAAAATATTAAAAATTCATTTGAATATAAATTTTTAACAATAAAATCATAATTAGGGATAAATATTTACTTCGTTTTACAGGAGTGCTAACGGTCTCTTTTAGTAAACCATTAACCTTATGAATATAAGTAAAATTTTAAGTAAAATACATAGATATATGTAGAAGTTTTGAAAATTAGAATTAAAATTCGCTAGCATACATGAGATCTGCCTAGTAAAATTTTATACGATTTAAATGGATTTTGAATGCAATTCACGGAGGATAAATTTCTAGGAAAGTAACTATCATTTGGTAGGCGTTTATTCACGTGCATATGACATTTTTTGTTTTTTTGTTTTACCAGTGAGAAGGTCCAATGTGGGTGGGCCCCTGATAGATTTTGTCCGCGCCAAGTCGAAAATGGCTCTAGGCGGGAACGAAACGAACGACGAGTACGACTTAGTGTGCCACGTCATCATTTTCCCGACGCTGGCGATCCGGCTCTTCCTCGCCCCTCATTCATTTCATATACGTCCCTGCTCGCATTTCCAGCTGCAATAGATATAAGAGAAGAGGCATTGGATTGCAGAGGTAATTGCTCCGGCTTTGTCTGTTCTACTGAGCTTTTGCAACGATTTCTATTCTACTGCGCTTTTGCGACGATTTCTATCTTCTCTTGCTTTTTGGAGATTGTTCTGGTTTGAATTTCTCTCTCTCTCTCTCTCTCTCTCTCTCTCTCTCTCAATCAATCGTTTTTTGTCCTTAGCTTGCGCTTTTGCTGGTATTTCTAGAAATGAGAAATGAGATTTGCTTTTCTAGATAGATTTTGATGCTAATGCCAGCGAAGAACGGAAAGGAATGAGAATGGGATGGATGTTAGTTTGCTTTTTCTTTTCTGCTCCTGAGAAACCTTGAACAGAATCCAAATAGGTCGTGAACTTTCGCATCGGACTTCTCAGGAATGTTAGCCAGATTGCCCGATTTTCCTCTGGCCTTGAGATTTTTTGACGCGTTTTTCTGATTTATAGAGTTTTGTGGGTTTTCAATATAAACCCCCGCTCTGCTGGTCGATTACAGCTTCCTTTTGTTAATCATCTCCACCGCAGCAGGAGATCCCTAGCCGATCAATCCACTTGGTATCAACAGTCGCAGTCTATTGATTTCTGTTAAATGGAGGGCAAAGAAATTGATTCTTCTGTGACGAAACGAAAACGAACGATGGTATTCCCTTTATTTCTTCTTATATATGTTTCTCTCTACTTCTCAACTCTTCTTATGGAGGTTATTTTGGCTAAGCAGGAGGTGAAAGAGGCAAACATGGCAGAGATTGAGAAGGAGGAGGAGGAGCAGGGGATTGTTGAAGAAGACGCTGAAGTTAATGCCCCTGGATCAGAGGAGATGGAAATGAACATCGCTAATGTCCTGCAGAGGATTGAACGCTTCACACTGCAAGTAATCTAGATCTCTGCTGCCAATGCATCCATGCCATTGTTGTTGTAGACTGTTTTAAGCAAGCACAGCTTAAAACAGTAAAGAGAGAAAGCTCCAGTCAAGATCCCAAACATCATGAACATCAAAGTGAATCCTTCAATCCAGGGCTTTTTGCATTTTAAATCTAATAACTTTATGTATTTGCATTTTAAATTTCGAAGTTTAGCTGTTTTTATTTTAAACCCTAACCCATAACAATGTTAAAAATTACCTTTAATTCATCCAAAATGACATAAGTAGCTTCCGATATTATTTTTTAGGAAAAAAGAAAATTCGAATTGGTATTAGAGATGAAGATGTTAATGGAGCCTCTAAAAACCAAATGAAGAAAGTCTAATAGTCAAATTTAAAGTGTAAATTTTTTTTAAAAAAAATATTAGAGGGTATTTACATTATTTTGCACGAATAAATGACAATTTTTAATGCTGCCTTGAAATCAAGGTTTAAAATGCAAAAAACCAAACTGTTTAAGATTTAGGATGCGAACAGCGAAATTTCAGAGTTTAAAATACAAGTATACAAAGTTAAAAAGTCTTTTTTTTGCGTTAAAATACAAATATACAAAGTTCAGAAGTTCAAAATGCAAAAAAACTTCAATATTGCCTTGCAACCCACTGCCACTGCTTTTCTTTTGTCATGATGCATTTGCTCCCATGATTGATTTTGTGAAGGTATCTGAACTTCTAGAGGCAGGAAAGGCAATGCTCAGGGATCTCAGCGCTGAATTTGAAGAGCGAATGATTTCGTAAGCACACCAACGTTCTCCTGGTTGGTTGATCTCACTGTTAGGATTCATAATCGAATAAGAAAAACTAAGAGACTTTATTGACTTTTGGCAAATCTCTACATTACTGTTTACGAATGGGAAGAACAAAAGAACGGGAAAAAAGAATTTTAGCTCAGACAAATCTCGACCGAAAAACAACTAAACTCACTTCAGTACCTTTTATAGTACCGTCTACACCCAACTACACACGTGCCAAACATCCCGACCTGCTGAACATATCTAGTTGCAGGCTGTATCTTATTCCTGGGCCGCAGTCCACAACACCCAAAACATCAGCAGCAACGTCAGTCCTAACACTCACTGACTGACATTTGTTAGTTTTTGACATACTATAATTCCTGTGACTCAACTCAAGAATGAAGAATAGAATATTCCCTCCCTCTCTTCCTCCCTTTTATTTATCATTCTTTCTTCTTGGACAATTTTGTAAGCAGAATTCACAGGGAGCAGATTGAGAAGTGGCAAGACCAAATTAAGGAACTGCGGTCGCTTGATGCGTTGAACGAGCAAGCAGGCAATCGCCTGCGGAATGCGCAGTACCTGCTTCAGAATGTTCAGGTGGAGGGTGAGTCCTAAAGCAAAGAGCAACTAGCTAAGGCATTTCTGTCATCCGCTCTGCTACTGCTGTCTAACAACAAACAGGACAATAGACTGTGATTCCTCATCCCCCACTTTTCTTCCTTTTCTGCGCTCTCCTGTTTTCTGTGTCCTTTTAACATTTCACTCTGATACGACCATTGAACTTGTAAGAAACATTACCCTGGATTTCAGTAGCTGGTATGTGAGATTAGCAGCTTTAACATAGCAATATAAGTAAGCATTCTTGTGTCATCGTGGTCAACAATGATCATAGTCTGTATGGAGAACCAGACACATGTCGTGTCTACCACAGCAGGACCTTTTTTAAAAACCATAATGAAAGAATCTGAAAGGGAGGATACAATGTTCTTGTCCCTATTCATATCCACCCAGTTATAGTGAGAGTAAGTTCTTCATCATCGTTGTCATCACCATCATCATCATAGGCCATTTCCCTCCTAGGAAGGGTCGGCTGCATAAATTCTGTTGTGCCGTAGTGAGAGTAAGTTCATGGAGAAAATATTGCATATCATCGAAGCTGAGTTATTGACATACGGAGATGATGTTCGTGCAATGATGGGATACATGGGAAAAGAGAGTACAGGAGAGATTTTGGAGAACTGGGGTAACATGGTCGCATCTGTACTTGATCCGACTGATATGAAAAATGGGTTTGTGGAATCGATCTCTGTCATGGATGAGACCCAAGTTATGAATATGAGAGATGCAGGATATCTGACATTGACGTTATGAATATTCAGTTCTGCTACACCCAATGCTGCCATTCACGATGACAGGAATGTTACTCAGAGCTGGCAGCCATGATAAAGGGGAGTGTTTGAAACAACGTTGGAATACGACCGTTTAGGAATTTCGATTCTGGGGAAGGAAGCAACGCTGAGAATCTGTGCTGCAAGGCAAGGAGTGTAAACGAGTAATTACATGCCGAATGGGGACATCTTATAATACACATTAGGATTAATTTCAAATATACCCACTTTATTTGCCTTTAATTACAAATATACCTACTATGTTTTTATTAATTTCAAATATACCCAGTATAATGGTTAGGAACCTTTAATAATTTTAAAATTTCAAAATACCCTTGATTGATCTGACATCTATTATTATATATTATATCCGGACCATCAAAACTCATCTACCTAGCTACTTTCAAGTTGGATAGATTTTCATTACATCATTCTTCTATCATAGATAAATGACTACAATTATTAAATAATAAGGGACATTTTAGACATTTCTTATGATGAATAATAGTGATTTTTAACCATGCTAGACGGAATGGATATAGATGAAATTTCACTCATACTTAATAAGTATAGTGAAAGTTTTCAAAATTAATAAGTATATTTCTAATTAAGGGCAAATATAGTGGGTATATTTGAAATTAACTCTACACATTATTCAACCATTGCTAGGGCTCACATTCTTCATTGAGCCCGGTTCCTTCCAAATGACGGTCTATGAGGTTCTACTCAAGGCACATGAAGCGGCAATAAGAACATTGAAGGTTGGGAACATGGTTAAAGCAGTCTAACAACAAACAGTCAAACAGGCAAATAGACTCTCCTTCATGTTTTCTTTTCCCTTAAAAGGCCTTGATCTTTGCACTCTGATATACCTGTCTTTACTCGTAAGAAACATTAACCGAGAGGAAATATTTCACAAGCTAGCATGGCGATGAGATGAGTAGGTTTGACAGAGCAATGGAAAGACGCCTTTTGAATGACATCCTCTGGATAGAAAATGAAGAATATTGTACATCTGCTTTACTGCTGATGATCCACCGTACACTCGACATGGGTCTACTTTCTTCCTAACATGGAAGTCTTGATTGCATGGCCGACCATAAGCGAGATTATTTTCCAACTTCCTCTGCATTGACAGGCTTCAACAACGCAGAAGCTTATGAAGAACAGAAACAGTCTAGGTCAGATAACTGGCATTTCCAACAATGGTAACACATCAGACAATTAAGGCTGAGTGATCTCCAGACCCCTTGTATTCATCTCGTCGCCCCCATAGAAAGTGACTATCCCAGGCGTGGAAGACAATTTATGCATGTCGTTTTGCCTTTAAAAAAATGCCTCCTTCAATGCATCTGTGAAGGGGGTCAACGCCCGCATTTACCGGACTGAACTCGTCAATTCATATGCAGCAGGTACATCATGCAATGGATGACCCTTTTGGTTTCTTTCCATAATCCTCCTAGCCAATGAAACCTGCTTACCAACCACAAATGCAAACGCCTTTCCCTTGCCTCCAGCGCCCCTGGCAGTTCTTCCCACACGACGGACATATTCACTTGGATCCCGAGGAAAATCAAAGAGCACAACATGGTCAACATTGGCAAAGTCTATTCCTCGTGAGGCCCTGTTCAAACATGAAAATTCAAGATGTAACTAGAAATGTAGATACATGAAGAAATCTCAGAGGAAATTCTGAATTACCATGTTATTTATTTGAGACAAATGGAAAAAAGGATGCAGATCAGAGCAGTAGTACCTATCAGTGCAAATTAGGAACATGGAATCCTTTGATTGTGAACCAAGGAATTCCTTCATATTTGCAAGACGTGATTCCTGTGTGAGAGCTGCGTGGAATGGCAATACTCGAATGTGATGTCCTTTCCTATCAACGCGTTTCAATATGTTCTCAACTTTCCTGCATGTCTCTATCTGTAGGCATAAGGAAGAGATATTACTTAAGCTCAGAAAGCTAGCCAAACTGTTACAAGCAGAAGTAGTGAAACTTCCTTTGCAGCCATCAGTAACAGAAAATCTGTCTTTTCGCCATATGGAAAAGCAGCAAGCACAAACAATGGCAGTGATGACTAACTTTATTGCAAAAGACTATGGTTTTTGGAACTGGTGTTTCCTCCACGAGTTGCAACAAAGCAGATCTTTTATTCTGGAATGCATTCTCTGGAGTTTTCTCTTGTTCGTTGTCTCCACTGCAATCCACAAGCACCTGGATCCATAAACAACCAAAATTACCAGAAAAAATAATCAGTTAAATGGTCACATCAGGCTGCTAAAGCCAAAACTATCAAGTCATGAAGCACCCAACTATGAAAATTACTGATATCCCCAATGCAATTTCTGTAAGTTGCAAGAATTAACATGATTAGAGGAATAAAATATATAAAGCCACAATGAGTTGTGCTGAGGCTCAATGATGATAGTTCATGTGGATCTCTGTGAAAAAGTAATAATAATAAATTGCAGGCTAATACTCCTCATTAGCAGCTAATTGGTGCTAGACTGATTCCCTAAGATCACGGTAAGATCTTACTATTTAAAAAATTGAAGTGACACAGCAGTTATGCTGGAGAGGGTTCATGCAGCAACCTTGGATAGTTGAATTCATTGGAAGAGCATCATTTCTATGGTCTATACTGCTAGCAACTACATGGCAAACACAGTGCATCATGACATGAAAAAGGGATGTAGACAAACCTACCTCCTGTAAGCCAGAGCTTGTACGGTGCATGCCAGGTCCCATGATCACTTCACAATCAGGAAACACTTCAACTAACTTGTTGTATATATCCACAGGTAAAGTTGCAGTAACAAAAAGATATTGTGTTGTCACAGGTGTGGCATTCACTAAGCTTTGCAAGACTTGTTCAAAGCCATCATCGCCAAAGAGTATATCTACCTCATCTAAAACAACACTGAAAACATAGAATTGAATAAACATTAACACAGAGTCAAGGAACTTTAGAAGATATGTTGCGCAAAAGCAAATTCTGCATGTCCATTGTGCCAAATGCGAATGGCAGGATGGTGTTCCCTTTCCAGAAAAGGCTGGCACAATGAGAAATAATTGCTCCATACTTGGATATCCAAAACAAGATCAGGCCTTTAAATCATTCATGTCTTGCCTAAAACCACAAGGAAAATAACGTAGTATATGCACGAATGCCTACCACTTAAGGTTGTTTAGCTGCAGAAGCCCTTGTTGAATAAGAAAGGAAAAGCGACCAGGTGTTGCTATCAGAACGTCCAACTCTTGTTGAAGGTTTTCCACTTGAGTTTTCTGGCGGAAACCACCAGTGGCAACCATTGACCTGAATGGTACCCCAAACTTGGATATGGATCGGCAATTACTTAGAACCTGCAAACAGCATTATATAATACAAAAATGAAAATGAAGTAGATACTATTTTTAGGGAGTTGGACCCCGTTGCACACCCCAAGCCCAAGTAAAGGAAGGCTGCCCAACATTGGCATGAAAACTATAAAAATTTTTCTCCTTATCCATCCTATTAGTACAACATTTCAAGTAAAGCAGACTTATGTAATTAACAGTAGCTAGTTGATGTAAGACCTAGTTGGCAATGATGATGTACAAGAAAACCAGATGGTTACTGACCTGAGAAGCCAATTCAGCAGTTGGTGCCAGCACAACCACTCTAGGATTCCCTGGTGAAGATCTACTGACTCCTTGTAGTTCTTCTATCCTCAGGCGCTGTATAATAGGTGCAAGATATGCCAACGTTTTTCCTGATCCACTTTGATCAGCTATAATGCAACTCTTTCCTTTGGAAACTGGCATATATGCCATGGCCTACATTTGGACATCAAAGTAGCAATGAACAGTATACCAGCTTGAAAGCGTCAATGGTGTTAGCACCACTAAAACAATATGCATATGGCTCCAGAAAAGACAAAAACTGGCAAGTACATCCAGGTATTGTGGATGGTGTACAACTGGAACAAGTGTCTGAAAGAAGAATTGTTTGCAAGCAAAACTAGATGACATAAAATTGAAGCAAAGTGTCATAGAATAGATAAGTTGATATGATGATGAAAAATAAAAAATTAATAATGCACTAAATGACTAAATACAATCATCAATAAGATGGTAAAAAAAACAAGAAGAATCCCTAATCGTTTGAAAGAAAACATGCCATCACATGTTCAATTATCACACTGAAATGCTACCAGAAAGGATGTCTGTAAGATTCACACGAATAGGAGAATAGTAAATGAAAAGCTGATCAAGTAAGGTTTACCAGAAGTACCTGAATATGTGAAGGTCGAATAAAAAGCTGAGCTTTCAGGGATTCAATCATATCCTCACTACATCCTAAATCTTTGAATGACTTCCTGCTGTAAAATCCATCACCAGCTGACTTTTTGTTCCAACTTTTTGAAGGATATGTTGCATCTTTCTGGTTTGAACTGGAATTACTCCATCCTCTTAAGGAAGAAGTAGCTTTTGGGGATGCTATTTTCAGTTTGGAAGGTACAGAATCCCATTCATGAGCTTCTACTGATGGAATTGGATTCTCTGAAGGTTGCTTAAGCTTATATTTTGGAGCAACATCAGAATGATTAGTATCTGGATTCATCTTGTAACCTTTGTTGATCTGTGGCTCAGCTGATGCTAAGTTGCCTCCATACTCATATTCTCTGGCTACAAATTCATCTTCTGAATCAGAATCATACTCATCCTCTGAATCTGAACCATCAGATGGCCCTGAAAATATAGATGCACTGTCCAAACCCCTAACGCCAACAGAATTTTTTCCCTTTTTCTCGGAGGTTTTTTTTATCAGTGCCCTTACACGTTGAGCCTTCAGTCTGCCAAAACTCAGAGCAGAGATGCCTTTTTGTGAAGTGTCATTGCCAACACCACTGGCAGCCGCAGAAGGTTCAGCTCCTGACGTGCCAAAGAGACCATGTAAGCTTGTAACATGGCAATGAGTGACAATACAGAGAATGGCAAACATAATGCTAGAGAAGGCTCACAAAGAAAATTCCCACAAGAAAAGGGACAAAAGGAAACCATCCATTGTGATTCCGACAATCTAATCCACAATGCATTTCTGAAAATGAAAATCAAGATCATTCTGTGTGAAGTGGGACTCACTCCCTTCAGCCCTGGGCTAGGGGTAGCAGGAAGAAATGGGTCACTTCCATTTGCAGAGAATGTAACGAACAACGACATTACCCAACAGCTCACTTAAAAATACTAAGTTCAACACGTTTTAAGGCACCCAAATACATAGCAGACAATGAAGACAGATGAAATCACTTAGCAAGTTGGGATGCACTAAGCGGTTGTATGTAAGCTAGTAACAAAAAATCATAATTCGATCCCGGTCAGTAATTGTTATTGAGTTACCGAAGTAGTAATTTTCCAAAGAAATGCATACCATCTATCCCATTTTCTCGTTCAATTTCCTCCTCCTCCTCCTCGCCGCCTTGTTTGGACGACCGAGGAGCAGCAGCAGCAGCATCAGGCTTCCAAGAAAGGACTTGCTTGGAAGGGATGGGAGAGTCAGGGCCGCCATCGGAGCCGCCCCACACAAAGAATTTCTCCCCAGTGTCGTTGTCGATGAGCTGATAAGCACCTGGGGTTCCTGTGGGCTTGCGAGTGAAAGCAGCCCTCACGGAAGAAGGCCGGGACTTGGTGGGGCATCTCTTCTTCTGCTCCCTAGCGAAGAAGACGGAGAAAAGGGAGGATTCGTGCAATTTCAAAGGAGCTTTTGCCAGCATCCCTTGTGCTTCTTTGCTACTCTTGCCGTTGCTCGCTTGTTTTCCTCCTCTTCCTTTCGTCCTCAGTTACAATTCCAAGTTTGCCGCTTGGATAAGCTTCCTACTGTTTACTTCAGACAGTCAGTGGGCTTTGAAGCAGGAGCACCGATTTTTTAATATTAAAATATATTTATTTTTAATTTTTAAACACAAGAATATTTAAATCACTTTAAATACTGGTGCGGAGGCGATTAAGAAGATCTGGGGAGCTTAGTGGTTTTCCTCCATTCGTGCTTTTTAATGGAACTTTGTCTCAAAAAAGAGGATTTTCAGAGTTTAGTAGGTGTTTCCCGTACATAATAAACTTATTTGTAATATTAAATGTATTAAATGTCATCTTATAATATTGTCAATAGAAAAAATCTATCCGCAAGCTAATGATAAGTAATCCAAAGGGCAAATCCAACAAATTTTATCTTTAATTTAACTTACACTTATAAATTTTCAAAAATTCTATATATCAACGTATTTTGCCTTAAATTCTACTAATACCCACGTTATTAGAGATTTGTTAAAAGGATCATTAACACTCCAATAAAATGACGAAAATTCATAATGATGATTTTATATTTTTAGCACTTTCATAACTAGAAAATCATATATTATTTAAAAGTAAATTTTTAATTTTAAGTAAGTTAATATCAAATTATATTAGAACTTGGGCACATTTGTCATTTTATAGGATTGCTAACAACACTTTTAACGGTTTTGTAATGGCGTGAATATAAGTAAAGATTTAGACAAAATAAGTGGATATATGTGAATTTTTTAAAAATTCATAAATATAAGTGGAATTAAAGATAAAATTTGTGGGTATATAGAGATTTTACCTTAAACCAAATCTCTACATATTTTTTAATGGAGAATAATTCTATGAAATCCCTCATTTATATAACCGCTTCTATTTTGAATTTTTTGATAGATAATGAAAAATCTACTTCATCTATTGTATTTATCACTATTTATAATATCTTGAAAACTCATTCACTTGTCTAATATCACTTCGCATAGGCCAATTATAGATGTGTAAAATTAATGTAATAAAATAACTTAATATTAAATATCAATTTTGACATTGTATTTCAACATCTAAATCATCTAAAATATCTTTTTTATATGCTTAAATAATTCTGTAAAGTATTATTATACTTTGATATATACGTAAATAGGTCTAAGCATATCTCCCAATTTACACAAAAATATTACTATTTTTAAGTAAATATAGCATATACACATATTTGATTTAGATAAAACTTAGTTTTTCATGTAAATAAATGATGTCAAATATAATGAATAGATTAAATTTTTTTATCAAGTGTAAAAAATTTTAATTTTTAAAAGGTTATATGGAACCACTTTTATGTAACCCAATTTTTAAATTTTTTATGGATAAGTATTAAAGGGAAGAAAGGAGGTTACCCATTATTCCATTATCATGCCCCTTCAACTTCTAAGCCCATTATCACTACAGCAAAAGTCACCAATAGAAACGCTGATAAATTGTTGCTGTTGGGATTTTTTCGTTCCTAATAAGCATTTGCAACTAAAAATCGTTGGTTGCACCATCTCTAAAAGTCAGTAGCAATGGCACCCTAAATGGTTGCTAATGGTGCACCAATAGCAACAGATTTTTGGATGCTAATTATAAATAATTTCATTGCATTTACTCCGGTCACCGGCTGATGTGCATACGTTCGTTGCAATTGGTACCTTAATTGTAACGAAATTTTTGGTTGCAAATTGTGGTCTAAATTTGTTGCAAAAATTAAAATTTAACCATGGTAAATGAATTAGCGAAGAACAATTTCATTGCAGTTGGCAATAAAGTCCGTTGCAATTGGCAATAAAGTCCGTCGCAGTTGGCAATAATATAAAATCTTAAAGAATTGCAAAATAAATAAACTTATTATTATTAATTACATGTTTTGTCATTGATTACAACATACAATAGATAATAAAGCTAAAAAGTTTTTTTTTAAAAAAACAAATACATTATAGAGCAACAACATGATTAAAAAATTTAAATATCTTAATACTTGAGAGTCTTTCAATAAACAAGGCAACATCTTCTTATATCTTCACTATATTTGCTCTCGACGAATTTGGTAGTTGCACCTTTATAGTTCCTATCCAAATATGATAAAACTTTATGAGTGAATAATTATGTGAAATGACAAATTTTAAGGCAAATGACCTCGACTATATATATAATCTACACCCATAAAGAAAATAATGTGAACCAAGCTTTCATCATTTAAATTGTAGAGAATGATAAGCTCATGAGCAAAACAGGAAAGGAAAAGCAACTTTTCAGAAAATTAAATTGGTACTTAACAAGGGAGATTTTTTCAGATCTGCCAAGTATATTATAACCCAAATTGGAACTTGGACATTAGCCTCTATCTCAGCAAATTGTTCATTGATAAGGAAGAATATAGAAGGAATCTAATAGAAGAGGCTTCACGAAAGGAATAAATACTTCATTGTAGAGTGTAGTGATATCAACACACTCCACAACTTTTCCCTATTTCCAAATCATATAATCACTTAGATCATCTCAAATTAAGCAAGGACAAGACTGTTAGTCAAGCAAATACCCCACTACAGCTAGTTGAAGGCCAATAAACCAACAAACTGTGAAAAAGTTGAGGTTTGTATTGTAGTTGTTTTTAGTATTTATAGATGGTTTCTAAAGGTAAGGCTTTGTTGAGAAATCTGTTAATTACAATGTCAATCCAGAGTAATGGAAGTACCATAAATATCCAACATGATGACTAACCAACCTTTGCAACCCTATAAAGACTGCAGAGTACAATGTTAATTCAGGAGCAAGACTTTCCAGCATTTCAAAATGTTTGCAAACTTGCTTCAATATGTAATCAAATATATAATGGGCTAAATTTGTAAGATAATTCATAACCAATGACAAAGACTAGACTTTAAACTATAAAAAAGGTTATCATAATGACATACTATTGAATGACAATAGCTGACTCTTGCAATAAGTAGCTAGAAGAAGAACCAACCTTTAAGGAGAGTATGATATAAGTAAAACACACATGTCAAAGAGGCGAACTATTTGAAATCGGACGATAAATTTACAAAATATAACTTACAAGGTTTCATAACTTACATGGTCACAAACACATCCACCAAAGAATGAAAAATGAAGTTGGAAACAAGTTCCAATAACATGTTTCTGTTGTTTACATAGAATAACAACAAACAGTTGGTATAGGTGCATAAACCTCGTTTAATTCATGAAATTTACAGGTTAGGACAAGTCTATAAACATGAACATAGTGTATTCCAGTAGATTCCATGCTTGTAATCCAATAAATAATCAAACTAAGCATTGAGTTCTAAAATAACAACTAATAAAAAACTGACAATTATGGTGGTAGAAATCTTGGACTTGTTTGAGAGCTAACTCAACCAACATACTATTAATAATACTGAATAGGGAAGAATTTCCAACAAGTATTTCTTTTGTTTTTATAAAAAAGAATAATTGGATCAATTCATTGGACTGAACCATGCAATCACAGTAGATAAAGAAGCCCTTCAATGTGTGATTCCCACGAATGGTCCTAAAAATGTCAGTTTTGCGAACTTTCAGTTCCCTATTAACAGTCACTCGAAGCACTGAAGACAAAGAAAAAATACAAGAAGACATTGATCCAACTCTTCATTAGTAGCATTTACCTTAATTATCTCTAGTATAACCACATCCCACCACAAGTTTAAATTCCTATTTTATGCCAAATGCCTCATCAACAGCAAATAACTGCATACAAATCTACAGAGATAAACTAAAATCTACGTCTAATAGCAACTGCATAATTCCAGCCACATGAATTCTTGATTTTCAGCCACATACCTGTTTAATACATCATTCCAGTCATAATTAATTGAAGGACAAGCAACCAATTACAGAAATATTGTAACGCCAATTCCAACCACAAAATTCATACATACATGTAACAATTTAACAACAATTTCAATACAAATACTAATTTTTTACCTCCAAAAAAGTTGAAAATAGTGGCCTTTGCTGCAAAGTTGCAAATTCGGCAGCCAGAACATCAACATCTTCAATTCAATTCAGTGGGACCCATCAAAATCTAACGTTAAAACTCAACACCTCTATTGATTCTTTATGTCACTCTGCAATAACTAGAATGATCCATATCCATCTGCCATGGCCGAAACAGGGAAATTCCTTCTTCTTCAAGGCTGGTCAACTGCTGCATCCAAATCTGGCCATCAGATTTGAGCTATTTATCATTAGCACACTGTACACCGCCTCTATTAGTTTAGCGGAGTTGCGACTCAACCAACCACGACCCGGCCCTTCGCTAATCTGGAAACAAATGGTAAAGAGAAAAATCACGATGAAGCTGCTACGATTCTTAGGGGTGGGGGCTGTTTGAGAAGAAATCGTAAAAAGAGAGAGAAAGAGGTCGAGTGAAGTTGAGACAGTGAGAAGCCACAGAAGCATGCAACAACTCGATTTCCATTATGTCGGAAGGAAGAGGCGAAGCAGCGTTGGCATTGGCGTGCTTCCCGGAAGTAAGAAATGGAGCAGAATCGGCATCAACGTGGTTAGGTGCGGCTGCATGCGCTAGGGTTTTTTTGTTGGGGGTGGGTGGGGCGGCGGGTGGGGGCAGTGTTGGGCGCGGCTTGGGGAGCAAAAAATGAAGAGAAGTGTGGGAAAATGGAGAACGGGCGGTAGGACTTACGTATTTTCAACGTATGCGGGGTGTGTTAGGCAGGACCCCGATTCAGAGCTCCCGTGCTGGATGCTACCTGGCGCATATATATAATTTTTTTTTAAAAATATTTTCATCAACATGTTAGCCCAAGTGTATTTAATCTGCGTATAAATTTTTATCATTTTTGGATATTTTTAAATATTTATTTTTGATTTTTGAAAATCAGTGGCATTTTACGTAATTTTAAAATAAAAAATAAATACCTAAAATACTCCAAAAATGGTAAAAATTTATACGCAGATTAAATACACTTGGGCTAACATGTTTATGAAAATATTTTCAAAAAAAAGTGAAAAAAATATATGTATGCGCTCGGGAGCACTGGATTGGGATCCGTGTTAGTCTAGTGCCAAAATATGTCAATTAAAACTTTTCAATCCAAAACTTTTTATTCTTCATAATTACTTTATTTTTAATTATTTTTTCATATAAACTACCCTACTTTTTAATTATTTCTACATAACTACCCATACAATTAATCTATCTATTTTAACTTTATTCTCTTTACTCCTCATCATTACCCCTATTATACCACATCATTTTCCATCAATTTGAAAATTTCTACCCCCAAAACTTTTTATCAAAAGTTTTACCTCTAACCAAACACACCCGCAATATATTATACATATCATTTTTAAAAAATCATTTCATATGCATGTTAAGGTGTGCACTGATAATCCATAATAGCATTTTTCCTTATCAACTATTAATTTTATCTGCCCAATGTAATTTAAATTGTGCATATTTTTATTATTGGATAAATAATAGTTATTAATAAATAAATAAATCATTTATTTGAATAAATATTCAGATCAAAATTATTAAATAATTGATATAACAACTATATTGCAATTAGTTTAAATATAATAGTTGAAAATGAATTTTTTGTTTTCAAAAATGGATGTTCTTATTAATATTTATGGCTGGCTTGGAAGAAAAGAAATGATAATATTTATCAAACATATTATAAATTTTCATGAGATTTTTGTTAAAAATAAAATAATTTAAAAAATAGGAAAATATTAAAATCAATCAACATTTCTTTTAATTATGATCAAATCCAAATATATATTTGTCATGAACAGTTGCCCATATGTATAATGGAGGATGATTTAGTTAGACCAAGCTAAGCCAGACTTTACTTAGTTTGGCCTAAAAAATATATTTTTTTAATTTTTTCAGTTTTTCATGAACATGTAAAACTATAAAGCTAGATGTATTTAATTTATAAATCAAGTTTTATCATTTTTTGATGCGTTTAAGTATTTTTTTAAAACACAGTGACATTTTTTGTAAATTTTTGTTTCAAAAATTTATGAAGATGCCACTGTATTTAAAAATAAAAAATACTTAAAAGCATCCAAAACGATAAAATTTGATTTATAAGTTAAATACACCCAGTTCTACATGTCCGTAAAAAAATAAAAAAGAAATATGTATTATTGTTGGCTGTATCGAATCACGGCTCATATATAATATAATTATCAACTAATAGTAGTTTCATTAACTAATATTAAAATAAATAAGATAAGATGCATAATGTGTATTATTTCATATGAAAAAATACATTTGCATTTTCATATTTATATTAATCAACTGAACAAATTTTTGATATCTAATAGCCGTCACTTTTTGCAATGAGATAGATTTCATTGCAGTTTATTACTCTAATAGGAACAAAATACCATTTCATTGCAATATATTGTTGCTATCTTTTTCATCAATTGCAATCAAAATTTTGGTCGTTGCAATTGTACATAATAGCAACTAATTTTTACAATGAGATAAATTTCTTTACAACTTGAAGATAAGATTACACTAGTAGCATCAATTTCGTTGCAATAATCATATTAATTGCAACAAAATAAGGCTTCATTGCATTTTTTCTTACCATTGTTAACTTTTGTTGTAGTGTATCTATAATATGAAAAGCTAGAGTTCGTGTTATTTGGATACAAAAAATACTTTTAATGATTTCATTGTTGTTCATTGCTAAAATGAAGTGAAATCTTCTACTCTCAAAAATATTTTTCTTTGCTTTTAAAAATTAATAATTTATTTTTCTCATTTTCAATAATTTTTTTCGACCTCATATTTTCTATATTTCAGGTCATCCTGTTACTGTACATGGTTTTCAGAAAATAAACCCCCGGTTTTAATGCATTTAATTCCTTTAACCGAGTCCGAGAAGTATATTATAAAAATATTTTGCATTATATTCCGCACTCTGATTTTACATCTCTAATGAGAAAACCCTTGATTAAAAGAGTTGCATACCATAATTCATAGAAATTGATGATTTTATTAAAATGATGATAAAAATGCGTAGGTCTTTGTACAACTTTACAAATGCACGAAAAATCATGCCTAATAAAAATACAAAGATAAGTGAGTGCACTTCGCCCCTCATCATGACTCGAAAATAGATAGTACATGATGACACGCACTATGACTAAAAATAGGTTGCATATTGACCTTGCGATATGACTAACAAAAATAAATATGGATCGCTTCGCCACGCGTTGTGACCTAAAAGGGCGAGTATACTATGCCACGTGCAACAACTTAAAAAAGGAGGGAGTATATGACATCAAGCACTATGATTCCAATGTGAGTGTACGCTTAGCCCGTCGACTTGTGATAACTCAGTTTGGGACTAGTGAGGGGCCCGTTAGTTACACTAACGACCTTGCACAACAAGCTGAGTGCATGCTTAACTTCTGAATTTACATAGTAGGCCAGCATCTCTTGCATTCAGCTTAATAAGTCAGCATGTCCCTCATTCAATTTCTAAATTTACACAGCAGGTCAGCGTTTTCTGCATACAACTTCTGGATTGAAAATTGTGTGGTTTTACCAAAATTTGAGTTTAACCGAATTTTGAAAAACATGTTTGGATCACTTGGGCCAAATAGGAGGTCTTGGCCCAACTAGGTTTATTAAAGGAGTTTGGGCCTAACTAGGGTTGACTTAACAAATTTGGGCCCAAGTGGGGTTATCGAATGATTTTAATTCAAATCAGTTGGCTTTGAAGGTTTTGGGCCCAACTAGGATGTCTTGAACCACCCAGGGAAGTTCCCGACCTAGATAAGGTTATTCAAGATTTTGGACCTAGTTGGGCCTATTGAGAAATTTTCAAGCCCAGTGAGCCTATTGAAGGGTTTTGGACCCACTTGGGCCTGTTGAATGATTTTGGATCCACTCGTGCTTATCGAAGAGTTCTGGGCCTACACGGGTTTGTTAAAGAGTTTTGGGCCCAAGTGAACTTATTTTGGAAGTTATGAGTCCAAATGTGATATATTAGGCCCGATTGAGAGGTACAGGTAGGAATTACCCTCCTGGCTTTCATGCGTGAATTGTGTGGAATTTACTCATGTACAAATCACAATGGATCTACAAATTCCCAATCTTAGCTGAGGAAGAGAGTTTTCGTAGCTTCTCGATACAAAACAACTTCTCATTCTATTTGAATTTGCATGTCCATAGGTCGCTATCACCTAATAGGTCTCATGGATCATGTGTATTCCCTAAATGAGGGCAAAGTGCTAACAATAGGTTCACTATAAAAACCACTTGCTTTAGCAAGGATATGATCTATTTAGATTTATCAAGATTTGATTGCTCAAATCATGAAAACCAAGTGGGGTCTAACGATTCCGTTTCGGCAGTGCAGCAAGTTGGCATAGTTGCTTTATTTGGACATTAATGTTTGGGTCGAGTAAAAAAAAGGTTATTTTTTTAAATAAGAGAAAAATACTTAACTTCGTGTCTCTATTCAACCAGTACCTGGGGAATATCTACCTGGGAAAAAGTAATTTTAAAAAAAAAATTTAAAAAAAAGAAAAAAATACTTAACCCCATGTATCAATTCAACCCACCACCTACGAAGTCTCTATTTGGGGAAAAGTAATTTTAAAAAATAATTTTTAAAAAGTAGGAAGAGAATACTTCACCTAGTGTATCAGTTCAACCCACTACCTAAGAGTATCTATTTGGGGAAAAGTAATTTTAGAAAACAGTTTTCAAAAATAGGAAGGAAAATACTTAACCATGTGTATCAATTCAACCCACAACCCGGAGAATATCTACTTGGAAAAAAGTAATTTTAGAAAAATAATTTTTAAAAAGGAGGAAAATACTTAACCCTGTGTATTAATTCAACCCACTATCTGGGGAGTATCTACTTGAGGAAAAGTACTTTTAGAAAAATAAATTTTAAAAAAGAAAGAAAATACTTCACCTCATGTATCAATTCAACCCACAACCTGGGAGTATCTACTTGGAAAAAAGTAATTTTAGAAAATAATTTCTTAACAAATAAGAGAA
>JAXCLR010000050.1:18036982-18063144 GCA_035584095.1 Annona squamosa
AAAAATACTTAGCCCCATGTATCAATTCAACTCACAAACTAGGGAGTATCTACTTAGGGAAAAGTAATTTTAGAAAAATAATTTTTAAAAAAGAGGAAAATACTTAGCGTCGTATATCAATTCAACTCACCCCCAAGGAGTATTTATTTGAGGAAAAATAATTTTAGAAAATAATATTTTACTTTTAAAAAAAACTTCCAGATGTATATATATATATTTTAAAAAAAAAAGCTCAAAAGAAAACTAAAAAGAGGCCGAGAACTCACGTTCACTATGTTGGGAGAGCTTGGGATGATGTTGTTTTTGGGAGTCATGTCAAATGAGGAGGCGAAGGCAGCTACTTATAAGCGCTGATGGAGGAGGCAATTACCGTGGAACTGCATCCCGCTGGTGTTCATGACTCGGAGAAGAGCTAGCGGATAAAGGGGGTTCCGCGGATATTGCTGCACTTGTTTGCTTGTGTCGTTCGATGTCCTCCACGCGTCAATTTTTCATGCGTGCACTTTTTAGGTGCGCGCTGAATTGCCACGTGTTCTCGGCAACTTTTGGATTGGCAAGGCTAAAGGCAACCAACATTTCGGGTGAATTTGGGAGAAAGAGATGCCTGATGCGTCAGTCATTTGCATCCGCCATCAGCTATCATGGGTGCTTTGTTGCTTGAGTTAGACAGCTGGCTTTTCCAGCAATTTTCTTGGTTCTTCTCCCTTTTTAGCTTTTCCAAACTCGCCTTTCTGCCCAACAACTTACTTCTGGCTGGCTCTTGTTCGTGGCTGGGCAGCATTTTCTTCTTTTGTTGCTTGTGGGAGATCCACCAGATAAGAGACCATCACGACTCGATCTTGCCACGAGAACCACTCCCAAAGATTTAAATCTCGTCAAGATGTTCGTCCCCACCATGAAGTCGATGGCCAGCAGCATGATCATGCCCAAGCTCCCTCTCCACGTCCACGGCAGACTTGGAAATTCAAGAGGCAACCGCTGTTCTCTGTTTCTTTGCGGACAACGTCAAGGGCGGAATCGATCAGCTCAACTCCCTCCGTGTAATGCCCTTTGGCCCAATCATTCCCGGTGCCAAACTACCGGAAGCCGAGAAGGATGCTGTCCATCGTGTTTGGTACGGGTCATCGGAAGCCTCATTGTAGTAGACGTTGATCCGCTTGGGCTGGTGAACCGACAGCTTGCCTATGTAGCGGCCAGTTGGATTGATGCTATGCTCGTACCAGATCACTTCCCAGAACTTGGCTTCAATCTGGTTTCCGCATTGCCCAGTTTCTTCTTTCAACGTCTTTGTCACCCATGAACAGAGGAGCGGTAAAACATGGGTTTTCCCAGATCTTTTGATTTATTTTATTTATTTATGTTTTTAACTGTTGCAGTCGCTTCTTACAGTTGTTGTTTGGCATCTCAACGGTGTACGGAAATCCCCACAAATCATCTCGCTAATCAAAGGGTTTGGGCGGCTTTGCGTTGCAGTGGAGATTTTGAGGGTGGGTTTTCGTTCTGAACAGATCATGTCCCACCAGAAAAATTGCCAATATTCAAAACGCTGGAAGGAAGTTCGAGAGTGTGGCTGAGATCGTAGCTGGCAGAGTTTCAACGCCCACCCTTCTTCTTCTTCTTTTTTTTTAATAATGTTGGTCATTGACGTAATCACATAATTTTTATATCTCAACATTTGCTGCCGTGTAACGAGAGAGAAGGCCATCTCTTTTTTGTTGTAATATGTCTGACCATCTCTATTTTTCTTGAATGCAGTATTATCAAAACGAGACCGACCGGTTCGACCCAGAACCAGTGTACAGCGGGTTCATAAATGCTTGGTCTTATTTAAAGGCTTTAAACCGTTTGAACCGTGGTTCAATCGCTTCCAAAACAAAAACAAAAACAAAAAAAAAACCACACTTTTTGTATACAACATAAGCTAGGAAATTTGCATCATAAATTTTTTAATTTTAAGTATTAACATCTTGGACGCTGAAGTTTTCATATTAGCATATTAGATCCTATGGAGTTTTAATCTTTGCATTTTAAACTTTTACCCATAATGGTATTAAAAAATACCGATAAATACATGTGTAATGTCAAAAATACTCTCATATTTGTATATACGAAAAGTAAGATAACTATGGTAAAAGACCAACATCATTTGTGCAATGGATACTTATGATTTTTGAGGAGGTGATGACATTCAAGAAGATAATGTTGGTTTTTGCCGTAACTATCTTGCGTTTCGTATAGATATAAGGATATTTTCGATATTACATATGAGTTTAACGGTATTTTTTAATACTAGTAAGGATGAGGGTTCAAAATGCAAAGATCGAAACTTTATAGGGTTTAATATATTAATATGCAAATTTTAAAATCTAAAATAATAATACGCAAAGTTAGAAGATTTATGATGCAAATTTTTCACATAAGCCTTGCATCCCCTGCTATTTATGTGACCTGTGCATTTATTAGCGTCAAAGGGAGCTCTTTGGGGACATGCATGCCACATGCAATACAAATGTGAAGGAAAATTCCAAGCAAATATCCACATGTTTGGCTAAAGCAAATGCCCAGCATATGTTGACACATTTTTTCCATCCATTCAAAATGGTGAATTTTCAATTTTTCTTTCATAAATTTAATTTATCATTTTAATGAATCCATTCTAATGGTATTTAAAATATTATATATATAACTAAAGATATATTAATTTGATTTAGAAGTAGATAGATAGGTAAATTATAAAAATAAATATAGTTCTATAAATCAGTTAAAATCATTATTTTCTCCGTAGATCTCATAAATTTCTAAGGAACTAGATTTCATCTATCTTGGTGTACTTAGCTTCAGTGTACCCGAATGTACTTAACCTATTTTTTATATTTATAAGATTGTTAATCTAAGTGTATTTAACATATATATCAATTTTTACTATTTTTTATTTTTTTAAATTATTAATCTAAGTGTGTAATGTGAATCCAAAATTACTAAAAATTCATTGATTTTACTAAATCCAAAAAAATCTAAAAATCTCTAAAAATAGAAAAAATTAATATACATATTAAATATACTTAGATTAACAGTTGCGTAAATAAAATTTAAAAAAAATAAAAAAATGGGTATTCACACTTGGGTGCACTGAAGCTAAGTGCGCCTGAATGCATGAATTCAGAACTCAATTTCTAATTAAAATTATTTTAATTAGTATTGTCATATAAGTAATAATAACCAATAGATAAAATGGATCTCATTAAATAAATATAAATCTTTGCAAATATATAAATAATTAAAATTTTACATAAATATATAGTATTGATGCTACCTGTTCAAACTGGCTTGTTAAATTGGTTTGAAATCATCGGTTCAATTAACAGTTCATTTCAGACAACATTAGTTGGATGCAGTAGAATCCAGCCTAAAGTGGAGATATTGGGTATCATATCTTGTCGTTTAACTTTATTTGTCTAAGAATCACTTAAGAGTGATTTTATAGGCATTAAAAATTGTTTGTTGGTTATCCCAATTTAACGTCTATATCATCTAAAATATTTATTCTTAATTAAAATGATGATTTCGTATGATTAACTTCATAAAATCTAAAACTTTAATGCTCATACCCAAGTGATTTTTCTAAATATATATATATTTATATATTTTTAGAAGAAGTGACTCACACACAACTTTGATTAATATGATTCTTAGTATTTTATTAGCATGATGTTGAATACAATGGTGGTATGGATTTGTCAATCGGGCGCCATCCCAGTTGGTTAAGGTGTCAAGGTGCTGCTCTCCTGCATCCTTTGTTCAACTCTCGGCCACTGTTGATGAGCCTGAATGTTGGCTTGTGATGGGAGCAGTGTGTCTCCCGAGAAATACAATGGGAGCAGTGAGTCTTCTTCGAAAATAGATTAAAGTAGTATGTCTCCCTTGATAATTTATAAGAATGTCTTAAGATAAGAATGTCTTTAGAACTTGATGCTCTAATAGAAATTAAGATAGTTGTAAATATCATAAAAAATGTTTTAAGATAAGAATGTCTTTAGAGCTTGATTGTAATAGAAATTAAGATAGTTGTAAATATCATAAAAAAATGGTGGGACTGGATTTAAATCATTAAGATGGGTCGCGATCAAAACTAGACAGTCCTATCCTACTAATTCACTTTGAAGTTGGACGCCGATAGGTGCACGTGTGTGCCGTTAAGAATTAATGATCTTTTTTCTTCTTCTACCTTTCTAGTAGCATCATTCATTTAGCTGAAAAATCAAGTTGCATCAGACATGTAAATAAACCACAATTTCTTTAAGATATATGTTTAATCATAAATTATGAAAAATACTTAGATGTATTCACATACACATTAGAAGATAATAGTATTGAATAATTTATTCACGTAGTAAGAATATTTTTAAATGGTTTAAATATTGAAAATATAACTTTAAAATTGATAAGTAGCATCAAACAATTTTATTATGTTGATTTATATATATATATGGGGTCATGCATTTTGGAAATGTATATATATTTGTTATGGATTTTTAAACATAGGAAGATTTTAGTCATATTTCAACAATTTAAAATGACTAAAATACTCATATGTTTAAAAATACAAAATAAATATATACACATCTTCAAAATTAGTTTATAAGTTAAACATAACTAAAATAACAATTTTGTGAAAAAAATTGAAAAAAATGTGTTTCTTACCGATTTGAAATGATCAGGCCTCTACAAAATAATATTAGACAAATGATAGAGTTTCTCATATATGTAAAAATAAGGTGGGTTGATCGATTACTCATCCCAATTTTACATAGGGGTGGTACAATATTTAAGATCTGATCTTCAATTTTAGGACACGGCGGGTTGTCCATATCTCGACCCATCCCAAATAAGTGTAAAATATGTTTATAAACCATACGATTTGTTTATATAAATGTAGTTTTGTTTGATATATGTGTTTAACTTTTATAACTTATTGATATGAATATAGTACGCATTTAACTTTATGACTTGTCTATGTGGATATATCTTTATTTCTTAATTGCTTAAATATTATTCAAGTTGTCTTCCACATGATTTGTCGACGAAATAAAAGTATTATGAATATGTTTTGAACCTTTCAAGAATGAATATTGTTATTATTATTATTATGTATTTTAACAATTTTAATTGTAATTAAAAATTTTCATTTATATTATCTTTTGAAAATATATATATATATATTTATTAAGTTATGTAATACACAGACCCAGAAAAGTGACATTTGAGCCTATGAACTTCATAGCGTGATATTCTCTGCTGCTTAACGGCTTCGAGCCCGCTAGCTTCCACATGGTTTGTCCTTGAATTACAATCACTAGTTTAACTCTCCGACTCTTTGAGCAACCTTTACTAACAAGGGTCTACTCTAATATCACTTGTAATACACAAACCTATGAGTCTCATTGTTTAATATTATTCGCTCTGACCTCGAAATTCAATTGCACCGTTTTAAAATGCATCACACTATATTTAAACTCAGACCTATTTATAAGCCTCCCATGAACTCTATATTCTTTTCTATGTGAGATTCAGTTTCGGATAGTCACAGGCTCACTAGCTTCCGCCTAAGTTGTTTTCGAATCATAACTTAACTCAACTCTAAACTTCTGCCCCACATATACTAGAGGAGGTTTCCTTTAATATCATTTGTAACATCCGGACTCTGAAAAACTATCTAGATATTGTGATTTTTTCATGTAACAACCCAGAACTGAATCCTATATCGAAAAGGGAATAAATTTTTTAGAAGTTTATAAGTCTAAGTTTAACTATACTGTAACATGTTTTAAAACTATACGATTGACCTACTAAGACAAAGCGAACAATATCACAATATAAGACCCATAACCTATAGGCTCAAGATGATTTTCTAGAATTGAGCATTACGAGATAAATATAACTATTAGAAAAATGTTTTACTAACACTTTCTATAATAATTATATTTTACTTTCACTAAATAGTAAAATATTGAGGCATTCACATTCAACCTTTAAATTTATCATAGATGTGACTTTATATTAATATGCATATAAATTTTTTAAATTATCACACTTTGACTTGCCTTTTCAACCCTACTCATTGTCTTAATACCAGCCCGAAGATAACTTTAAGTTTTTCTAGAGACTTATTGGGGGAAGGTAAGTGTAGAACCCTGATTTTCATCCCTAGACTTTCTGTGACAATAGATGGTTTAATTGACTATAGATGCAGCCATAGTATCAAATGGTTTTCGGAAAGCCACGGGTTCAGGGTTCCCTGCAGCTACAACTTTCGAATCCAACTCTGGGTTGGTAAAAAAAAACATTCTGCATTTTAGAGAGCAATTTACATGTTTCCAATCTCCCAATGGCCTCAATTCCTACTGGGATTCAATATTTTGGTAGCTGAAATAATAAAATAGACAAGACGAAAGAAAGAAGAACGGGCAGCAAATTGATACTCTTTCTTCTAGTTAGACATATTCATTATCCTTTGGGAAAGAAGTCGATAATACACACAAACTGATTCTTCAAGAAAGACAGCTATGTCTATGCAGAATAGGAATGATACATGGTCTTCTGGATGATGGGAAAAGAGTACAAAAATGATGTCGGAAAAAGCTCCTTTCTTGCAGTGGAAGTTGACAGCATTTTAATCTACGAACTATTCATCAGCGATTGCAAGTTCCAGAGCATAGTCGTCCCTTTCCTGCAGTAAGCAAAGAACAAATAAAAATTAATATCTGAATTTGGACATGTAATTGAGTTCCTACACTAATACAATGTGGGTGCAGAAGGATTACGCAAAAGATTCAAATGAAATGTTTGGATTTTGCAGCAGGTGTTAGTGATGGCATCAAATATGAGGGGACAGTTCTCTGAAACCCATAATCCAAGAGCATGGCAGGTTTCCGACATTGGTTTACGCTTAATATTTTTTTTTTCCCTTTGAAAAGAAAGATAATTAGAAAACTAGCCACAAAAACTTACAACAGGCCCACGGGCAAAATATCTTCCAAATTGTAGCCAGTATACCTGCACATCAGCACGAGCTCAGTACCATTAAATTCAAAATGTAAGGCATTATATGGTAATCATAAGAAGGTGGAGTTCACTTAACTAAAAATAGATGTTTGAGAAAGTTGAATATATGAAATTTTAATAACAAAACCTACTTGATCCTTACTTGAAACAAGGTCACAAATCATTTTTTACGTCCAGAGTTTTATTCAAGAATTGAGAATATTAAACTTTACAAAGACATCTCTGACCAGAAGGTTCCCACAGTGTTGGTAAAGAGCTCTGATCGATTACGGGTTCAGTGTCTACAATTACAAATGGAGCTTTAAACACTGAATAATATAACCTTTTGTTTCATCCAAGGATTTCGACTTGGTTACCCATGGCCATCTTTTGCTTTCTGTAATCAAGACATCTCATAGTGAAGAGTTTCTTTCATTTTACCAGAAGCAATATGTTTTGCAATCAATTGATCTTACCTCATCCTCGTCTTGGGTTTCCACCTCAACATCTGAAGATGGGAAGCCCACACATAAAAGAGCATATCCCTGAAATAACGAATAGCCAAGAAAAGATTTATTCACTTTCAAGACACATTAGATGGAAGAATTCCAGATCAACAGAGGCATAGGCGTGTTTTTTTTTTTTTTTTTTGGTGCAAGAGCTGGAGAAGGGTTGGACCACTTTGGGTCTATACCCTATAGTATGCAACCATAACTTGCAAAGCAAGAGGTGGTTTCCACGACTGAACTTCCAAGTCACATGGCAACAACTTTTCCCATTTAGCCAGCCTGTGCATCTGAGTTTATCGGAATGAATTTCTTTCAAAAAGAAGAGAAATACCATTAGTCGCATGATCTACAAAAGATGAGCTCTGGAAAATGAGCTCAGCTTATGGTTGCTAACTTGAGAAAACATGGATCATAATGGAACCATGTAAAGGAAGTCTTAATTAAAAAAATATGACCTTATCTTTTAATTCAGCCGATATTCCAAGTGCCTCAGGCTGTCTGATTTGTCCAGACTTCACTCGAACAGCACAACTAGTGCAGCAACCTGTTAAAATGAAACAAATCAATCCATATTATGTATGAACATGAGAGAGTTTACAGAGAATCTGCAGATTTGGTATGATTTACAGGAATTTCAGCTAGCAAAAGTAGTCCCGCAGTTTGGTGATCCAGACATTGATCTGGAATGAGTGATTATAGACGAACACATTCAAGAATACTTGACCGAGAGTTTTGGGTGTCAGAGAAACTTTTGAGCAGTAACATGCCAGCCACAGAAAAAGGATTTTGAAATACGATGTATTTTGTTTCTAGTCATTCTTGCTATGATGACACACTGCACAATAAATGCGTGGAGCAGAAGACAACAGGTCCATTAAATTACCATGAACGGGAGAAAATGATATCCAACTAGAAGTTAGCATCAACATCTATTTAAAAGATCACCACAAATTCCATGTTGCTGTTCAGTCACACTAAACGAAAGAGTTACAAGAAACAGTCAATTAAACTCCTACGAAATGGGCTTATAAGAAAATACCATGCCTACAAGCAAATGGCAAAGTTATGTCCTGAGCTTCCGCAGTGTGCAAAATGTATTGATCCTGAAATTACATACCAGAACGCATAAAAGCAATTAGCTTCATGGCACTACATCCGAATGGGCTCGGTGACAGAATGAAATAGAAGTGATTCACACCATCTAATCTGGTGGACATTATCAAACAGAAAAGAAACCCTCCATTGCATGTGCCCACCTTCCAACAGCGCAGTCTACCAAACTGCCATTTTCAGGATAGTCCAATTCAATGATCGAATGGGAAGTCTAATCAGTGAAACGATGGATAAACCAGCAAATGCCATATGAATCTCAAGTCTCATAATCATTCACAACCACCAGGAGAGGAAAAAACACAACAAAAAGGGAACTTACCCACCCTAAGCAAAAACCCAATAAAATTTACAACAAGACGGAAATAGAGTGTAATTCAGACCTCAGGGACAAGGAACCGGTGGGTGACTCCACGCTGTCGGTCGTGAACGGTGACGCTGTGAATGGGAGTTTGAGGAATGGCAGGAGGATTGGGGCCGGAGATGGGGGAGGATGTCTGAAGCTCTGAGTTTATGGTTTGTGCTCTCCATGCAAGTCTTCTTTGCAAACCAATACTCTTATGGTTTGGAGCCAATGCAAACACCTGCTGAAAATTCCATTTGCAGGACAAATCCATCATTTTCTTGGCATACAATTTCTTCCGTCCCTCGGCACCGCTACGCAACCACCATCTCCTCGTCCCTCGCTCACTCCTCGTCCTATGTACGCAACAAGAACCAGAGACAATGCTATCCAGAAGTGGATAACGTGTCCTGAATCCTGAATTCCCTGATCCTAGGTCCTGCTCCCAAGGCCCCAACCAACAAACACTTCTACTCCTCCGACTCTGGAGTCCAGTTAATACGCGAGCGGACGCCTGCCAAATCTCTATTGGGCAAGAATTTTGGATCGAAATCTATTGAGAACTAGAAAAGGAGTACTATGACTGTGAAAAGTTATATTGAAAATAAAAAAATAAGCTGTTGTCTTTTTTAGAATGAAAAAAGTACTTTTAGGTGTGTATAAAAAGTGATAGAACTTTTCATTAAAAACTTTTTTGGTAAAAATTTTTAAAATATGAGAAAATATATAATATAATATGGATAATAACGAGGAGTAAAAATAATAAAGTTAAAATAAATAAATTAAATATCCAGGTAGCTATGTAGAAATAATTAAAAGATAGAATAATTATACATGAATATATAAAAAAATAATTAAAAATATGATAGTTTTGAAGATTAAAAAGTTTTCAGGCGTATTTACCAAATTAAAGATTTTTACTCTCCACATCCACCGTATTTCTAATTTTTTCACTTTTTACCATAAATTATCCTGGTTGTAATTATTTCTTTACTTCTTTTTGTATAATTATCCCACTTTTTAATCATTTCTACATAACTACTTATATATTTAACCTATCTATTTTAAATTTATTCTATCATATCACGTCATTATTTCCATCATACCACGTCATTTTTTTTCGTTTCAAAATCTTTTACATCAAAAAATTTTCATTACAAGTTTTATTAGTTTCCAAACACACCTTAATTACCAACCAAGCCGTGCTCGGTTAGTCACCAGCTGGCCGTCAGAAGCCTTGGCAGGCGCTGGTGTGGGATCGAATCCCATTTCGGGATTTCGACCAAATGAGATGTAGTGGGAGCAGTTGTCTCTCGGTAGGTTGTTGGAAGTTGTATCTTCCTACTTCTTTGGTGGAGCTGTGTCTCCAGATTTCTTTGTGGAAGTTGTGTATATCCCCAGATTTGTAAGAATGTCTCAAATCTTCAAGTATAATATATGTTGAGATGTATGTAAAAAAACATGTAACAATCAAAAAAAAAAAAAAACACACCTTAATTTGAAAAGTTTTTTAAGTAAAGAAACACCTCAAAAATAAAAAATTTCATTCCAATATCACCTCGTTCAGCTATAACCAAACCGTTCCATTAAAAAAAAGAAAAAAAAAAAAGCTATAACCAACCCGGACTGTCTGGCCGGTATTTCTGGCCACCACTACTTTCTCGAATGCGGCATCTAATGCCATCTATAAATTTTTTAGCGTTCGGCAGCGCACCTCCTTAAAAGTAGTCTACTTAGGAAGAAATAATGTTCATATTTTCGGAAGTTCGTCGTTGATGCTTCCTGCTTCCTAGAAATGTCATGAGATTTTGCTATGTAAAAAACCAAGGCCAAACATGCCCTTAGTTTCCCTCGTTGTTTGATACTATAGATATTGTTCAGATAGGACATAACAGGTAAAGTGAAAGGGGGAAAAAATGCAACTGAACCACCTGCTGCAGAACAAGGGTGCAAACGGGACGGATGATAATGGGTCTAAGCTCGAACTAATCCTAATTCTATTTTAAATCTCTGATCTAATCCAACATTTTTTATGATTTATTCAATCCAACATTTTATAAGAGATTAAGGTTGACTCGACCCTTCGCTTACTTCAATAGGTGTAAGTCAAATATCATGTTAGGAATTTGGGTTGAAAATGTAGTAAGACGATGATTTTAATAACTTATATACCTATTGAATACAAGTCACATTATGCATTAACACATTATTAATTAAAGAAAATAAAGTCCTATCATGTTAATCATAGCAAAGCATTATTAACGATAGATAGCATAGCTAATTTATTGAAAGTTAATGAAGCATACCCATTGAAATTTTTATTTGCAACTTGAACCAGTAATCTGTGTTTAATTTTTGGGTCAATTTTGAATTTTTTGGTATTTTTTAATTAATATATATTTACATCATCTCAATCTCAATTAATATTACACTCAACCTTTGAAACGTTCTTACAAGTTTCCAATGTAGAGACACCATGTCTCATCAATTAACTAAGGAGAAACATAGCTCCCATATTAAACAGCCCCCACAATGGAGAGAGAAATGTTTTGAACCCCACATTACCCGGGGAGATTCGAACACGAGACGAGCCGAGCCGACCAAAAGGCCCGCTAGCAATTCTTTTTGTATCTAAAATACCTATTTATTCAAAAATCTCATTTATATTAAACTTACATGTTCACGATACTAATTTTGAATTGAATTGAAAATTTTCAATTTGCTTCCATCCCAAGTTATGAAAATACTAGTTTTTTTTTTTAAAGAAAAGGAACTGAATTAGGGATGGGTCATGGGTTGACTCAATTTACGCATCGGTTCCAAATTATTTAATTTAATGGATAAGTTGAGATTTGTATGAAGAAGAAATTTGATGAGAAGAAGTTGTGAATGGAGAACTTAAAAATTATATTAGGAATGTGAAGATAATATTGAAAATGAGAAAGATGATATTGTTGTTCATCAGAAAAGGAAAGACTGCAATAGAAATGGAATAAGATATATACATATTTTTTAATGGGAATTTCATCTCATTCCCATTACTTGCCACTGAATAATAAATTGGGTGATCTTGAAAAGGCCCAAGTTAGGACTTGAAGGCTAGCCAATTAGATGTGGTGAGCCCTGTGATCGACTTAATGCCGGCCATTTTCCCATTGTTTATCAACCATCATAAGCCGTCA
Organism: Annona squamosa; assembly: GCA_035584095.1. Classification (NCBI taxonomy): domain Eukaryota; kingdom Viridiplantae; phylum Streptophyta; class Magnoliopsida; order Magnoliales; family Annonaceae; genus Annona; species Annona squamosa. The sequence continues at coordinate 18,049,168 of JAXCLR010000050.1, forward strand.
GAACAACAATGAACTTTGCTTTGCACCTATCTTTGACCAGCATAAGCAATCTAGTTCCATTCATGGCCAATGGAAAATTATTCCTGTACCCAAATGTTACGGGATGGGGCGTAATAAGTGCTGTTGTGGAATCGAAAACGTTTCAAGGAAATTGGATATATTCATATCCAAAACGGGAAAAGTAAGTTGTTATCATCCCATTCTCTCCCATCGTGTTGGCGAACCGCAAGTAACAATATGGGAAGGAAAGCCTGACGCCATGTCCCACACGTGTCCATTGGGGCGTTAGGCCATGCATCCATCCTCTTTAGCAGAACCATCACTATTTGTAAATGTTTGAAAATCTAAAGCAGCTGTAGCAGCGTATTAAGACATGACAGATTAACAGGTGTCATCGATGAATTGTCTAAACAGTATCTAACTTTGATATTCTTTTCTTTTAAAGCCGAATTGAATAGACGGTAAGCTGCATAAAAAATAATGAAATGCGTGTATTTCTTGTACAGAAATCCAACAAAACCGCATTGTCCCTAATACTAAATACAGAGATTAAGAGTATACAGAATTTTCAGGAAAAATTTAGTCTCTATGAAGCACGTGATCCAAAGAAGCATAGTCTTCTCTCCCAATCCCTTCGCTGCCACAGGTTCTCTTCCCAGACTACATTTGAGCTGTTCCCCACTCCCAAACGTGAATAGCACATCACTGCAACTAACAAAAAATTAAGCCAGTTAGATGCAACTCCCATTGTAAACAAGGGATTAGAAAGAACTAATCCTTCCTTTGCATCTTCCTGTAAGCATCACAGAGTCACCTTACAAATGGGCTAGGGGTGAAAAACTCCAGCTGTCTACTACTCTCACCATCTGGCAAAGTTAGAATTTGCTTATCAACCATTCAGGTTTGCTTTCAATCAGTTATTTCAAGGCCACATTTTTGAAAGGCTAGGTTTGGCTTTTTAGCTCCCTTCATATATATTTGGCACGCTCATCAAGTGGTCTTTAGGATCACGTGAATCCCCACTAACATTTATAATATATACACAGTTATGCTGATACTTTTTATGCGGATACCTCAAGCTTCTCAAAAACTTCCCAACCTAGCACCTTTGCTCATGAGGGGCGTGAACAATCCTCTCACAGCACCTCCAAATCCTAACATCCAAGCATTGAGAACCCAAGGATACTGGTGTATTTCAATTTAAAAGTAATACCAACACCACCATCTTATATTCTTAGCCTTACTTGTTCTAGCAATGAATCCATCACAAACCTGTATAAAAAAGCATGGGTATAATTTTAAGCACCATGACCATCCAGAGTTGTAAGTGATTCCTTGAGCAACCTTTGTGCCTCCTCTCTCCTCCTGAATAAGCAAAGAAACCAGCACTGAAGCCAACATCATTTACTAATTTTATGCTTGTACTTACCACAGGTGTAAGGAATCTGAAAACGGAAACATGCATGGGATGAAAAATCTCTGCTATCAGGGTAAACTTGTTGTAAAGAGATAAGAAAATCAACATTTGTTGGTAACTGGAAAAACAAATGAGATTTTTTTTTTAATAAAAAAACTGCAGATGGCCACGACCGAAGAATAAAGTTCCCTGCTGCATGCTCCAAAGAACTGAAGGAATCACCAAAACTATTCTTTTTTTTTTTCTTTTTTTTTGAAGGGCTGAGCTTGACTGCTCAAGGCTGAGGATGCATAGGACAGGACTTGAGTCCCAGACGTGTGGGGACATCAGCCCCAGTGTGAAGCCAACTGCGCTAGCAGGGCTCACCAAAAGTACCCATATTAATCCCAAAGTAAGATTGCATTTTCAACTAAGAAAAGATACAGCAATGATCTAAGTTCAATCGAAGAATGATAGACATTTGTAATTAGGTTCGGCATGGACCATCCATGGCAAGATTCAGTGAACAAAAGGTCTAGGTTAAAAACCGCCAGTTCCATTCCATTCCCTTCCCTCTCTTTTTTCCCCTTCATGGAGGGGCTGTGGGTGTGAAGATGAGGTAAAGCAACCAAAAGACAAAATGATAAATCCATATAGCAAGGCAAACATAAGATAACAAGTAAAATGATAATAAAGGGCTGGAGGATAAAGGATGCAACCCATCTTTCCCTCTCTGGTCGTTTTCCCTTTTCTGCCAACTAAAATTTGGTTGTCACTTGGAGTAAAGATAAGTTCAAGATTCTCAACCATTTATGCTTTCCACTAATATTGAGACTTGTAATTGGTTTGGATCATAGAAAGAATTGATTTATCAAATAAATCCAAACCACAGAAAAACTAGTTTCGAATATGATTCCCATATCCTAGACAGAATGCCTCGTAATACCTTTTTATATCTTCGACTGCTTGTTTACGGTGCTGAATCTGAAGTTCTAGTATGTGAATTAGAGTAGCTCTTGCCTGAGAAAAGGAAAATAGTTGGGTCATATCTGAGAAACAGAAGGAGGGGGGTTAAGAAAAAAACATCTACCTGATGAGGACGTAAAGAATTCAGAAGATGGTGTAAATTTTTGAAAATGAGAGAGATGTCTTCTACTCTTCTTGCATATTGAGATGGTCTCTCAACAAGAATATCTGCAAGCTCCAACAAATGTAGCTGCAGTTCTCTGTTCAGAGATCTCAATTCCTTTTTATAATCTTCGAAAAAAAAAAAAAACACTTATCAGGGGACATATGCAAAGTACAAACAACATATAAACAACAAGGCCTACATCATAATGTTGTTGATCTCAGACCAATCTAGAAAAAACACAAGTATCACTGAAATGAAGTAGATCACATGAAGTAAAAGGAACTGACATAAAGCTATCAGGAAAAGGACTCCAATCAGACACAAGCTCATGCATAATAGGTATAATGAGGCAAGGGCATTGTGATGGACTATGATTGGACATAGTATACAGGAACATTTTTGCAATTTAAACCTTAAATAAAAAGATTCTTATTATGTTAACCAATTAGTTCAACGGTCCAGCAAAAAAGGAGCTAAAACAATGGAGTTCCTTTCCAAAGTAGAGCCGTGCCTTGTGGTTATTATTATTATTATCGTTTTCAATATGAATGCAGAAACTATGTAATCTGGCGCAATCAGGTGTTGAAAAGTTCGGGACAAGAGTAGATCAGCATGACAATAAGGACAGTTGATATATCGAAAACTTGTTTCAATGCAAAACATGGGCTGGGCAGATTTATGAACAATTAGCTCAATCAAGAAGATAGCGGTGAATCCTAGATAGATTTACTAGTGCATGGAATGAGGCACATTGAAAGCTTGCATCCATTACAGTCCTTTTAATCTCGAACTGAAGCAGCACATGATCAAGGTAAGAAGCTCTGAATTAAGAGCAAAAGCGAGCAAATTTTCAGAATTGAAAAATAAGCGATTTTTAATCTACGAATGCAAAGGAGAGCGGAGAGGAATGAAAGGAAGGGTGAGAAAAACCATACCGATATTGGGAACTTTTGGATACAGTTGACGCACACCTTGATCTTCCAAGGTGGGAAGCAAATCATCGGTCTGCAAAAAGAAGGAAGAGTGAAAAAAAAAAATGCAAGAAAGGTGAAGAAGAAGAAGAAGAAGCAGCAGCATGGAAGGGGAAGGGAAGGAACCGTGTAAGTGGCGCCGTACAAGGAGTATGTGCCCTGGATTGGAGGGGGAGGGTCAGGAGCTGATTTGGGGTTGTTCGCATACTCCTTGTAAAGCTTATAAAAGGGCGGTGGCGGCGGATACGATGCCGATGTTGCTCCTGCCATCGTCTTCTCTTCTATCCTCTCTCTCGGACAGAAAGGCCGCCGGAGGGTCGCCGGCCTCTCACTCTCAGGCGGTCAGGACTCTTGGGAGGGTTGAGGGGTGCCTTTTGCTGCTACCCCCATAGGCCCCAACAACGGGAAGGCCACACAGAACTTGTCAAGAAGCAACCCTCAACACTCTAAGCCTTCGTTTGGCCCATCACGTAGCCCATGAGGTTTGACGAGAGTTTTTCCAGAAAGATTCCTTTCCCGAAGGGAAAAAAATGTGTGAAAACTTTTTGAAATAGAGAGAATAATGATATGATAATGATATATGTAGTAACTAGAAATAAAAAATAAAATTTAAAATAAATAGAAGAGTCTTACAGAAAAATATGAAAAAAAATTGTAGGGTAAAAAAAGCTTTCCCAAACGCACCCAATTTAAGCTTTCATAGCTATTCCATAAGTTTTAACAGTTTTTGTGGAAAACTTAAAATCATCTTTAAAATATTTTCTTCCAATTAAACATGATTTTGTTTTGAATCTCTACTCCAAACATAGTAATTTTCTTTCGTGCATCCGCAGCCCGTGGAAGCCTGAAGTTGTTAAGTTCGTTAGCTTACCGTGCATTCATGGGATTATTAGCATTTTAGTTTTCTAAATTTGCAAAATTTATATTTTAAAGGTGTGATCAAAATTTTAATGAAAAATTTTTTATATAAAATTTTTTTAATGGAAAATGATATGACATTATAGAGGACAAACTTCAAATTGATCCCACAGGTGGCAAATTAGATAGAAAATAGAATCAAGTAATAATTTTAAGAATTTATACACATATTGAATATAAAAGTTACATTTAATCTAATGATTTTACATTTACTAATAGTGAAAGTACACACCATTAACTAAAAATATTAAATATACATAATATAACAAATTTATTGAAAAAAGTTACACAGCATACTTCATTGAAATTTTATTTGCAATTTGAATTGATAATCTAGGTTGATAATTTAGGTCAATTTTAAATTTTATGATTTTTAAATATTTAATTAATTGAAAGATTTATTTATATCAAACTTATATATTAATTATTATAAGTCGTAGTTTTGAAAATTAAATTAGATACATGTAATCATAAATAATATTAAAATTTTGAAAGAAAATGAAGAATAAGATTTTAAAAAAAGTGCTTATAATTTGTAGCAAATAAATATATGTAGAGTTTTTTAATTTTTGACATGTAGAAATTTAGATTAAAATTTTTATTTTTAGAATAGAGGGGTAGAAGACAAAAGATTTGAATAGCAAGTGAGTCCCATGTCTCAATAAATCCAGTAGATTTCCTTAAATTCTCCCTCTTGTGGCTTATGTGGACTACGAAAGTATGACATAAATGAAAGGAAGGGAGATAGATTGCTTTGAAAATTTTGAGGATTTGAGATAAAATAGTCTGGATTTATGAGCAAGAATGGGAGCAAGCTTTGCATGTTTTAGGAATTTTATTTCTCAAGTAAAGTAAGTAGTAGATACAAATTTTATTTTTTTAAATTTTGTTTCAGTGCTTAGAAATCATTGCAATAGATTTAAATATTGCAACTGACGTAAAAGAATTAAATAGAACTCCACCGGATTGAAATACTTTTTCTCTATTCAGATTTATTTTTTCCCCAATATACGAAGGATAATTGATTTTATTATATATATTGCTTTGTTATTAATGCCAAATAAGCTTAAAAATATATTATTAATATTTTTGACAAAGAAATCGGCCTAAGAAAGAAGGAGAAGACGATTTGTTTGGATTTTAAGGTTTTTTTTTTTTTGAAATTTTACAGGAAACTCCTTAGGACAATGCCCTTCTAGGAAAGGTTTCTTACTAAAATAATTACAGAAATTCCTTTTCTTTTTTCGCCTTTGGCGCTGGGCCCAACCTGTAAGCCTTGCAGTTGAGTGGTGATAATGCAGACATCAGATCATGGGCCAGAAGAAGTGGACAATCCTGAGGGGCCTATGGGTGAAAGCTCCAGTGGGTTAAACATGATAGGCCCAGCGTAGAGGAGTTGTGTAGAACCCAGCCAGCAGCTCAAAAGTGCGGCAGTGGGTCTGTACAGGCTGCAGCCCAGTGAGGAAGGGCCAGAGGTGTGCCACGTGGCTCACTCTGAACGGCTAGAATTAATTTCTTCACATATTTTAATTCTAAACGATGATTTGGATAATCCAATAGTCAATTTTAATGTTTTTAGATGTTCTGAATCTTATATAAGGATCAGATTTATCATTAGAGGTCACGATGATAAGATCTTGATGGGCAATCCTACGTTAAGTGATCAAGCACCAGGTTGTGTCCCATCTAAGATGAAGCTTCCCATGCGTTCAATGTTAGCTTAGTAAACGAGCGAAGAAAGTTAGATTTTGGGATACTTAGAAAAAGATACGGATGTTATTGTATTTTGAACAACTTTAAAATGCATAATATACTAACTTTATATTTTATTTTCTACTTATTGAGTTTTACTCTTTTCAATATTTTAATTGCCCCATAGATAACCCAACAAGCGTGTCGTGATAACTTTATCTAGAAATTTATGTAGCATAAAATTTTATTTTAATGTTTTTTTGAGTTTGAACATTAATATAGGTTGTAAACAACATTTACCAATATTGTTTCATTTTAATATCATATTTTTTAGGAGTTAACTTGGGTAGGGTACTTATGGGTACACATCAATCTGATCCTAAATTTAGTAGGATAAGGTAAAAAATTTTATTCATGAACATGGGTAGGGTAAAACCCCTTAAATAAGGTAAGGGTTGAGTATACACATTGCGTACTTGAATCCGACCTCGATAGATACCCACATGAGTATCCTAATAGTAAATAACTATAAATATGTGTATATAAATAAGAAAAATAATCCTGTTAGCTCAGACTAAGCAAATGTCCTGCATAGCCAACTTTAAGAAATCCATTTACAATAATTTTTTTTGCTTTTGTCTTTATATACTTGTTTATCTAAGTGTATTTAATACATAAACTAAGTTTTACCATTTTTGGATATGCGTATATATTTTTTTAGATTTTTTAAAAATAAAAGTATTTTAAATACATATATACACATATGTTTAAAAATCGCAAAGAATATATACACATATTTAAAAATGATAAAACTTGATTTATATATTAAATACCCTTAGATAAATAAATGTATGAAGACAAAAATAAAAATATGGGTGTGTTTGATAATGGATAAAATTTTTGATGAAAAGTTTTAAAGAGTAAAAGTTGTCAAATGATGTGGTATGATAAGAGTAATGATGAGGAGTAAAGACGATAAAGTTAAAATATATAGGTTAATTGTATGAGTAATTTTGTAGAAATGATTGAAAAGTAAGATAATTATATAAGAAAATGTGAAAAAATAATTAAGAAATATAATAATTATAGAGAGTGAAAAGTTTTAGATTAAAAAATTTTAAGTTGATATTTTTTTCTCATAGCCAAATACACCCTATATTGTAAATGAGATTTTTGAGGTGGACTAAATAGAGCATTTGCTTAGTCCAGGCTAATAAGACGATTCTTCTATAAATAAATACATAAGAGTTTTTATCCCCCATTCATAAAAAATTATTGTTAGTTTGATTTTTGTATATGGTTTGTGTTTATAATAACGTATGATCGGAACATGAATGAGGATAACCCTGAGCCCAAATCCATATTAATAATTTAGCATGAATGAGGATAAACCTAAGCCCAAATCCATATTAATAATTTAACATGAATGAGGATAACCCTAAGCCCAAATCCATATTAATGTAATTATTAATATGGATAATAAGGCTACAAAAATGTGGAAATAAATGTAAATAACAACAAAATGATATTAATTATAAAATGTAAAGTCTAAAATATAAATGAGTGTTGCTTTATATTATTTAAAATAATATAAAAATTATTTTTTTCACATATCATCATTGGTTATTGTAGGAACTAATTTGGAATCAGAACTGAAACCAACCCTACAGGTAATGGGTATAATAAAGTATAGTAAAAACCGATATAGTAAAAACCGACCATATAAGTAGGTAGGGTAGGGTAGACTTTTTGAAAATAGGATATGTGTAGAGTAGACTACTATCCGAACCAAACCAACCGGAGTTACATCTCTAACATTTTTAACGCAATTGATCAAATTATTTTTGTCTTTGAAGATAACCCTAAGCCCAAATCCGTTGAGTTTTTGTGTTTGAGGTGTTATAATATTTAATAATATTTTTTAGATAGAAGAAAAGGTAAAATAAAAGGCTAACAGGATGATAAAAACCATCTTTCATTTCCATCATTGCTACAAAGCACCCATGGTTACCCATGATTGAGGTTTGTGTTTCCGGGATGCCTGCTGCCATTGCTGTTGGTAAATACAACTGCTCCTCTCCCGTTCCAAACTTCCAACCTTCTTTGACCCAGACCCATTGAACGGCTATGATTTCCTGGTTAGGATCACCGACAAGAGATCACCTCAATCCTTCCCATAGTTCAAATGGTGTGGTTGGACTCCTGATTTCTTGCCAACGGCTTCTACATTGCGTAATGGATGAGGTAACGGCCATGCCATCCGCCTCTAGTCAACCAATCTCTTACTAAGATTTCATTCTAATATAATTCAAAATCACCAACTTGGGTTTTTAGCGCACATGGGTGTGCTCTAGTCGCTCATCTACCACATTCTCTCAACGTATACTTTGATTTAGGGCCTTGCATTATGAGTTTTGTTTGGACCATGACTAGGGCAATAATGCATGACTTGAAACTTTCACCAACCAATTTTCATCAGTTCATGAGTGGTCCACCTTTTATGATTATGATCTCTGTTAGATGAACGGTCCTGATCTCACACCAGACGCCCCTTTTGCATGCATGCGTTGGGATTGCAGACTTCAAATGAGACTCCTTTTCCCTCTCCTACAAACAACGTACACACGAGAGTCTTGGGGTACAATGGCCAGGGAGAAAGATCAACCACGTGGAATAAGCATGAGGCCTCCTTAAGACATGCCTTAACATAAGCTTCAAATATTCCGATGCCTTAAATGTTAGAAGAACGTGTTGTTTATTATCTCATTAATGGTATATGACATCAATTTTTCTAGCTATTTCGATACATTTATTTTTTCTATTTGTTTTTAATCCTATTTTCACCATGGACCTTGTGATTGAAACAATCCAACTTCCTTAGCCACATGCATATATACAGAATCTTTCATGTGCATTCGCTTGCATTTGGCCCAAAATGGGCAGCACATGTATTTAAATATATTGATACTTTATATAATTTTTTATCGATAAATAAATCTTATAGCAAATGATTTACATGATAAAAAATAATTTTAAAGTTGTTATTTATATTAAATTATTTTTATTATATTGAATTTGTATTATTTTCAGATGAAGTCTATACATATATTTAATTGGGATGAAAATTAGTATGATGATAGAATTCATAATTCTAAATACAATAGATGGAGTAGGCTATAATTTTATAATCATATTGGGTCCATTTTGAGGCAATTGCAGTATAATTTTGATTTATTGAAACGGCACTTGAATATTTCTTTTATATATATATATATATGAAAAATAATCTAGTGCATGCGATTGCATCGTATAATTTATGCACTGCGGGTCTCACTTGATCATGAATGAGAAATCTACCTTACTTATTATATTTACAATTGTTAACTTTATTAGCATACAAATTTTCATCTAAATCCAGCATTTGTATAGTCCTTATTTTAAAATAGTACAAAATTAATATAATCGAATAGTTTAACATAAATATCAAGTTTAAAGTGACATTTTTAACATCTAAACCATCTAAAGTATAATTTTTTGATGGATAAATGATTATATAAAGTTTTATTGTATTTTAATATATGTGAAACTTGTTTCACAGCAGACGTGTGATGGGTTCTCTATACATATGTGCGTCTGCATGAATTATATAAGAATATGTAACTCCGTGTTTTAAGCTCTTGCATGTTCAATTGGAAATTGATACCAAATGCCAGCTCAGTTTGACTTGAATTTTTTGGTGGGACAATTAAATAGAGTTCTTAATTTTCTATAGGTTTATTCGATCCAGGATGTATTCTTTCTTTTTGTTTACTGATCCCAAGTTGTGTACCCTCTCGTACAGGAGTACAAGGAACTTGAAAGATATACTTTAAATGGGGGATTTCTGCACTTGCCATTCAAGCAAAAAACTTAAAACTATGGGCCATTAATGGTTCTTAACAGTAGAAGATTAATAAAACTTAAATATTGATGGTGGTATGGACCCATTGGTGGGCATCCAATGGAAAGCCCAACCTCAACCTACTTATATTAATCAATCTCCAAGGTTCTTTACTCAATCCAATTCCAAATAATGACCACATGTGTAAAATCATATTGCTGCATGATATAGTTTTCTGACCTGTAAAATTTTTCTACATGGGAAGGGAGCATGTGTGTGGAGAATTAACTCTTGGGTTTGAGTTCCTTGCATGATTAGGATTTTAAACCTACGAATAATTAATTATCTACGAGGGAATTATCCTCGTTGTAAGGAAGTCAATGATCTTTGGCCGATATTTAAAAATTTTGGGAAAGTTTTTAGTCAACTCGTACAATTAATTAGACGACAAATCTAACTTGACCTTAATTATCAGCAAATAAATAAAAAAGTCTTTAATATCAATAAATAAATAAATAAGTAAAAGACTTGGAGTAGGTTCGTGCCACTCAAAGTCATGTATAAATTAGCAGGGGAGTTGGAGATCTTTAGCAAGTTGCCTCTAGTCTTGTACTGAAGGGAAGGAATTAGGAGAAAGGATGGAGAAGGCAACATCAGCTAAATTAAGAGGAGCTTTGTTGTTCTTCACCTTGTTAGCTGCCAAATTTGCAGGGGCCCTCGGGGCTTCTAATTGGCAGAGGGCCCATGCAACTTTCTACGGAGGGAGTGATGCCTCTGGAACAATGGGTGAGTTTGTACTTTAATTTCCCGTTAATTTCTTAGGACTAACCACCATTCACTACAAGAAAATGAACAATTTTCTTGACATCGAAAATTTTCGCCGTATGTTAAAGAATTCATCAATGTCGGCTGCAAATTATTTAGCCATTCCCACTTTTTCCCATTCCTATTTTTACAATTTTGTATAAGCATTGAATTTTTCAACCATTTAGGTCTTCAAGCATTCAAGAAATCTAAAAGTTCTAAAGATCTTAAAAAGCATTCAAATTTCGAAGCTCACATCGGATTATTCTTCAGAATGGTTGTTTTTATTGTGTCTTAAAGAAATATATTATTGTACTTATTTTGGTATTTTTTGACTTAATGTTGGAGATTTAAGAAAGATAAAAAAAAAAGTTCACACATATTTTATCGGTTATTTTGACACTTTTTAAAGTTGGAATCTAGAAAAGTGTTGTTACTATAAAGAATTATTCAGTTATGTTTAGTGAAATCTAAGACAATGGTGTATGCTTAAAAAGTGAACTAAAGTAATTGACCCGAACCACTATATATCATATCTACTTTGATTGTTCATTTTCTTGTATGAGATTATTTTTTACGTATTATTTATTTAAGGAGATTTTTAATCCAGGGTTTAAACATAAGTTTAATTTTTTTAAAAACCAAATTCACCTCTCCCTTCTAAGATTAACTATTTTCTAGGGCCAACAATTACTGTAGATAAAAGTTAAACTTTTACCGCGAGGTGTCTCTAATCATTGTCGTTTGCAAAAATAAAAATAAAAAATGACCGTGCATGAAACCATGACATAAAATGTTAATTTTCCTGTAGTCATTCTTCAATGAATGTTGGAGTTGCGTTTTGAGTTTCAAATTACAATTCATATCTAATTTCTTGTAGTTATCCTTTCTCTGTGCTTTGTTACATTCCCAGTTGCTGGAAGGAGAAACTTCTTCCGGTATATGATTCGTTGTTGACATGAGAGTGAATGTTGATCACATAAGCCTCAAGGAAAGCTGGGGAAACTGATAGTTGAACTGATACTAACTTTGGTACAAAGGCTAGACATTAATGATGGCGCAGTGAAGTACATCCGTTGCCGGTCATTTTTTAAGAGTTGAAGTGTATATTCTGTTTGCCCACATCTTAAACAGTTACTGATCTTGCATGTGATTTCTTACCTTTTTCGTAATTTTTCTAGAATAATTTGGTGCTTTGAAATGGTATTGATAATGCTTGTTGAACGGAGTGCAGGAGGCGCATGTGGCTATGGGAATCTGTACACAGATGGGTATGGGACAAACACTGCAGCACTGAGCACAGCCCTGTTCAACAATGGGAATGCATGTGGGGGATGTTATCAGATAGTTTGTGATTCAACACAGGTCCCACAATGGTGTTTGAAGGGGACCCATATCACAATCACAGCCACCAATTTCTGCCCTCCGAACTATGCCCTCCCCAGCAACAATGGTGGTTGGTGCAACCCCCCAAATCAGCACTTTGATATGTCCCAGCCAGCTTTTGAGAAGATTGCAATATATAGAGCCGGAATTGTGCCTGTCCTTTACAGGAGGTATACAGCTCTGCCTTTTTATCTTTTCAGAAGTGTTAAATGTATGAGAATAAACTTTCTACCTTGGTTAGTCATTTCCAGATATTTCAGCATAGTATAAAAGCTAAATTTCCAAAATAATTCTTCAAGTTAAAGAATCATATTTCCACGATTAACCAAAAACACTTCAAGCCACTAACCCAATTTTACTTTATAACAGCCAAGATATGAGAAGGGTTAATTGGTAGAATGGTTTTTGTGTTGCAGGGTGCGGTGCAACAGAAGTAGGGGAATCCGGTTTACAATCAACGGCCGGGATTACTTTGAGCTAGTGCTGGTAAGCAATGTAGGAGGTGCCGGGGAGATTAAAAATGTGTGGATCAAGGGGTCTAGAACAGGATGGCTTTCCATGAGTAGGAATTGGGGAGCAAATTGGCAGAGTAACTCCTATCTTAATGGCCAGAGCCTGTCTTTCGGAGTTCAAGTCAGCAACGGCCGGATCCGCACTGCATACAACGTAGCACCTCCTAATTGGAGGTTTGGCCAGAGCTTCTCTAGCTCTGTCCAGTTCTGACTTCTAACACCCCACTCAATACTCAATAGTCCAGCATTCCTACTTCTCTGTTCTCATCTCTCTCTCTCTTTTTTGTTATGTTTTTTATCACGTCAGAGAAGAGACACATATGCTTTGGTTGAGGGCGACAATGCATGTACCCTTCCTATATGTGGCAATCAATCTCTCTATCTCTCTCTCTCTCTCTATATATATATATATATCTGTTTTTGGTTGTCAACAAAACCTAAAAAAATTAGTTTCATGAACAAAATTAGCATGATTTTGTCGCTAATTTCGTCACCTGTTATTGCGTCTCATTTAAGCTTGGAAATTTCGTGGTAATGCTTCCGTTCTTATGTCCTTAGCAGCAAACTCGTTGCAATTTCTTTGCCTACTGGGGAATGTAACAGAGTAAGGGTAGCTAAAATTGTAGCCGATTTTGTTGCTGAAAAGAAGATTTGTTGGAGTGAAACTTCTGTCTACGGTATCGACTTGTTTATCTTTGAAGCATTGATGTCACCACATTAATCACCCTTATGATTGTATGCATTGTAAAAGTACAAATAAAAGTCTCGCTGTCTATTTTACAATATTCCCTCGCTTGGGGTGAGTGGTTGGTTGTCATCATTCCAAAAAGTAAGCTTGTGTAATCATCAAAAAGAAAAAAGTGGGAAAAAAAAGTAAGCTTGTGTAGCGTGCATTCAAGTATCTTATAATCTAATAATTGCAAGAGAACACAAGCAAGCTGTAAATATGTATACTTGGGTGCCTAATAATTGGAAGGCCAAAGTAATCAACAACACTCATACATCAGTATGAGTGCATTACGTTTACGAACAATTATTCTTTTTTTTCTTTTTTTGATGAAATGAGAACAACGTTTCTTAGTTATCATTTTGAACTTAGCAGTGAAATCATTTTGGCTATAGCCACACTGGTCCACTAAATTCCAGCCTATGTTCTACATAATAAATTTAGCAGTTGGGTGGGTAATTTTGATCCGTACCAAACATTTTTTTTTTTTTTTTGATGAAAGGATACACAACCCTCTCCCGACCCCCTTTCAATTCGGAAAGGGATCGGACGAGGGGGA
>JAXCLR010000050.1:18063244-18089050 GCA_035584095.1 Annona squamosa
GTCGATTGTGGGACAGGATGTGTTCCGGTGGTGCAAGCGTTTCTTGGAAGAGGAAGACATGGATTCTCAACGGAATCCGTACCAAACATTTAGAGCATGTATATTGGAAATTATTCTGCATATATTGTCCGCTTTGAGGCTATGGAATCCCAATGTTACACAGCGTTCAGGATCGTTTATTCCATTAAGCCCCTCTGGCAGGACACTCATACTCGAGCTCCCAATTTTTTAATTTTCAAACTGATTCCCAACAATAGCGGTTGGTTATTGGAATATTGATTTAAAGATTGAATAAAACTCAGGGGATGTCACCATGTGGAAAACTGTGGTAAACCATAGGAATGTACAACCATTTCAATTTTCAACCCATCATTTGATAACCCAACAACTTTATTTTTCTAATTTTATCTTATATTCTAATTATTTTTCTTTTCAACTACCTTATTTATTTCAACTTTATCCCTATTATTTTATGTTAATAATAACATAATTCTCAAAATATTCTCTTTTGTATTTTTTATTTTATTCCAAAATCTCATCAAAATCTACATGACCAAATGTATCCTTAAGGTGAGGTTTTTAGTCTTTATTTGAACGAAAAAATAATTGTTGAAATGCATCTAATGTTAGTTAAGGCTGTAATTGGATGGGATGCATAGGATAATTATTGATAGAAAATGTAAAAAGAAAGAGAAAAAAATGAGGGTTCACATCCATAAACTATGTATTTGATAATCCCCGCCATAGTTAATGCTTTCCCAATGTCTTTAGCAAGGCCACTAACGTTAAGAGAATAGAACGGTCATATCTGTGTAGGGCTGTAATCCGGATTGGTAATGAGTTGAGAATAATCTCAAACTCATTAAAAAACAGTTCAACCTTAATAGGTTTACAACCTAGTTATAAAAATATTAACTCATTACAAGAACTTCACCGTTCGGACAACTTGTGAAAACTTCTATGCTAAATGAATTCATTTAATTGGGTCTTGATTTGACCACGAATAATTAATAAGAGGGGTCTCCCTCCGGTGCACATGTCTTTTTCATGACAATCCAGTGTCAATCACCCCACCTTAATTATTGACAAAAAATCCACTTCATCCAGTCATTATATTTAGTATTATTTGTTTAATTAGGAGATTAAAAATAAATATGTGTATAGGTCATGTTTGTTTAAAAGAGCTCTAACCTCTGCTTTTATGCAACTAGAATATATAGAAGTAGAGACATGTAACCCTTTTAATTTTAAAAATTTTAATTTTTAATGAAAAATTTAATTTATTCATTGTATTTAATGTCATTTATTTATGTAAGAGACAAAGTTTCATCTCGATCAAGCATGCTTATGGGGTACATTTATTGAAATATATATATATATATATTCATATGTAAATTAAAAAAAACGCTTAGATTTATTTACATACGTATTTGAATATAATAATATTTTATAGAATTATCTATCTATGTAGTAATGATATTTTAAATTATTTAGATGTTGAAACGTTACTTTAAAATTGATATTTTAGCATTAAACTATTTTATTACGTTAATTTTATACGTTTATATATAAGACCAATATATAGTGAAGCTAAACAAAGAAAAAAGTTTTTATGATAATATAAATAATGTTAAATACAACAAATGGAGTTAATTTTTCATTAACTATCAACATATTAAAAATAGAGAGGGTCACATAGAAGGGATCTGGTTTAATGCATCTGGGTGTACTTCACTTTCTTTACATTTTTGAAAATTTTTTCATGAAAATGTCAATTTAGTATATTTAACATATGTATAAACTTTTATAACTTTTGGAGATAATTACGAAAAATGCTACTGATTTTAAAAAATTCAAAAAAAAATCTAAAAATCATCAAAAATGGTAAAAGTTTATACACATGTTAAATATACTTAAATTAACAGTTGTGTAAAAAATTACAATATTCGTAGATAAATGATAAGATTTCATAAACTAAACAAATGAAATAATATTGTGGACAAAATCGACTTCCCATCAATTATCAAGATGCCCAAAATGGATGTGATTTCACTAAAATAAATTTTATGAAAGCGGAATCCTTAATAAAACATACTAAAAACTTATTAAATAATATTTAAGCTATAATCATAAATAAGGAATTAACAAAGGCTTGTAATGCTAGTAGATTACTATATTTGAAAAGAGTTATTCATACTTGCTCTTCATTGGAATGTTAATTTTATTAGGCTCTGCTTAAGTTATATAGAAGCATGTAACTTCCTCAATTTTTAAGATATCAATATTTGTTTAGCTAAGAGACCAAATTTCATAAAATCAAGTATGTGCATGGATTATATTTGCTCAAAAATATATATTCAAGTGTAAATTATGAAAAATGCTTAGATCCATTTAACATGTATTATAATGTAATAATATTGTATAGAATAATTTATTTACATAATAGTGATATTTTAGATGGTTTAAATATTGAAAATACTTTTTTAAAATTGATATTATAGCATTAAACTCTTTTCTTATGTTTATGTTAAACATTTATAAATGAGACCAATATACGGTAATACTAGACAAAGGAAAGAGTTTTCATAATAATATAAACTATGCTAAATATAATAAATGGAATGAATTTTTCATTAGTCATCGAGATATTAAAAATCAAAGGAATTACAGAAAAGAGGTTTAATGGAAGCGAGATTGAATTTTATTATGATAGTTTTAGCAAACTTATAAAACTAACATAAAAATTACTTAACATGCTTTGGATGGAATAATGTGAAATAAGCACCGTGAAATCTCCCATTTACCAAAAACACTTTTGCCATTTTCAAAAAATAATAAATTACTTTTTTCGTTTCAAATACAAGGTTATCTAATTCAATGCATCTTTTCATATTTCTTTATACACGATAACACTTTTTTATTATATATATCTCATTTCCAAAGCATTCTATAATGAAGCTTAATTGGGAGACCACAAGGTCCACAACTCCTCTTACATGCTTGCTCAGAAAACCAACTCCTCTCACAGCCCACACAAGCATTCAAACCCATCATCCATAAGGGCTCAATCTCACACATGTTGAAATTCTTATTGCGTGTGTTGTGACCAACTCATGACAGTTTTTACAATCTCACATCCTCCTCCCATCCAAATTATAAAATACAAAAAATATAATGACACATCAACAGTGCGATTGAGTTAGATTTTTAGGTTGATTGAGCTATGTGATCTTTACTCATGATCAACTTATTTATTTTAACAGGCTATATAGGTGAAATAACCTGATTACTGATAACAGGCTATATATATATAGAACCTTTCCTGTGTGATGAAGTTGCACCATAAATAATGATGCATTTAGCCCAAAATTGTCCCACATGTACTTAAATGTATTAATACTTTATACAATCATTTATCTATATATAAATTTTATAGCAAATGGTTTATATATTGAAAAATAACTTTAAAGTTGTTACGTTGAATTTGTACCATTTTCATATGGAGTCCATACATATATTCAATTGGAAAGAAAATTGATATAGTAATAGAATACATAATTCTAAATACAATGGGTGAAGTAGTTTATAATTTTATGTTCATGTGGGACCTATTTTGAGGTAACTGCACTATAATTGTGGTACAGTGAAGTTGCATTTGAATATTTCTCATATATATATATATAACATTTTTTATGCAATGAAGTTGTAACATAATTAACAGTGTATTTGGCCTAAAATGGACTTCACATGTACTTAAATGTATTGATATATAATTATTTATCTATATATAAATTTTATAGCAAGTGATTTACATGTTAAAAAAATAATTTTAAAGTTGTTATTTACATTCAACTATTTTATTATGTTGAATTTATACCATTTTCAGATGAAGTCCATACATATATTTAATTAGGATAAAAATTGGTATGACAATAGAATACATAATTCTAAATAAAATGAGTGGAGTAGATTATAATTTTATGATCATATGAGCCCATTTTGAGAAAACTGCACCGTAATTGTGGTGCAAAATTGCACTTGAATAGGGCTTCGCTTCTATCACCGAATTACATAGAAGTAGACTTATGTAATCCCTTTAAAATATAAGATTTCGATCTTGAATAGGGCTTCGCTTCTATCCTAATCAAGTATGTTTATAGGTCACATTTGTTAAAATATATATATATATATATTCATGTGTAAATTATGAAAAATGCTAAAATATCAATTTTAAATGAGTGTTTTCAACATCTAAACCATCCAAAATATTATTTCTACGTGAATAAATGATTCTATAAAGTATTATTATATTCTAATATATGTGTAAATAGATCTAAGCATTTTTCATAATTTACACATGAATATATATATTTTCGAACAAATGTGGATCATAAACATACTTGATTGTGATGAAATTTGGACTCCTAGATAAACAAATGATGCTAAATACAATGAATGAATTGAATTTTTCATTAATGATCAAAATTTTAGATTTTGAAGGGGTTATATGGGTCCGCTTTTATATAACCCAATTATATAAAAGCAGAACCAATATATATATATATGTGCACCGTGGGGCCCATTTGATCATGATTGAAAAATCTACTTCATCAATTATATTTATAATTATTCACTTTATTAACATACCAATTTTCACCAAATCCAATATGTATATATGTCCCGTCTTAAAATGGTATAAAATCAATGTAATATATGCGAGACATATATTTTCATTACATATATCAATGTAATAAAATAGTTGAAAATACCAATATCTAGTTTAAAATTGTATTTTTAACATCTAAATCGTCTAAACTAAAATATTATTTTTATATGGATAAATAATTATATAAAATTTCATTACATTTTAATATACACGAGACCCATTTTACCGCGGATATAACCCAGAGGACAATAACGAAGTGGATCGGAAAGCAAAGCATGACGCGTGAGCTGTCGCGTGAGAGGGCCCTGGCTCCATGAATTTGGATGGACATGTCTGCGTTCCAACCGTCATGTTTTTAAAGCAAGCACCTATGTATTGTGGCACCGGCACCTAACGGTTGTCACAATCGGCGGTGCAAAATCAGGGGTTCTGTTTTGGGGACTGATTAAGACAATAACCATGAAGATTAAATGCTTTATCTCTTTCATTAATCCAAACTCGGTCCTTTTCAACCCCCCAACATCATCCATCCGCGATTTGAGTACCAAAACCACATCATAGCAGCTGATTTGATGCGCCAACCAACACCCGGCCTTCTGTCACACGCCCACACGTGTGCGATTGGGATGCCAGTTGCGCCGTGGAGGGAGGTGGCCAGAAAAGGAAGACAGATATTCGGCTTTGGCGGCAATCTCAAACCACGCGCCGATGCTGATGTCCACCGAGCTCCGTTCAAGAAATCCCAGCGGTTCTTCCACTTTCCAATTGGACGATTACCACGGCTTAATTTATAACATCATCTTCGGAGACGAACCGATGGTGATTGGAGATAACCGACGGCTCAGATCATGTTTAATACAGTTATATTATCATATCACTAAAACTATTTTTTATTTTAAAAATTTATATCTTATAAAAATAGTATCCTCTAAAAGCGAAGATATAATTATTAAAATTTTTTTAAAAACATATGGTATAAATATAGTATATAAAAATTTGGTAAGGTATATAGTTTTTGGAATCATAAATAAATATGACAAGTTGTTTAAATTTTTTGAAAGATAATTTAAAATTAAAAATAAAAGATAAGCACGAGTTTTGAATCGTTACTCATATATGCAATTATGCATGTCTGATAACTGTAGATGATTTGAGCAACTTATTTTTATTTAAAGCTCTTGATATAAACAGGATGATAATTAGGAGAAAAATAATAAAATATATAAGATAGTTGTATGGAAAATATGCAAAAATATGCAAAAATATTGAAAAGTAGAATAATTGCATGTAAAAAATTTGTGTAAAATTAGAGGAAATTTTTTTCCCACTTTCCAAAAGCTATATATATATATATATCAAAATTTATCATTTTCAAATTCTTGCATATAAATTTTTCTAATTTTAAAAATTAATAATTTTCATCCCATTGTGAGCTGAAAACTAGTGATTTTCAAAATTATACAAAATCTAAAAATAATGAAAACTATCTAAATTAAACATATGTAAGAGCCCAATAAAAAAGAATGTAATGAATCATTACCCGCGAGTTGAATACATTCTTATGTATTGAGATTTGAGGCTATGTATATACACTTATTTTGAGCCACCTTTATACTTTTTATTTTTTCTTTATTTTTAAATGGATTATAAATATTAAAATTTGTAATTTTGAATGTATTTTTTTCTATTTCAAAAAGGATAATTTGCATTATACCCACGTAGTTTGACGCTGATTACAAATATACCCACATAGTTTCACAAATTACATATTACCCTCATATAGTTTTACCAAAATTGCATATTATCCTCACGTCGTTACTTACCGTTAATACTTACGTGATATTTTGGAAAATGACAAAAATGTCCTTATTGGTAATTTGCATATCATCTCCACATAGTTTTATTAAAATTGCATATTACTATCATGAAACTATGTATACCAATTAGGACATTTTTGTCATTATCTAAAATATCACGTCGGGTATTAACGGTAATATGTAATTTCGGTAAAACTATGCGGGGGTAATATGCAATTCGTGAAATTAGCGTGTGTATATATATATATATGCAAATTACCCTTTTAAAATTCAACCACTTTCATGCGCCGACACAACTTGCCTTTGGGCTCTTTTCTTAAAATGATTTTTAAGTTTTATTCCGCATCAGGGACCCAGCTGTGTGCCATCCACATTGGATGGAATGCAGCCCAACCTGTGTCTCCACTAGGATCCTACTACAGTAATTATCATGCAATCCAGTCCATCCATGATATTTATCTACTCATATTTTCCTTGGATCTCCCAAAAATGTCATCTAGATATTTGCTTCTTGTATTTGTGGCCCATATGATTTTGATCCACTGCATTCTACAGAAAATCATGGGTTTTGATTTTCAAGGACGGATGGACTGGATTTCTGATAAATATTGATTCGCCAAGTGTCCCACGCCCACGAGAACGGTCTTTGGTACCATGTCATCCGTCCATTTGAATGGCAATAGGATGGCCCGTTGATGGCTACGTGGCAACCAGCGATTGGTAGCACGTACGAGGTGGTGCACGTGCGGCGGAAGGTAATTCGTTAGGGAAAAGCGAGGGAAAAAACGACTACCACCTTTAAAACCTTTCGCTCTCGCAAATCGTTGAGGTGCTGCTCTCCGTTTCTGTTACCAGGACACAGCATCTCGCTCTTCTATCCGTCTTTTCTAATGCCAGAATTTTCTCAGATCTCCTTCTTCAAATCCCCAATCTTCTGCTCCTCCTCCTTTCTACCGCCTTCCACTGCATTTCGGCCTCGGTAACTGGAATCGATGGCAGAAGACATGAGGAAGAAGTACGTGGAATATTCAGAACTCCGCTTTGTAGGAGGTGGATCCATGGCGGAGAATCATGATCCCGGGGAGTGGGGATCTGAATTGGACTCTTGGGGCCGATCGTTACGAGCAGAGACTAAATCATCTTCGACCGCGGTGAAAAAGAAGTATCCCAAACGTTCCAGCCTCGATGAGGAGGATTTCATGAATTTCTTGCACGGATCGGATCCTGTGAAGATTGAGCTTAATCGACTTCAGAATGATGTTAGAGGTATTACAGAAGTCCTTCAATTTCTTTTGTTAGATATATTTATGTGTCGTCATCAGTTGGTTCTGAAAAAAAATCAAGTGAAAAAGGGCAAAGCTTAGTGAAATTGAACTAATTAAAGTAGCATCCCTATCATGCATGTTGGGAAAAATTCAAAGATTCGTGAATTAATATGTGCGTATATGGAGACTGTACGTTTGCATCAAAACGCAATCGGTGTAGATGCTACTTTTTTTTTTTTTTTAGTATAGTTGTAGATGCTACTTAAATTTATCTGTCCAGTCCAAATCGGGGGCAATTAGATCACGAGAAATCACTCTTACTAATCAACTTATGTACTGTAGACTGCTCTCTTCTGTCAATCTTTAAAAAATTGGGCTTCTACTGTCTTTTGCTTGTACATTAAATAAAGATCAATGTGGTTATTTTTCTTATTTCCTCCCTTCATTTCTGAGGAAGATTTGACTGCCTTCCTTGGATTCATAGTTGGTTGGGGGGGGGGTTGTGGTGGGTGTGAGAGTGCGCACGGCGCGGGCAGGGCAGGCATTCAACAATGGTTTCCAACCACACAATGAATGGACAGAAGGATTCCGTTTGTGCATTACTTCATAGGACTTACATTTCAAGCTGTTTTTTTGCATTGGAAATAACAGAGAAAGAACGTGAGCTGGCAGAAGCACATAATGAGATTAAGGCCTTAAAGCTGACAGAGAGGGCTAAAGAGAAGGCTCTTGATGAGGTTAATCCTCATTTCTTAGACTCTCAGATAGCATCGTTCTGTGATCTTGAGTGAAACTGGATTCATGCCTTGCTACTGTGCACTGTAGTAGGTTACAGAGGAGCTGGAAAAGTTGACAGAGAAGTTCCAAGCCTCAGAAGCTGCTCTTGAAAACAAGGTCTCAGTTACATAGAACTATTGTTTAATTTCTCTCCATAATTCTTTTGAAATTGGTGGAAATGGGATGACTTCTCATCATGTTGTAGCCTGTAGGATTCAACTTCTCATAATCTTCCTTGTCAAAACTTGTTTATTAATTAATGAACAACAAGTGGATGTTGGATTGCTGGCATTTCAGAACCTAGAAATCAAGAAAATTACAGACGAGAAGAAAGCTGCATTGGCTGCACAGTTTGCTGCAGAAGCAACCCTTAGGAGAGTCCATGCTGCTCAAAAGGATGAAGATCTACCTCCTTTAGAAGCTATACTTGCTCCTCTTGAGGCAGAAATCAAGCTTTTGCGACAAGAGGTGCTGTTTGGTAGTGCACCCTTTATTTAAAAAGTTTTGGTTAACTGGCTTCAGGAGTCTGACTTAATTATCCACTGCAGATTTCCAAACTTCAGGATGACAACAGGGCCTTGGATAGACTTACTAAATCCAAAGAGGCAGCTTTGTTGGAAGCAGAGAGGGAGGTTCATCTTGCAAAAGTCAAGGCCTCAATGGTTGATGATTTTCAGAACAGGAACCAAGAGCTCATGAAACAGATTGAGATATCTCAGGTAAATGAACTTCTTTCTTCTAGCTGTCATCTTTGATGACAGGAAGATTTTGTAAACTGTAAAATATTCTCAAGACTTGAAATTGGCCATTTAAATTGAACCATTCCAGGAGGAGTACAAGATACTTGACAGAATGCATCGCCAGAAAGTAGCAGAAGTCGAGAAGCTAGGCCAAACTGTTCGAGAACTGGAGGAATCTGTTTTATCTGGGGCTGCTGCTGCAAATGCTGTTCGAGATTATCAACGGCAAGTCAATGAGCTGATGGTGACCATCTAAATCTTGACAATTAATCAACCTATTTCTTGTGATGAAGTCCTCAATAGAAAAAAAAAAAAGGCTGTTCGCTCTCATACTGATTCTATCATTGAACAACTTGAGTCCAGGGTGAGAAGAAGATACTTCAAAGGACATTGTCTCGAGCAAAGGTCACAGAAAATAGAGTTGCAGCAATTGTTGCAAATGAATGGAAAGATGCCAGTGACAAACTCATGCCTGTCAAGCAATGGCTTGAAGAAAAACGATTCCTTATGGTAGTCTTTTTCTTCCTCGCTTTTTGCTGCCCAAGCTTGGATTCTTTTTTAGCCTGTGCATTTTGATCTTTTCATTGCATGATTTTCTTAGGGGGAAATGCAGCAGCTACGTGATAAGCTCTTAACAGCTGAACGGACAGCTAAAACAGAGGCACAACTCAAAGTAGGGTACTTAAGTTTCTTTGTTTTGTATACATGATATCTTTATAGTGCATCTTGTGTCTGGAAGAGTGCCAAACTATCTTGGTGCACCTGCAGGAAAAGTTTCAGTTGCGACTGAAGGTTATTGAGGATGGACTGAAATCATCACTGCTTTTGGGAAGTCGATCATTGGAACTGCGAAGCACTTACAATGGCACACCTAAAAGGCAATCAATTGGTGGAACTGAAATTTCTTCAAGGCTTATATCAACAAAGAAAACAACAGTTTCCCTAGCTAGATCATTGACAATGTCTAACACTTCGAGTACAATAATGAGATTTGCAAAAGGTGCTTCTAAGTCCTTCGACGCTGGAAGGTCAATAGATGAAGATCAATGCAGCCTCAAATCTTCCGGTGGTGTTTCTGATAGCAACTGTTTGAGAGATGAGATGGATGGGTTCTCCTCAAGCAGCACATCTGTTGATACCGACAAAGCATGCATCGAGGGAAAGCAATCAGATACAGAAGATACAATTCCTGATGATTTTGTTTCAGGTGTATTCTATGACATGTTACAGAAAGAGGTTATTTCTTTGAGGAAAGTTTGCCAGGAGAAAGATCAAACTTTGAAGGACAGGGACAGTGCTATTGAGGTATGGCTTTCTCAATAAGATGCTAACCCTTTTTTACTACTACCATTTTCTGTCGTTTATAATTTAATTCCAGATGCTTAATGTAACATTTACACAGATGCTGTCAAAGAAAGTGGAAACTCTGACAAAAGCAATGGAGGTAGAGGCAAAGAAAACAAGGCGAGAGAGGGCTGCTATGGAGAAGGAGGTTGCATCACTACGTATTGACAAAGAACATGAACAGAAAATGAGGCGTTTGCCTAGTTCAAAGGGTCTGAGCATGCCTTCTGGGAGGTATAAATTACTATGTGCATTGTAGCTAGTGGTGTCTCATTCATACTTCCAGCTGACTAACCAGCACTGTTTAATCATTAACTGAAATCTCATTGATTTATTGGTTAAAATTTTTGCAGTCATCATCAATGTTACCCTAGATTCATCTACTATGGGCCAGCTTGACCACCCAATTTTGTGGGCATTCATGATGGGAACAACATGCCTGACAAAGCATTGCCTTTCTGACTCATAGCGGTGGCAATCAGATAAATTTCAAAGATTACAATAATGAACATGTGCTAGTTGGATTGATGAATGGACCCCAGTAGACTCTTAAGGCATGACATACATGAAGAAATGACCGGAATGAACCAGAAGAAACCTCTAATAGTCTCTGAAAAGAAACCATGAAATTAGTATGATTCTGTAATAACATATGGCATCTGTTGAATCAAAGACCCCAATGGTATGAGCATCAAATACCTATCCACAAGGTACATGTCAGCGGTCCAGCAGACCATGAATTACAGGCATAATTTTGACAAGCCAACAGCGATGACTCATGATCCCCAAACCATTTTAAGTGTCCATCAAGCAGGCCGTAAAAGGATCCAAGCATAGAATTTATCAACATGCACTGCCTCAAACAGTCTCATCTAATACTCTTTCTTTCTTTGCAGAAACTCTAGAAACTCATGAGCCTCGTTATTCTTACTACATATCCAAATGGCCAGATTTTCCAGAGTGACAGCAGACTATAACTTTTCCACCCCTGCTTTGCTGGACGCCACTAATGCTCTTTTATCCTTGCTGGACTGCAGTTATTGCATCCTCAAACACTGAGTGTAAACATTTTCAATGTTTGGTTTCTATGAGGAAGGAAATGTGTGGCATGTGGTTCCTTTCGTGTAACTTACAATTCTCTCTTGTACATGATAAAGGAATCCTCTGTGAAAAGAAACCCAGAGGTTTTCCTTCATCTTTGAAAATAACTAGCAGGAAGACCTCAAGTATCCTGAGGTTGAAGCTTTTCCATGAGGTAAAAGCTGAATGTATAGTTAGAGTGTGAATAAAGATCAAGTTTCTTTCAACCCCCGCTTTACACTCCAACTATGTGAATCTCTTGTCAGTCATATTGAAATTCAGTTCTATCCTCAAATTACTAGCCAAATACACAGACACATAACATACATGGGAGGACAAACATTACTTAGGCTTGGATCTAGCTTTCATATTATGTCAAGTCAATTCTATCTGATAATGTCTAGACTTAGGGGTGCACATGGGTTGGGTTGGCTTCCCAACCCAACTCAACCCAATTCTAACCCATTTTCATCCCAACCCCACCCAACCCAATTAAACTATGATCATGCTTTTCAACTTAACTTGTCCAATTACGAACAAATTCAAAATTTTTTTAACAAAATCGCCAAAAAAAAAAAAAAGATTCTTTTGAGATTTGTTTATCACTAGGGCAAACATATTAAACAAAAACCTCAATAATGAAACAAGAGGCCATTATTTCTATTACACAAATAGCAAGAAAGAGTGCATTTGCAAAATAGGAAACATTAACACACATGCCTTAAGGTTTATGTGAAAAATCATGCACTCATATAGCATTAAACAAACCACAACCATTCATAACTTGGATCTGTATAGCTAAGATAAACAAGACTTTAAAAGCAAATACAAAAGATATAATCCACCTTAACAGAAGCTATAACAAGGGAAGTTTAAATTCTCTAGCACTGTTTGAATCTTTTGTAACTTCAATTGGAGATTTCTTGTTGATCTCCTCCACCTCTTACTGCAAGCATTTGTCCATCATGTCAATGGCCTGTGGAACATTCAATGGCAAAGCTGAATAGATTTCTAAACCTTCAATGACAATTAAAATAGTAAGTTTCATCAAAATCGTGAAGGAAAACTGCAAATTCAATGGTAAACCTGGATTCTTTTCATGGCTTATATCATTCTCATTTTTCTATGGAGTTGCTTATAGCATCGGATAAAACATGATAAAATAAATGAAATAATTGGAAGCAATAAAAAGGATGGAATAACCCATTCTCATTAAGAGGATCTAAGAAATTCCTTACTACTTCAGCTGCCTTCCACATGTTTACCTCTGCAACATTTTGAAGCTTCCTCACAAAATGTGAAATTTCTCTCTTTGTATAGCATCCAAGTTCCTATTAAAAGCACTAGAACAAAAAGTCAGCACATGATAATTAATTCATTATGCAACATTACATCAAGTATCAAATATAATTAAAAGGATACAAATATAAAAAATATAATCCGTCACAAAATACATTTCTTAATATTTTGAATTACGTCAACACATGATCATACTAATGGAATAGAAGACACCCCATAACTCATCATGCCTTCAACTAGTGATGCAAAATAATTAGAAAGTTATCATTATCTGCCATCCAGAAAATAAAAAAGGAATTAAATTATAAAAATTATTATATTCATTACAAATACCTGATTCAGTTTCCTCAAGTTTTGTTAAGTCTTCCTCAACCGTAATTGGTTCTGAAGATGACCTCAACCAACCTTGAGTGCAAATCAACTTTTCGACAAGACGCAGTGTTAAAGAACTTCTAAATGAATCAAGTACGCGTCCACCTATGCTAAAGGCTGATTCAGAATCAACTGTAGAAACTGGAATAGCTAGAATGTCTCTTGATAAATGAGATAATACTCTATAACTGGAAGTAGACCACCAACCCAAAATATCAAAATCTGATGTAGTATGTAGTGCCCCTTCTTCCAAATAACAATCAACTTCTAATTTTATGTATCTCCTTTGTTCTTCTTCATCCAAACGTTTATAATAGTGATCTTCACCAAACATGTTAAGATCCTCAATTGCACTTTCCAATTGAGTTTCATCACTAAAGAAGCTATTGGCACCATATTCATCTTTATATAGCTTGAAAAGGTAATATACTGTTTTCTTCACTTTCTCAATTCCTCTTCTGGCCTTTTCTCCTCCAAGCCTATTAAAAGCATACTCAACATATCACATCTTATATCAAAGATCTAAAATCACAGCAATTACCAACAAAATGTTCACCTCATCAATACTACCCAACTACTTATCAAAATTTATCCTTCATCCTTCTACTCATATCCCTCAAGCAAACATTTGATGTATGTGACAAATTATTCAGCAATCTTTCAATCTTACAAGCTTCAATAAAATAGAAATTAGATATAACATATAAAGATCCAGAAAAATGAGTTGTAATATTATAAAAACTTTCCAAAAACTTGCACAAAGCACTTGCGTTTTCCCAATCGCCATCGGTTGAATGATCTTCATGCACGTAATTAGGATCCAAGTCAAGCAAACATTCAAATGCTTTTTGAAGCTTTAAACCACCGTTCAACATTAAGTACGTAGAATCCCAATGGGTGACAACATCTAAACATAAAATGTTTTTGGTTGAAAGCCCTTCATGTTCTAATGCATCATGAAACTTCTGTTGCCTTGCTAGAAAGCTCTTAATCCATTTGATAGAATTTCGAATTCGATAAATGGAATCTTTTGTTTCAAAAATTCCATCCCTTACAATCAAATTAACAATATGTGCAGCACAACAAACATGTAAAAACTCGCCATCTCCTAATAAAGCGTTTTGTTTAGACATAATCTTTCTGAAACTTTTCACAGCAACATCATTAGAAGTAGCATCATTGACGGTAATGGTAGATATATTTTTAATACCCCAATTTTTCAAACAAAGTTCTAATGACTAAGCTATAACTTTCCTAGTATGTGGCGCAGGAAGAAGACAGAAGTTGAGTATTTTTTTGTGTAACTTCCAATCTTTGTCAATATAATGTGCAGTAAGGCATAAATAGCCAACATTTTGAATTGAAGCCCACAAATCTGTAGTAAAGCACACCCTCTGAACTTGTTTTTGAAGTACTATTTCCAATTTTTTCCGCACTACGCTGTATATCTCAATACAATCTCTGATGACTGTTGTTCTTGATACAAGCTGAAAGAGAGGTTGTAGGAGTTTACAAAAATTTTTAAACCCCTTTCTTTCAACAAACTTAAACAACAATTCATCCATGATGATCATCAATGCTAAAGCTCTTTGTACATGCTTCTTGATCAAATTTCCAACCAGCTAGAGACCCAGAGTTATCATCACTATTTTTTGATGAAGAAAACACTTGCTGACTTTTGCTATTATACTGATATTGCAAACATCTGTCTAAGTGTCTTTTCAATGTACTAGTACCATGAGAATTTTCATACTGGTACAATGTCCCACAATAATTGCATGTGCAAGTTCCACTCTTTTGAGCTTCCTCATCTGTGCTCTTATTGAAATGATTCCACACCATTGATACATTCTTAGAAGGTCTTTTCCTCTAGCGAAAATAAAATTTTGAGGTAGAACTTTCTATGCTGGTAGCTTCTTGATTAACTTCTGTATTAGCATCTTGTTCCATGTGGACTTTGAAAACAATTCAACTCCTAAATTAAAAATAAACATGAAAAACGGTTCCATGAAGTAGGACTTATTTCAATTAATTTTGCGGTAAATACAAATTCATTGAAATTGCATAAACAATTCCAAAGTGCTTGAAGACAAATGAAATTTCCTTTCATTGTTGATCTCAAAACTCGATATGTAACAGGACACTAGCAGTTTTGGCAGGTCAGTTGGAACGCTTTGTAAAATATATATTGGCTGAGTTTTCTTTTGTTCTTACAGTTTTTACTGGGAACTCTCAGCTTTTACGAACAAATTGGGAGGTAGCATTGGAAACCAATTTCTGTCTACTGAGTACTTTATGGGAAATGGAGGAGGAAACCCATTTTGTAATCAATCAGTAAATGACAAAAGTGACAGGAAATGTAATATATATCTGGGAAAAATCAAAAGAAAAAAAATGGTTCAAATGTTAATTATTTGATGATATGTCTATCTAGGTAATTTGTAAATGATGTTCAGATTTTTCAGTACATTCAATGGAAAATGACGGGTAACGAACTTTCGTTTTCAAAGCTTCTATGTAAAACAAGAACCTAACTGGAAGAAGAGTGAAACATGAGAATCCATAATTTTCCAATTCTTTAAGGTGGAGGTTAGATGGAACTCAAGATGAAAATCTATATCTTGCTTGGAAAATTAATTTAATGGTTGATAGGTGATATTAGTTTGTATAAAAAATATTTTTTAGAAGCTGAATGAACTAGATCTCATTAAAGAATTAGAAAAGGCTTCGGATAATCGCTAGTTATTTTGTGGTTAATATTAGAGCCGAATCCATACCTGGTTATTAAATACAGAATGGAGAAACCCACTTGGGCACTTTCCTTTTTATCAAATTGTAATTATTAACACAGTTCCAACCCCAAATTATAAAAATTTGGAGCACTCGTTGTCTGATTGTCATGGAAAGCATCCCACGATCGTTATTTTGATAACTTGAATAATTGCAACACCATAACTAAATCCATGAAACGTCCAAAGATCTAAAGAAGATCAAAAGCTTAAGCTAAAACACATTAGACACATATACAAACTTTAAGGTACAAACCAAAAGGATCTTAATTAAATGAGCAGATCACGCGTACATATATCAATGTTGATGAGCAAGCATCTTAAATAAATGGGAGAGAAAAGCAGAGTGGAATCTTTGCAGCTTTTTCAAAATGATTGGCAGTTCAGTGGCACCCAACAGGTATTGTACGATGCCATTGAGAGTGTTTTGTATTCATGACAGAAAAGTGGTAAATTCCAATTCTCCTATTTCCTGTTCACTCTTCAAGGATGAGTGGTTAGAACAGCTAGAGATTTTCTTGTCTTGATTTTTTGAACCTAGCGCCAGAGTAGACAGAGAAATTCTAGCACTGTGGAGACATTGCAGGCCCATCACTTAGCAGTGATCAGCAAAAGGGCGGGACTTGGGAGAACCAGCAAGTCAGCGACCAAAAGGGATGAAGAATCTGTGAATCTGTGATGACCGATGGGAGAGACGGCGGGTGCGAGCCTGGGAGGGAGAAAGCGTCCAAATGGATGAAAAATAAAAAGAACGGGTTATTTTTTTTAAAGGTCTTTTTGCATTTTAAATCCTCTGACTTTATTTATTTGCATTTTAAGCTCCCAAGTTCAGCTATTTTCATTTTAAATCCTAAAAACTTTGGTTCTGCATTTTAAATACTGACTCATGACCGCGTTGAAAATTACCATTAATTCATGCAAAATAATATAAATACCGTCTAATATTTTTAACAAAAAAAACACTCAAATCTCTATTAAAGATGAATATATTGTTGGCGTCACAGAAAACAAAACAGTAGCCAATAGAGGAAGCCTATTATTACACATAAACCACCAATCCTTCAAGCCTGTAAATAATAATAATGTGAGGATTCATACCCACATCAATCTACCCAAATGATACCCGCATCTTTGCATCATCATTTCTTTCCTTTGTTTTGTTTTTCTTCTCAGTCTAACAGCAAAACAAATGCTCACGCTATTAGAATTGGAAGGATCTTCCGTTGTCCTTGCGGGTTGATATCTCAGTTACATATGTCACATATCTCCGTGGGCTGATCCCATATTAATTCCTGGACCTGTCCAACTCGTGGAACCTATACCTTGTGGAAAAATACAAACTTTTTTTTTTCTTTTAAATTGCCTCACGGTCAATCAACATATTACAGAAATTAAACAGCCTGATACAAACACACCTTGTTGTTACCTAATAATGTTGTCTACACATTTTTTTTAGCCGATTTAACGGAATTTTTGATAAGATCCCATATATCGCTTTACTCAAGCTGATAAGCTGGAAATCCGAGATCTGCACTGTCCCTTTCTTCTTGTAGTCGTGTTTCAAGAAATTGACACTTCATAAACTGCGTACAAGCTTCAACTACATCATATCCTACGACCTCCCAATTGGTAAAATCCTGCAGACATCTCATGCAGACTTACATAGGACGCATAGCTTTAATTGTTTGAACCCTCTGTAAAGGTTGTACCCTATCCTCTGGAAAAATACAAACTTAAAATGTTTGGAAATGAAGACCAGGACAATGCCGTGCACTGAAAAAACCACAAATACTTAAAGAGGCCAACAGCCGCTCATATTGTTACCATCCTGACTTTCGGATGTGTTATTTTGGCATGAATGAATAACTCAAAGTGAGGATGGGTATTGTGCCCTTCAACTCCAGTGAGATCGGCTTGTGCTTAGAAACACTAATATTAAATTATTGGCAGGTTTTAGTTCCTTTCACAAGCATACAAGCATAACACAAGTCGAGTTGTATCGTGCTCAAGTCGAGTTGTATCGTGCTCAAAAGGAATACAATTTAAAATGATGGCCCAAATCCGGTTTGGTCACAGTGGGTGGAGTCAACCCGTCCCCAACACTACTTGGAAAATCCTTTGGCCCTACGTATTAAACTAAGTCAGGTAAAGCCGGACCCAATCCTGATCATACTTATTGAAATCGATCAAATGTTGAATTGATGTCAGATCAACACTTCCGTAAATTTTGAAATTTTTAAGGGACTGCTCGGTTGAAATCCATGAAATTGGAGATGGGAAAAGTTGGATTATTGTAGTAGAAAATGTAGCATCATACAATGAGATATAAACATATAGATAATAATAAAAAAAATAAGATTATTGTGTATTAGTGAATGAGAAATAGGGTTGTGATACATTGGAAGAGGAAAAGATTCAAATGATCCCAAATTTGAAATCCGAAAATGAAATTGCTCAGTAGGCCCTTAATATTTTATACGACTTCTAGCGAAGTTGTCATCCATATTAAAGGACCGTTTGACATTCAGTAACAATAAAATAAAAAAAATTCCTACCCCTTCTTACAGATCGTTTCATATGATTTAATATTAACTAGTTAACTATCCTACCTTTTCTATTATTATGTTTATATTTCAGTCACTTTTTTACATATTTTGTGTGCAATGATATCTATTTTATTTTATTCTTAATCATTACCACTGTTTGTAAATATCTCATTTTACCTAGAATGTTGTTCCAATTTTTTATTAGGTCACTTAGTGCTAAAGTCTTTAGCATCAATGTGTGACCACTTGCTTTTTTGTACTCATCGGATGATTTTTGTTGTTTTCCACTCAAGTCTTGAATGGTAAAAGTGACCTACTGATTTGTACTCGTAGACGAGCCATGCTGTTTTCTAGAGTGGGTGAAGATTGATGCTAAAGTCTTTAGCCCCATATGTGGCATTTAATTGAAAATTCACCATTTGGGCGATGATTTCTTCCTCAAGAATTTTGTAAATATGATGAAGTTTTGTAGAAAGCTAACCTTGACTCCCTTGGAGCCAAAATACTCTCACCTATTCCATGATTTGACAAAGAAGTCATCCTTAAGTTCATAAATTCAACTATTGTTGTAAGAAATGAGAATTGAAGAAGCTTAGGCGAAGGAAGAGGCTTTGCCCTATTTATTTTAAGCTTTTGTCCACCCTACCACATTTTTCTTTCAATTTTCTTTTGAGTTTTGAAGAAAAGCAATAAAGGGAAGAACTTTTAGGCACTAGGCAAAGAATATGTTAGAAAATTTCTTACAAATAGTAGAAAAATCATTTAATGTAAAAAGAAAAAGCAATGGCAAAAGATATGAAAAATTTACTGTAAAAAGGATGAGAAGAAATTTTTAAATATAGTAGATAACTTTAAAAAATTGCATGCCTCACATGAGAATAAGCTCTCTATTTATAACTCGGTCATGTTTGATAAGTGATAAAATTTTTGAATCAAAAGTTTTTCGTATAAAAATTTTTATATGGAGGGATATGATATGATATAATAGGAGTAATTATGAGAAGTAAAAAAGAATAAAATTAAAATAGATAGGTTAATTTTATAGATAATTGTGTAGAAATGATAAAAAAGTATGATAATTGTATATGAAGATATGAAAAATGATTAAAAATAGGATAATTACGTAGAGTTAAAAATTTTAATTTAACATTTTTTACACATTACTAAAAACACCCTTAAGAAGAAACTCACTACATAGATAAACTTAATGCAAATAGGACGCGTAATTGGAGTCACCGCTCAACAAAATACAACTCTATTACTCGGGTAACTGCAAACCAAAACTTTGTGAACGTGCTTAAGAAATTTCTTTCAATTTGGTTACTTGTTTGAATGCATTCGAATTGGGGGAATTTAAGCTTCATTACTTCTCTGTTTTTGTGATATTCGATAGATCGATGAATAACACTACATTTGATGGGCAATGTGCACAAATTTAAATGATATTTGTTTGACAATCTTGGATTTTTGATGTGTTTTTATTTAGGTTTCTAGTCACAATTAAATTTCTCATAATTGGAATGAAATTATTTGGGAGTAGGTAAAGTTAATATCGAAAAGTCACGAAATTATGAATGAGATTTATGGAGAAGGGGGCAAACAGATGGTTGCACGGTCTGGCCATGTAAAATCACATGACTAAGCCATGTTGAAATTGAGCAACAAAAAAAAAAAAAAAAAAAAAACTCTAGATTGTTACATGGCTAAGTGCGTAAATTGATGTCTAAAAAACTTTAAAATCCAAAAGCAAGGGAGATCATCCTGAACAAAAGGGAGAGCAACAGTAGCACTAAAGCGAGGGAAAGAAGGTTAAAAAGAGGTCAAAGTTGGAGAAGATTGAAGCTATTATTGAAGATCAGCAATAAGCTTTTTATTTCTCTTTCCCTGTGTGAATTTCTTTGTGGTTCAATGAATATTGTTAGTTTGTATAGATCCTTGCAATTCATTGGAGTAATGTCACGCTAGTTTCCTTTCTTATTTTAGGGTTTAGGATGTAACACTTCAATAGTCTATGACTATGCTTTGATTTTTATACATTGATTAGGAATATTTTAGTTTAATTTTATATTTTGTAAATTAATACTTGCTTTGTAAATTGGTGTGCACTGAGGATGATTTCATACATCAAATGAAGAATCCAAAGACAAAATTTGTTATATGAAAGCCAAAAGCCTAGGATTCTTGATGTGCAGATAGGGTGGAGCATTTTGAGAAATTAAACATAATAATCATAGATCTTAATGAATTTTAATCAATTTAAACTCTATGAAAATAAGATTTAATTGTGTTAAAGCTCGATTTTCATGTCTTGAGAGAGAATGTTAAATTAGTTCAAGATTATTCTCCTTCATTGCAAAAACATTCACGAAAGTGATAAACTAGGCAAAGATCATAGAGATTTGTTGTATAAACTGCTAGCACTATAAACAATTCCCGGTATAAACTTTTGTTAGCAATTTAGATTTAATTTTCATCTTTGTATTTCGTAATTCCACATAAATTCGGTAGTCTAAATCATTATTTGTTACTCAATACAATCTTCAAGGGAATAACAATATTTCTATGCTACTTATACAATCCGTGCGTTTGCAAAAAATTGGCAACAATATTAATAATTAAATTGCAACTATTTCATTGAATTACATGACGAGTTTTTATATACTTTGATAGCTAGCTAAATGGAATTTGAAGATTTACATTGTATTGATTAAGTTTAAATTCATTTTTCTTTAAAATTATAGCTGAATACAAAGTACCCTCGTATTCTATAGAAAGATACTGGAATCAATGAGTTAGTCAAAGAATTTGAGTGTGAAGTGGTGAGGAAATTTCATATTGTTAACAGGCACGAAGAGTCTGTCTATATGTATGTAAATAGGCTTTCTAACTTGATTAGTCATTTTAGTATAGAATCAACTCATTTCAACGTGGTATCAAAGCCAGACCTAAGCCTATTTGTGTTTGCCCTAATTTATGATATGTGTCTATGTATCTAGCTTAAAATGTGAGGGAAAGTATTAAGTAATGATGAAATTTTCTAACTCAGCTTGTCAATCCACCCATTTTAATATTGAGATTAAAATTTTAGCAAAAACTTGGTGAGAAATCTAATTTTAAAATGCAATGGTTGATTAACACCCTACTATCATTGTTGTTAGGAATGGACCGGACCGGCCGGTTCCACCAAGAACCGATGGCCAATCCATTTCATTTATACCTGGTATGGTTTAAATGGCAAGAACGGGTAGAACCGTTTGAACTAGGGGTGTTAACGAATCGGGTTGAACGGGTTAGAGCCTAATCCTACTCTTAACCCATTTAATATATCTCAACTTCAATCTGTTTATTAACTCATTTAAAAAACTTCAACCCTAACCCATTTACAACCCATTTAATAAACAGGTTAACGGGTTGTGTTTATTACTAATTTTAATGCTAAAAACCTTCAATGAAGTTTGTAAAATTAAATAAATTAAATAACTCAAACTTAACATACCTAATTTGCCGAGTCTTCGTGCATGCGACGGTAAATCGAAGGTCGCAACGGGTGCCGACTGCCAACGTCTGCCAAGTGCCAAATATGATGCTTGTTCATTTGCAATTTGCAGGCAAGCCCCTTTGACGATTCAACGGACCGAAGAGGTACATAATGGCTAGAGGAGAAGGCGAGCTAAGCTTTCTAGTGACGAGTAAGAGAAGAGAGGAGAGAAGATCGAAAGGGCGAAGAAGAGAACCAACGTAGTCCACAAATCGATGACAAACGAGAAGCAAGCACCGGAGTGAGCAAGAGAGAAAAGAGAGAAAAGGAGTAGGCGAGGGAAACACTCTATGCCCTTGAAGAATACTCTAGTTGATGTAACTGCAACATTAAATACGATTCATTTATTTATATGTGACTTTGTTGACAACGTAGTTGTCATGGGTCGTTGAGCGGGGGAGTCAAAAGCAATTGGCGGTTTTGTCGAAGGGGTCTCAACTCTTAAATATGGCTGTGCGTGCGGCGACAAATCCAGGAGAACTTCAGATCTCAATCTCGGCTGCTACTGCAGAAGTTAACATCATACGGGGACACTGGGCGGGACAAAGTGCTAAGAGTGGGAAGCCAAAAACCAACTAAATTTATATATATAATATATTATAAATGGGTTATACGGGTTGGACGGGTTATCTAAACGGGTTGACAGGTTGCAAAGTTTCAACCCTAATCCTTTTATTTAATTAAATAGTTAAGCGGGTTGGTGGATTATAACCCATTTATTCAAAAATTCCAACCCAAACCCATTTATTAACGGGTTGGACGAGTGGGTTGACGACTATGACCATTAAGACCCCTAGTTTAAACCGTGGTTCAAACCTTAAAATCGGCTGAACCTAATGCACCAGATTTGAAAAATAAAAAAATCACGGCGACTGCAGTGCATCACATAACCTTGCCGCTGAAATTCATTTGTTGTTATCAAGCAGCATGTTAGTGAAATTTTAAAAGACCATTTTCCATCACAGGTAATCTGAAAAGTTGAAATTTCAATTTTAAATTTTCTTGAATTATACATAACACCTCTCGCGCGCGCGCGCACACACACACATATATTTACCAAAGTTATCCATCACTAGATCTGTTATTTAGACGTGTGTAACCACATAGTTGGGCTACATTTCTTACACTTTTTAATTTTTAATACTACTTAGATCTTACAACCAAGCCACCCATCATATTTTTTCCCTTAATATTTTACCATATAAAAATCATATTATTTAAATTTGCATATAATACACAACAAATGCAAATGCATAAGTTATTTATAACTATATTTTTGAAATTGTTGATTATAAAAATTTCCAATTCACTTAATTCTTGTATATAAATTCTTGTATATAGTCTAAACGAATAGTTTTAAACAAAAATGCATAAATCCGATTTTTAAAATTTTTTAAAAATGAGATTTGTACCATGTGATCATTATATGGGAGAATTACCTATAGAAATTTATTGACATATAATTAATTAAAAATAATTATGACATCATCAGTTCAAACCAGACTAATTACTTCACTAGTGCAGTCATAAGTTGCCAGTTTAGTTTTAACAACATTACTTACCATTGTATAACTAAGCAAACAACCAAAGAATCTAATCTAAATGTATCTAACTTTGCAGTTTTTGAAGAATTGGTTGTGAATCTTTTGTCTCTTTACCAAAAACAAGTCCCTACTCATTACTTAGATACGGGGGTGCAATTCGAGTCAATTTTGTTCAATTCGAGTAGTGGCCTACTCTACCTGTACCCTATTACAAAAGATTTATCCTATCCTACCTATTTGTTAATTCGATTCCTAGGATACCCTATCCCACCTATTACTCATAGGATTAGTTTTGACTCTAGTTCCAAATAATTTCTTTTAATACTCAAATTCGGTATTTTAAAAAATATTTCTATGTTTCTTTTAAAAATATAAAATAATGCTTATTTACATTTTAAAATCACAAATACATATGTTGCTATTTACGTTATTATATAAAAAACATAAAGTACAGATGGTCACAACTCAATCATTAAAATTATTGATATATTAAGATGTGTGGGTCAATATGACTGATGCAGCGTTCCGAATGCCAAAAAGTCATTGTTTTGCGTCATTACTCCCTTTGAGCAAGTACGTACAACCCGATGACAAGATAGGTGAGTGAACTATTACTAAAATGAGGAGGAGGACTAGACTCTTTGGGTGCGTTTTGAAAATCATAAAAAATATCCATTTAAAATTTTTTAATTTAAAACTTTTCACTCTCCATCATTATCATATTTTTTAATTATTTTTCCTATTTTCCTATACAACTACCCTACTTTTCCATTATTTCTACACAACTAACCTATTTATTTTAACTTTATTCTCTTTACTATTTATTATTATCCCTATCATATCACATCATTTGACAACTTTTACTCCTCAAAACTTTTCATCACAAATTTTATTCATTACCAAACACACCCTTAGCTAACATCTGCAGAAAAGGAAGGGTGCATAGAGTTCTTGGCGTGCACACTAGTTAGAGCTGTCTATTCCACGTGAATCTCTTTTGACTTTCCACTGATCATGCATCAGCTTCCATTGGCCGTTATTCGGAAAGATGGCAAGCACAGGGACACACAGTCTCAATCAGGATTGTTCGGTCCATGTCCTCTGCCGTGCTCTTTTCTCGTTTATGGAGTGGACCTTCCATGTAAATTTGGAATAATTAAAATAGGCGGGTAAAGCTTGTGGGGGCGGATGCCTCATTTTCTATCCTGCAACATACTTTACAGCCAACACCCATATTGTATTTAATATATTTTTCTATTTATTAGGAAGTGATGATGTCCGCCCAAACTAAGTAAATTGCTTAGTTCGTCTTAAAAAATTAATTTAAAATATTTTTCTACTTTTTTTATACATTTGTTTATCTAAATGTGCTTAGCATATAAACCAGATTTTACCATATGTGTACATATTTTTTAAATTAAATACACTTACATAAATAGTATATAAAGGAAAAAACAAACAAATGTTTTAAACTGATTTTTTAAAATGGGTTAAGCAAGTTATTTGTTTAGCCCGAGCTAACAAGACCGTTCTTTTTATTTATTATTATTTTAAAAAGAGGTATAAGTAGGGTTAAAACGAGTGTCAGCTTAAAGTAAACAGAAACCTCTTAAAATTCACATCTTCTGCGTGGGCCGCACAAATTTCCGATGAAAATGATTTTAAGTACTGTCAGTAAATAAATAATAATAAAAACAAAAATAGATGGAATAGAATGATTCAAGATGGTGGAAAAGGATAGGGACGGGAGGAGGAGATTAGACGAAAAATAGTGTTGTGCATTAGAATACAGGAAATTATATACATTGAGAATGAGAACAGCAATAAAATAAGGTTTTTATGTAGTAAAAATTTAAAAATTTTAAATTAAAAGAAGCTTTGCAGGAATGAAAACATGTGTAGGGAATGGAAAATCTCATCATTTCCCGTCCTCCACATTTTTTTTTTTGATATTCCAAGCCAAGCAGGGAGCCCCAGATAGTGGTCAAAATCATTGCCCCCAGATCCGAGTAAGTGGGTGAGATCATTT
>JAXCLR010000050.1:18093001-18113067 GCA_035584095.1 Annona squamosa
AATATTTTTAAATATAAAATGCAGGGAATTAAATAACAACCGGGTTGCATGTGATTATTAACCATTGTGAGAAGTAAAACAGTAACACCGGTTGGGAGAGCATATCGACAGAGAAGGTGGACCACGTGTCATTCATTCGAGTGTTCAGCAGCATGCAGGAATGGCGTTGTAATAAAATAAATGGAAATGTTGCAGAGGGTGGACCACCCAATTAAAGATGGGGGCCGACCGGGCCTATTCTACCCCATCCCCCCATACTCAATCATACCTTTCCCATGTGGAATGCATGACAGCGCACAAATGCCACCAGCTAGCCCATACTTTGAATCCGCATCCATCTCTGAAAAATATTATATTATCTTGCTAGAGGTATATCCTCGGCAAGAATTTGTGATTTTTTAATTTTTAAATCTAAACCATTTATCATGTTTCTTTATATGTGCATTTATTTATTATGTATTATAATAAACTTTTATGTGCTTATATATTTTTCAATGTTTTTAATAATTATACATTCGCGATTAAGATTTTATATTTTACAAATATAGATTTTCAATGAAAATTAATTTTTGTAGGATGATAAAACAAGACATATTAAATATGCTAAATGATTTAAAATTTTAAAATTAAAATAACAAGGGCCTACTTGGAACTCAATGTATTTTTTTTATCCTGTGGATGGAGATTATCGATCCAGCCTGAAGTTGAAATTAAGACCGCACTTGCGAGCACACATACGTGTAAAACTAGTTGGCTATACCTCAACATATTGAATATCGACTAATAGGGTTGTACGTCTTCAGTGCTTCATCGCATGTATCGTATTCATTTTTTTTCTTTTAAAAATCACAATAAAATAGTAAATGTATTTGAAAAATTATTAAACTTTATAGGGTGTAAGATTCAGGTGGAGCTTCTATGTGTATAAAAATAAATAAATAAATAAATAAATAAAAGGGTATGCGCATCTGACGCATTGAATCAGACCCCTTGAATAATTACGCATTATATAATGTATAATTATTTATGTGCTCCGGTCGACTTTGCTGATCCATGCAAATCATCTGAGGCTGACCTCTAAAATGACTAATCACTCATGGGAGGATTTACAAATATACATATATAGTTTGATGAATATTACAACTATATAGACAAAAATTGCAAATAGGCAAATACAGTTGCCTCAACTGGTTCGAAACACAACAGTTACTGTTCGAAAATTATCAGAATATTTCAGAGCTTAATTGTAATACACTGTTGAAATGATTGTAACATAAGAATACCCATAAAAAATTGCAAATATAGTTTGACATAAATTACAATTATAAACATATTTTTTTAGAAATTACAAAATTCAAATTACTACACCAATTCTACCTAATCGCAACATATATTGTTCACATGACAACAAAATCACGAAAATGAAATAAGTATTAGATTTGGTCAATTTACGATAGATATTAGCTGCAATATATGAGTGACTTGTGTAGTATTGTTGTGATTTTAAAATTTGAATAGTGTGAAGAAATTTGAAAACTAAATTAAATGATTTTAGAAAATAAGGAAAACTCTAATGCTGTGAGAATGTTTATAATTTTTTAAAACTATATCGACATAATATTTGTAATTTTTTAATACATCGTGATGTATGTATTTTAGGCTAAAATACATTATTCATTTATTTTATTTTATTTTTTTCTTCATAAACATGTTTTCCTAAAAATATTTAATCCATATATCATGTTTTGCAATTTTACGATACTTTTATATATCTATTTTAATTTTAAAAAATATCAACTTCAAAGGATTTAAGTCATTTTTCACCCTCTAAAAAACTTAATTTTTAAAATAAAAATAAATATGTAAAAACATTGTAAAATGACAAAACTTGGTAGATGAATTAAATATATTTAAAAAAACATGTTTACAAAGAAAAATAAAAAATATAACCAATTATAAAAATAAATAAATAAATAA
This sequence comes from Annona squamosa, assembly GCA_035584095.1. Taxonomy (NCBI): domain Eukaryota; kingdom Viridiplantae; phylum Streptophyta; class Magnoliopsida; order Magnoliales; family Annonaceae; genus Annona; species Annona squamosa. Next base: position 18,094,979 of record JAXCLR010000050.1, read on the forward strand.
TATATTTTGGCTTAAAATGCATCGTGACGTCGAGCCCCCTGTATAAGTGGAACGAACCCAGGCAATATTTGAAAATCCGACTAATCAAAATACATGGGTATATGGTTTGAACATGTCAGCGGCAGCATATACCGGAGCAATATTATTTTGGTAATAAAAGGGAAAAGAAAAATAGATATTTTTCTTTTAAGAAAAGAGAAATGATAATCGCATGAAAGATTAGAACAGATATGAATATGAATAGTAAGGAGCAATTAAAATGTCATATAATTACAAGGATGACAAAATTAGAGGTTTGTGTCGAAAGGACTCGTCCATCCACTCTTTAATTTCTTTTCCTTTTCATGCAGCTTCTTACCTTCTTCACCCAACCCCGTCGCTGTCCTAATCAGCCCTTTTATGTCCACCACCAATCGCAGCCATTCATCGGAAGGACCCATGTCTGTCCTGAACTGCGCATCCTTTCCATTTTCTCCACTCTCGTCAGTTTCCTACCCAAATAAAAAGAAATCAAGTCGAAGACAGCCACAAAATCTCAAATGGATTTAAGTAACAACGGCCAAAAGGGCTACTAGCACTTCTACGTGGGCCCACATAGCAAAATTTATCATTTTTATATTTTTAAAATGACACATTTTTGATATATGAACTGAATACATGCAGGTTTACATCAAACGAAATTTTTTTTTTTAAAAAAAAAGGCTAAAAAATACCTGTATTTTTAAGACTCTGCATCTTTGCATGTTGTAAATCAAAAAAAAGCTTAGAATACATACACAACACGATTTTCATTTTTTGTCACTCAAATTTACGTCTTTGAAGTTTGAACGAGAGCTAAAGTTTTTCGTATTCTAATTTCTATAAAGTTTTTCTCTTCTTTTAAAAAAAAATTAATGGGTGTGTTGTTCCTATTGTTATTGTCATAGAAATCAAAAATTGGGGTCATTTGCAAATATTATTTATCGTTATTTTATTGGGTTAATTTAAAAATACTCACTACATTTTCTCTTAATTACAAATATACGCATTAAGTTTAAGAACTTTTATATATACCTGCTAGGTATTTCATTAATTTTAAGTATATCAGATATAACGGTTAGAAACATTTAATAATTTTAAAATCCCAAGATACCCATGATTGATCTACTATTTATTATCATTTGTGTCATATTCAAACCATCAAAACTCATTCTATCTAGCTTCTCTTTTTAAGTTAGATGGTTTTTCATCACACTATTCGACTTCTACCATAGTTGAACAACTATCGTTATTAAATAATAAATGACATTTTAGACATTTACTATAATGAATAATGGTGATATCTAATCGTACCTAACAGAATGAGTATAGATGAAATTTTACCTATACTTAGTTGGCACATGTGAAAGTTTTCAAACATACAGGACTTAGTTATAATTAAGGTCAATATATTTGAAATTAACCCTTATTTATTTAGTGGAGGAGATTGATGTCAGGCCGGAGAGGATAACAAAAGGCAATAGATAGCGACTGGAACCCTGAATTCACGTGACTTTTCTTGGATCGGCCAAAAGCTTTTTTATATAAATGGCAGGTTGCTGAACATTTTCTTTAATATTCATGAACAAAATGCTGTCTTGCCAAAAACGATTAGATGTACGTGTTTCAGCCAACTTTTGCCTGCCTTATCTTCATCCTTCTTCCAAAGTTGGATCTACTTGGTGACCACACAATGAGATGTTGATGATGCCATTCAATCTTATGGACATAATTGTTTTGAAATTAAAAACACTATTCCATCCATTTCAATTTAATATTGGAATCATAACCATATCTTTTGAATATGAATCCTTATTATGATTAGGCTTAATTTACACAAATAACAATAAAATAAGATTATATGTATTGGATAATGCTTCAATACTTAGGGTAAGCACGTAAGCTCCATGCCTAATTTGGTTTTTTAATTTTACTTTTTAAAAAAAATTTAAATTATTTATCAAGTTTATCCATTTATTGCAAACTTATCATTTCAAAATTAAATATTGCGAACTTTAAATACCAATTTTGTAATAAGGCAAATGATTTAACATGTGGCTCCCTCTTATATAAAACATCTTTTCTATGATAAACTACCATTTTTAATATTTTTATGGTTGATAGAAAATCTAACCCATCTATTTTTTTAACATAATTTATAATATCTCGAATATCATTGTACATTGGCTCCATTGAAATCAATGTAATAAAATTGTTTAATATTAAATATTAATTTTTAAGTTATATTTTCAACATTTAAATTGTCTAAAAAATATTTTCTATGTAGATAAATGATTTCATAAAATATTATTACATTTCAATATATATGTAAATGGATCTAAATATTTTTCATAATTTACAGACAAATATATTTTTTTCAATAAATGTGGCACACGAATAATCTTGATTGATATGAAACTAGATTTTTAAGATAAATAAATCATGTTAATTACAATAAATGCATTGAATTTTCCATCAAAGATTAAAGTCTTAAAAATGAAGAGTTTAAATAACTCCACTTCTTTGTAACCTAATTATATAGAAGCAGGGCTCTTAATATATTTAAGTTATAGTGCATTTACATGCACGGGATAATTTCCCCATATATATGAAGTCTTAATACGTATAAGTGTCGTCAGACTCCGAGGGTTGAAACGGCATTGTTTTTATATGTAATAGTATCAACTATGCATTTTGCCGTATATAATGATAAGTATTGATATGTTTGCAGCGTACAGAAGGCAAGAGCAAAAATTACAGATATATTTCACTAGTATTTATCATTGCTGTGGGCTCCGCCGAAGAGGTCGTGAATCAACCTGCCTAATTAAGTCGTGGGGTCAAAAGAGTAGCATTTCTTAAAAAAATTAATCTCTATCTTGTGTATGAATTGTTGTATGAGTTGAATCTTGATGCGCAAGGGGAGGATTTTTTGCATTTTGGTTTCTTTAACTATATGTATGTGCTTTTTAACCAGTGAGTTTTGCATATTTATTTTTTAGACTTATAAGTTTGCTTTCTTGGCATTTTGAACCCTACCGCTGAAACACGGAACTAATGATTGTTAGTTGAAAATCAAAAGTTTAAAATAGTTAGGTCGACTCAAATATGCATACATAACAATTTTATATGGCCTAGTTAAGCCAACTCGTCATCATGATCATGAGTATAAATTGACTTAAACTCGCACACAATGCAATTTTTGTTTGTAGCTAAATTGAGTCAACTCATTTAAGGGTAATACTATCATTAAAAATTTGTACTACAGCGACTAATAAATTATTCATCCATTTGGTAATTTGCATTAATGATAGAGTTTAAAATGCAAAGGACTCGAACTCATAGAGTTTAAAAACTAAATATAAAAAATTCACAAGGTTAAAAAGTAAATATGTATAGTTAGAGGGACCAAAATGAAAATAACCCATGGGGATGATTAGAGTGATATTGGTTAGTCATTTGTGTGGTATGACCATCAAGTTGGTTTGTTGAGTAAAAATGTACAGTAGTGATATACTAGTATTTTACATTACTTAATCACATGTGTGAGGCTTAGAGAAAATACGTGGGATGTTTTGTAATTTTATAAGTGAAAGGGCTAAATAGAAATTCTTAGAAAAACTGTGACTTTTGTTTCAGAAAAGAAACACAGCCAAATTGTGTGGGTCACAAAGGCATGCCATGTTTGCTGGACATGGGTGTTAAAATGGCGCACAATCCTTCCGTTCCATTCTTCATCTTCTTTTACATTTTCTGCCTCCTTTCATTTTAGAAACCGACATCTAATCCCCATAGAACTCTTTCAAAAACATCTAAAGACTTCATCTAGCATTAAGGAGCCAAAATTTTCAGGTTTTAAGTTAGGATTTTGAAGGAAATTGGGGAAAATTTTAATTCAAGTAGATAATTTTATTTTCAAAATAATGATAATTTTTTTTTATCGACATAGGTTGTAGAACATTTAGAAACGGGCGCTATGATTTTTATTTTGGATTTCAGGTGAGGATATAGTGAAAACCTATCAGTTGGGTTTTTGATGGATTTTTTTGGGATTCCGTGGTTAAGCACAAATTTCATGGATTAAACGGTGTTGTATGTTTATGTGGAAAGAATAGTATGTGTATATATTAGATTGGTGATAGGGTTGATGGCCCCCTGTTATGGCTTATTTCATTGGAAAATGACATGATGGATGTCTTTTGGCATGTCGTAAGGGAGTGGTATGTATTGGGAGTGTTTAACTTGCATTGTTTGTATAAATGATGGATGGATGACAAAGTGATACTATATAAGTTAAGCCCTCATCTCAATTGAGGTAGAGAGACTGTCCAAGCTAGGAGCATGGGCCATTTGAGAGTGAACACGTACCAAGTAGTTGGGTAGAAAATCACCATTGGACGTCGAGTATTCGTTTGAGGTGACAATCTATACTTGCAGATCAACTTAAGGTAGAGATGTAATTCTTACATAGGAGATCAGGGCCGGACTAAAATGCAATGGTGGGGATGCCTTGAGATGAATTTGGGTGCGTACATGTGTAACATCATCGTTCATATTAGAGACCCTAAAGTTAAGCCTTACGTACATTAGCATGACATATGTATATGATTTGATATGTTTCCCAAGTGTTACTATTTGTTACTTATTGAGTTTGTCTAGACTCATAATATTTGTCACTCTATTTTTAAGTGTCATGTCAAGTGATGAAGCCAAACAAATGGTTGAAGCTTGCGCTAGAGCTAGATGAGAGCCCGACCATAAAGTCGTGTTTGATTAGATTCAAGGTCATTTATTTATTTTAGATACTAAGTTTTGTATACTCATTTTGGAACCTATGATGTATCTAATTTTAAGCTAGATGTGACTTTATTTTATGTGAGTTTGATTGTATTATTCATGGCATATGTACGTGTTTTGTGGTGACCATATTTATATTGTGGTGGATGTGATGGCATGCTGGTTTTATGATGACAATGTTGATGATTGCTTTTGAGAATATATTAAAATTTTGTGTTAACTATGACAAGTTGTTAGATAAAAATGTGCATGTGATATGTGGATGGTTATAATAACGATGATGGAGTTATGATAGGTATAAAAATGTGCATGTGATACGTGGATGGTTATAATAATGATGATGGAGTTATGATAGGTAGCATGTGACGAAAAGATTGTGATTATGATATGAAATAATAATTATGTCATAGGGAAGTGTATTATTGTGAATGCATATTCCTTGTATGTATTTTAGATATATTTGATGTATTAAAACAGGTCCAACAATTCAAATATTCCTTGTCACCGCCCCAAAGATCCTAGTGAGATGTCATCCAATTTTGATTAAACCACGAGGCGGCCTTCAGTTCAACACAATAGTGATAGCTGGCCGAAAGGAGCTACCTGTGTTTTGAGCCTCTTTTATTTTTCTGTGAGCCCACACATAAATATTTGAACTTTAATTTTTTATAAACTTCCAAAAATAAATTTTTTTCACCCATCTCATTCCTCTCCTTATATGAAAATAGTAAATTTTTTATTTTCTAAATTTCAAATTTTAGTATATATGAACATGCACATGGGCCCATATCAAATAAAAATTTCAAAACACTTAATAAATTGAGACTTAATCAGTGTATATGTATAAAATCATTACCATTTGTGTTATATTTTATAAGATATAACTTTCCAATGGAAATTAATTTTGGTAGTATGATAAATCAAATCTGCGAAACAAGTTATTTTGATGTAAAATATTATAAAGAAATCAAAGGCAAGCATGGGGCCATCATGCTTATAGTTGAATCCAATGTAGGTTAGGTAAGTCATGTTTCAGGTTCACTTTACTTTTTTAAAAAAAACTTCTTCCATATTTTATTTTAGGTCAGGTTTGTTCTAAGTTTATTTTATATTATTTTTTAAAGATTGGTTCAATTTCAATTTTGGTCCCAAATTGGTTATTTAAAATGGTCCTTATTTATATTTAAAAATTATAATTTTATCATAAATCTTACTTAAAACCTACAATTAATGTTCGTAATAATATAATTTTTGAATATAATTACTAAATCTGCTACGTAATAATCGTTAAATTAAATTAGTTTCTATATATTTAAAGAACATATCTTATGTCTTTCAAGATAAAATATATTTCATAAAAGGTATATTCAACATATATTAGTAATTCCAGTTGATTTCAAATGCCTAGCCCTTAAGATCTACCATATCATAATTGAACTAGGTATTTTTTTAATTTGGGTCATACCTACCCCATGAATAGAGTAATAGAACTTACCTTATGCATTTTAGGACATCTAATAGATCAAGTTGCACTTTTAGCTTATAATAAGTATTTCATCATGTACATTTGTGTTGAAAAATTTTTAATAATGCAAATACCAACAAAGATTTCAACTTATCCCTTGCATTTTGGATACATATTTATGATGAATTAAAATTCAATTCGCCTAATTTATTTAGAATAATTTCTTTGACTAGGAAATTAATTTTCATCCAAACCAAAAATATTTTTTCCTATTCGAAAATATATAAAATCAATAGAATAAAATATTTTTTACTTTATATATTAATCACTAACTTAAATATTCAAATCTAAATTATCTAAACTATTGTTCCTATGTAGATAAATTATTACTACATTTAAATACATTTTTGAATGGAGCTAAGTATTTTTATAATTTGCACATAATTGTATATTTTGAAAGTTACCGATTCAAAATTTTGATTGAAAATTTTTAATACTTTTTTAAATAAAAATTTTAAACTAAATAAATGGATAAGATTTTGATTTAATCATCAACATTGGAATAAAGTTAGGTGTCATACTAAAATCTTCAATTAGTATAGGTGCCATTGAATTATATCCCTTAAAATAGAATAAATAAAAAGCCAATAATTTCAAGAAATTTTAGAAAATTTCAAAGAATGGCTCATTCTAATAGGTTAATGGATAAAATTAGTAAATTGCTTTATTGACACATTTTTACCCAAAAATGTAGCATTGATCACTGTAACAAATGTAGTTCAATGTAGCTATTTTTTAGCATAAAATATATATTTTGCTCCATATAAATGTATTTGGCTACCATTGACAGTCTGGTTGCAACTACTTAGTTCTTAGAGACACTGCATCTAGTTAAATCTTCTCTTTTTAAAGTCAAATGTAGTCAAAAAAATGTTTGGTGCAACTACTGAAATTTGGCAACAAATAGTAATAAAGTTTTGTTTGCAATTAGTATAAGAATGATTATGCTTCAGTTCGTGTGTGAACATTGAAGTTCAGTGTTCATGCTTCTATTTGTTGTTTTTAATTTTTTTGATTTTTTATACGTGGTGCAACTACTTAAATTTGGCAACTAATAGTAATAAAGTTTTGTTTGCAATTAATATAAGAATGGGTTATGCTTCAATTCTTGCGTGAATATTGAAGTTCAGTGTTCATGCTTCTATTGTTGTTTTTAATTTTTTGATTTTTTATATCTAGGCTGAGAAAGATTTTTTACGTTAAGGGTGTGTTTGGGAAGTAATAAAATTCTTGGATGAAAATTTTGTTTTATAAAAGTTTTTGAATTAAGAAAAAATAATGTGATATGATAAGAGTAAAGAAAAAAAGTTAAAATAGATAGGATAATTATGTAAAAGTAATTAAAAAGTAGAGTAGTTGCACAAGAAGATATAAAAATGATTTAAAAACAGAGTAATCGTGAAGAGTGGAAAATTTTAGCTTGATATTTTTACACATTACTAAACACATAAAGTTTTATATTTTATTTAATGCTTTTTAACATGTTATTTTAATTTTAATACATTAAAAATGTTTTAAAATTAAAATACAGTGTGTATTTGGGAAGTAATAAAACTTTTAGACGAAAAATTTTTAGTGCGAAAGTTTTTAATTAAAAGATAATATAATATGATAAATGTAATGATAAGAAGTAAAGAAAATAAAGTTAAATTGATAAGTTAGTTGTATAAGTAATTGAATAGAAATGAACGATATGATAATTATATTGAAAAATATGAAAAAATGATTAAACATAGGATAATTATATAGAGTGAAAATTTTTAAATTGAAAATTTTTAATTTGAAAGATTTTTACGATTAACAAACATGCCGGGAAAATTTTATATGTAAAAAGATCTTAAATATATCCAAATATCAAAAAAATTTTGAAAAAGGGTAATACAAGCATTCTAGTATGACTTAGTTTTCAATTATAAACGTGTGACTTCATGCTTCAATAATAAAATACACTTATAACATTTTTATAATCTTTGCAAGAGGATTCGTACTTAGTTGCTGCAGAAGTTCATTTTAAACTTGTGGAAGACAATAAGACTTTTTTTGATTCTTAAATGTGATAATATATAAAGTTTATTTCAAATATACTTATTATACTTAACCTTAATTTAAGATGTTCCCAATTAAGTTTTAAAATTTTCATTTTTTCACGCTGAGTTTTATAACTTTTTATGAATTTGGATCTAGTGTGAGAGCAATAAAACTGATTTTCAAAAATAAAAAAATATCTAAAATGTTTGAAAAATAGTAAGAAATTGATAAATATGTTAAATATACTTAGATTAATAATTGTATAAAAATATTTTTTAAAAAAAAATTAAAAAATGGGTTAAATGCACCTGTGTGTACCGAAGTTAAGTGCACCGTGGTTCATTTAGCCCCAACAGCTATGGAATTGCTGCAGGCATTATGACGTTGCCATCAAGTGGGAAAGGTGCTGGATCTGGTAATGGTTTTCCAAAATCAAAGTAGGCTGCCCATCGGAATGACGGTCGCTGGATTGAATCTACCAATGAGCCAAGGTGTGTCACCATACAGAAGAAGGCTGTCGATTGGAATGATCAGATTTGCCAATGAGTAGAGTGTTGAAATGATCTCGGCTGCTTTAATGGCGGCTTGGGTCCAATTTTCTTGGTGTCGATTTCATCGGCAAATGCGAAAGAAGTTTCACCACTGATTTGCAGAGTTTGCAGAGGCGCGTAACGATCTTTTAGAGTTGGCCTAATCTGATAGGGTCATGTGAACGTGCCTAGGGGTGATCAAACATGAGGTAGCTATTCTCTTGCAAGACGAGCGTTTCAATCTCACAAGGACTCTCACGGGGAATTACCCGCTATTGCAGTGCAGCAACAGAAAATGGATATTACAGTTACGAACAAGACTCTGATACGCATTAATTCCAAACCGACCCTTTACACTTGCCCATTCGACATGCACACATGCCCTGCTCCCCCGGTACCCGATTCACATCATAGGAGCATTGCCGAATTTTGCTGGGGTGACCTAATTGTAACAGTGTGTCACTTGATGTGGGGATCGGCTCTATTGGTGGTGCGAATCTAAGGAACTTGTAAATCGTCTTCCATTCTGGGAAGATTTGTCGAATTAGAAATTCTTCTAGCAATATGGAAGAAGGGCGTTGGAGTCGGATATGATTTGTCTGGAACAGTGTCGGCTGCTGGATTTAAAGAAGAGGATAACCATTAGGGATGTAGCTTTAGTACCCGGTCAATCCGAACTTGCCTGTGTCGACCTAGTTTCAAAATTAAAATTGAGTTTTACTTTTAAGAATTTTTCAAATAAAACTATTTTCAACCAGACCTAGGACAAACTAAAGCAAACACCAAATGGACATCAACTAGACCTAGGACAAACCAAAGCAAACACCAGATGTACATCAACTAGACCTAGTTTCAACTAGACCTATGACAAACCAAAGAAAACGCCAGATGTACATCAACCCAGTATCAAAATCTGACTCAGTCAAAACCGAATATCCTCCTAGTTTGTTAAAAAAATTATATTAATTCATGCATTAAGCATTTTAACCCTAATTATAATAAAAGTTCTTTCATAGAATCATAATCGAATTAAACTATAAAATGTTTATTTCAAAACCTAAATGTCGTCTATATTTTGTTCATAAAAATTTGAATATATTGCATTTGTGTCAACGTAATTTGTAAAATAATTATAAATATACCAACTTATAAAATTATTAGAATATATACCAATTAACTATGAGATATATAAACTTCATTTTTATTAAACTTGTTTAGATGGTGATTTCATGTAATTCTATCTATATTTCTTAACATGATTATTAATGGTAAATTCATTACATTTATTGTACTTAGTATTTTCTTTTAATTAGAGGACCAGTTTGTTATTTCGATCAGTAGATTTCAACTTCTATTAACCTGAATTTCAACCCAAAACCAAGATCAAAACCAATGCCAAAATGGTTCGAACCTAACCCAAACCCATATTCTAATATTACGGTTTGGATTTAAGTTTATCTAAACCTGTTATAATCTAACCAAAGTTGCACCTCTCATGAAAAATTGGAACTTAGTAGACAAACTTGGAATTAAGGTGAAATGTGGTAGGTATATTTAAAATAGACTTGTTTCTATGAAATCTGCTTTATTTTTTAATATCTAAATGATTGGTAAAAAATCCACACTATTTATTATATTCAACATTATTTATATTATTATAGAAATCATTTCATTTATCTAATATGGTTGTATATGGGCTCCATCTATAAATGTCTAAAATCAAGGTAATAAAATGGTTTAATGCTAAAATATCAATTATAAATTATTTTTTCAACATCTAAACCGTCTAAAATATCATTACTACGTGCATAAATAATTCTATAAAATATTATTACATTTTAATATATGTGTAAATGGATCTAAGTATTTTTCATAATTTACATAACAATATATATTTTTTGAGCAAATGTGGGTCATGCATATGCTTGATTGGAAGAAACTTAGTCTCCTAGTTAAATATAATGAATGAATTACATTTTGTATTAATCATTAACATCTTAAAAATTGAAAGGGTTATATGGGACGTCGTTGAACCCAATATTTAAAATTAACTCCAAGATAGATTCATGGTGTGCATTTTAGATATTTTCCACCTGGTGTATATTTTGGACATTTTCGGCGGAGTTTGCACAATGGTTGAAAGAGATAAATGTACTTTGAACTTCAAATCCCATTTTTTTGTCATTCATGATTCTTTTTGAAGTGAAATTTTTTTTATGGAAGTCAACTTTATCAAAGGGTTTAATTTGATAAGCTTAAGATTAAATTTTAATATATAATTTATTTATAAACATTTATAATAGAGTTCTTTCTCTGTGTATTATCCTACTTCAATGTAACTTTACTTATTTTCACTTTAATGATTGATATGAAATCTAATGCATTTGCTTTACCTATATAATATAAAGTCATAATACTATACAATATATTGTATATTAGTTTTTCATATAATATTCGATTTTTTTTATTTTTTAAATTTTTTTCTTCATAAACATGTTTTTGTAAGTGTGTTTAATTCATATACTAAGTTTTGCCATTTTATAGTACTTTTACATATTTATTTTTATTTTCAAAAATCAGGGGCATATAAAGTCATTTTTTACTTTAAAAATAAAAACAAATATGTAAAAGTACTATAAAATGGAAAAAATTAATATATGAATTAAATATACTTAAGAAAACAAGTTTATGAAGAAAAAAATTTTAAGAAAAAAAAAATTTTAAGTAAAATTAAAATTAAAAAATTGAATATTGTATAATAAGTTAATATACAATATATTGCATAGTATCATGACTCATAGATTGTTGCTAATATTTTAGCAACAAAAGTTTTAAGTAAAAGAGGAATAAGTCTGTGTGCCTGGACTAAGCAAATATCCTGCTTAGCCCACCTTAAAAACTCATTTACGATAACCTTTTTTTATTTTTTCTTCATACACTTGTTTATCTAAGTGTATTTAACATATAAATCAAGTCTTATTAATTTTGGATATGTTTATATATTTTTTTGAGATTTTTAAACATCTATATGTATATATGTATTCCAAATACTCTTATCTTAAAAAGCTAAAAAAATACATACACATATCCAAAAATGATAAACTTGATTTATATGTTAAATATATTTATATAAACAAGTATACAAAGAAAAAAGCAAAAAAGTTATTATAAATAAGTTTTTTTAGGTAGGCTAAGCGGGACATTTGCTTAGCCCGAGCTAACAAGATTATCTCTCTATATAAAAATCATAAAAATTATGATGATAAAATTATTGCTAAATAATAATTATAATACTTATAATCGGTGATAGAAAATACAGTTATTATATACAAGGGTCCTTTCCTATTTGCTTGGGTTCATGGGAACTCCTGTTAGATCAAGTTAATTTATGAGTTTTTTATTTTTAATTTGTTTTTATCAAAACGCTGTCTTAATTATATCTAATTATGTACTAAATTTTACAATTCTTGAGTTTATATGTACATTTTTTGAATTTCAAAATCAACTACTTTAGGGTATTTAAGTCATGGGCCCGCTTCAAGTAACATAGAAGCAATTACATATAACTCATTCGAAATTTAAAACTTTCTTTTATGTTGGATGAAAATTTCAATTTTTTCACTATACTTAATATCATTTCTTTATCAAAAAGATTAAGTTTCATCCGAATTTGTGTATAGGCACATTTGCTCAAAATAAGTATATTCTTGAGTAAATTGGGAAAAATTCTTAGATCTATTCATATATGTACTACAATGTAATAATATTTTATAGAATTTCTCATAGAAACATAAACAGTTTAGACATTAAAAATACAACTTTAAAAATTGATATTGATTCATAGTCATATTCAACAAACGAAAGAGTTTCTAATATACTATCAATAATAATAAATATAGTAGATGAAGTAGATTTATCATCAACCATCAAAATATTCAAAATAAACGAGATTACATAGAAGAAAAATTTTATAGAATCATTTAAATTTAAGTCACTTTCATCTCCTAAAAATTTTTTGATTTTTAAAATTTAAAAAAACATATGCATATTAAAAATTGCAAACTTTTATATAGAATTGAACATATTTAGAAAATAAATTTAAAATTTTAAAAATACGCCTATTTGCTTGACGACAAGATCAACCTCTCTATATAAAAATTATCATAAATTTTGATAAAATATTAAATGACTAGATGTTTAAAGCTTTAGACATGAATTTTGTTTTTGTTTTTTTTTTAATGAAAGAACTAGAAGTAAATTCTAGAGAGGGTGAGGAGGAAGCTCTAAATTTTCATAAAAGAAGCTCAAATCTTTAACACATAAAATTTAAGATACAAACAAGAATAAATTCGTCCAAGAATACGAAGAGTGTTCCTATTTCAGGGCATACCCTAGTAGTGTATGAGCCACACCATTACCATTCCTAAGACCTATAGAAAAGACACATTTATTGTAGTGTTGACTACAGACTTTTATCATTTCCACAATATGGCAAATGTTGGAACAGGTAATACCTTCTTCCGTGAGAAAAGAAAAAAGAATGAGCAGTGAGTTAAGGGACGTTTGGGAATGTAAAAGTTGTGATAAATGCGGTATTTTGTGGGAATAGAAAATAGAATATTTTGAAAATTTTGATATGAAATGATAAGGATAAAGTTGGAATAAATAAGTTTATTGGAAGGTAGTTGATAGAGAAAATGATTAAAATATAAAGGTAAAAGTGGAAATATATGATGATTGATTGATTAATGAGGTGCATTGAAACCCGTGCTCCCACAATTTTCCTCCCACATTTCCCACACCCGATTTACCAAACGTCCCCTTAGTCTCAAAGATGATATTTGAAAAGTGAACCCCTCTACCCATCTTATAACAAGTAACATATCTTGAGATTCAATCCAAAGAACGTCTTCTCTGCCATGCCCAAGACATTTCTGTGAGAAAAATACCCTTGTCATCACCAATAATTGCACCAACATCAACCCTCCTACAAAATCCACCATCAGTGTTAACCTTTACCCAACCCAACCAGGAGGTGGAGATTTCCAATGAACCTTTACCCAACCCAACCAGGAGGTGGAGATTTCCAATGAATAATGCCCTCATTGAGTAAGTGAGCCTTCCAATTGAGGTTTAGCTGAATTCCACTCATGCAGAAGGGGGGCAGAGGGGCAAAACATCTATTGAGAAATTCAGAATAGGGAAGCGTGACTTGTTGTTGTGCCATAACACGGGGAATAGTTATTTTTTAAAAACTCTTGCTAATTTTAGAATGGAGATGACATCCAAATCCAAATTCAATTTTTGTTTTTTTTTTCTTCCCATTTATGTCATATTTTCACGTGTTTCCCAGTTGATTTTAATAGTTGAATAATTCCGGAAAGATATACAAGGGATGGGTGGATATTGGGAATGAGAATAGCATATATAGGCAGGTGCCGAGGATGCTGACAACGCATGCAGGGAATAAACCGGACCGGCAAAGATTTTAATGACGTTCCGATGTTCGCAGGCCGTATCTTTTACAACCGGGTGCATGAGGTGCAGCCGTGCGCCCGGCTGGAAATGATCATTAGGCGTGATGTCGATGGACGAGGGTGAGTAGGGCATGGATTGTGAGAGTACCACGCAAAAGTTGATGTACGGGTTGGTTACATTGGTTGTCACAAGTTGTCATGTGGCCATAAGAGTCTATTAGCATTGTCATATTTGTAAAACTTGCCTTCATATTTTTTACAAAAGAAATGATACTATTAATCTAGACTAAGAAATAACTTATTAGCCAACTTCAAAAAATACATTCGAAAAAATGTATTTTTATTTTTTTTCATATATTTATTTATTTACGTGTATTTAATATATAAATAAGTTTTACCATTTCAGAGTATGTGTATATATTTTTTAAGATTTTTAATTATAAGGGTGTTTTAGCCTTTTTTTAATAGTTGAAATTGACTAAAATACCTATATATTTAAAAATCTTTAAATATATATGTATACACATTTAAAAATCATAAAATTTGATTTAGATATTAAATACACTTATATTAACAAATTTTTGTAAAAAAAAGTAAACAAATTTAAATGAATTTTTTGGGATGGATTAAGTAAGCTATTATTTGAAAAATAATCATGTTTGCCCAAGGTAAGTAATAACTTATTTAGCTCATCTCAAAAAATTTATTATTTTTATTTTTTTCCCATAAACTTGTTAATATAAATATAGTTAATATATAAACCAAGTTTTACCATTTTTAGATATGTTTATATATTTTTTTAAAGATTTTTAAATATCAAGGTATTTTAGTTATTTGCGTCTAATTGAATGCACTTGAGTGCATTTTGCCTTTTTTATTTTTTTGAAAATTTCCTTATATAATTGTTAATATGTGTGTATTTAACATATATATTAATTTTATCAATTTTGGAGACTTAGATCATTTTAAAAAAAATTTAAAATCTTTGTTGTTTTGTAATTCATAAATTATTAAAATGCCACTAATTTTAAAAATAAAAAATTTTAAAAGTATCCAAAAATGGTAAAGATTGATACTCATGTTAAATATATTTAGATTAAAAGATGTATAAAATTTTTTCAAAAAATATAAAAATAAATTTTTGCACATGGGTGTACTCAATCATGACTCTTAGTTATTTTCAACCATTGAACTTGGTCTCCAATTGGTATCCAATAAAAACATAATAAGAACTGAATTAAAGAAAAATTACAATTACAAATGTGTAAATCGATGAAGTGCAAGAAGGTTGGAGAAAAATGTAACAATAAAAGATAAGAATTGAGTGATTTTTCTAAAAATGAGGTACTCTTACCTTACTTTTGAGAAGAGACATGGTCATTTGAATAGTTGGTGATGCGTATTTAACGAAGTAACATTCGAATTGGTTAAACCGCTGGGACTAAGATGTATGTAAGATCGATGTCATCTGAGATCTTACAGTGAGATTGATGTTAACATTAATTTGGTGTTTGGTCTTCAAATTGGGCGTTGGGTGTTGGGTGTTGATAGATGTTAGGTACGAATCCGAGGGTTCCCTGCCACCTTCAAGTTCCCTTTACCAAGTAAAGTTTTGATAATCTTTAGATGGCTTCTTATCAAAAGAGTGGTCCATAAGGTCCAATTTACCTAGAACCCCAACTACGCCCCAGCCATAAAATGGCTCGAAGGATCTTTCAGGTATTTGACACTAACTGAATTAGCAGAGTTTCACATTTACCGAACTCAAGCGGCAGTTCGACTCCCGCTTTAAGCATAAATTCATTAATACAAAGACATCTCAGCTTAAAACTCTTAAATAGTATCAACATGGTCAGCCACTTGAATATCACCTCTATTGAAATCCTGTAGTACCGGTGGATAAATAGACGCCAAATCAGTCATATAAATCCTGCCTTTTCCGTCCGCTATTGATACGCAAGAATTTCCAAGGAGTGTAAAAAAAAAAAAAAAAAAAGGAAGAGGATGAAGAGGCAAGAGCTCAGGCACATGAGAGCGTGAATTGTTTGAAGTAAGAAATGCTTAGTTCGAAAAAATAAACTTATTTATTGTCAAGTACAGCTATAGTTATAACTTCCTTGTCTTAGAATGTCTTGACTCTTGAGACACAAGCCAATAGAGGAACACATTGATTAAAAGGACATTATCGCCTAATCGTCGTGCACATTCAACCCTTCTTTACAGATTACTCATAAAGATTGAATTTGTAAGGGACAGGTACTGACGCAGAAAATATTCTTGGCTTGAGCTTTGGCTACACAATCTCAACTGAGGCTTCTATATCGTTCCAACTCCTCACCAATGATCTACATTATTCTGAGGCGAAATTCTAGGAGGGCTTGTCATCCGACCTGCCTTCTTCTAGCGTGCCTGAGAAATAGGGCATGTGGGTTAGCTCGTTCTCCACATATGACACCATGCACGTAGAATTGCCTTACTGACTTTATAACGCCTTTATCGTTAAACTCAACTGACCTCTTGATATAATTGCTTATAGAATTAAAACAAACCATGTTACAAAACTACTCTGGTAAATTCCCTGATTTATTGGTAAAATCTTTTAATTTGTGATCATACCCAATCTAATAATGAGATCTGCATCGATCGATCCTTGCTGATGAATAGATCTTGTTTGTCCAAATAGAAATGACCTGAATAAGCGGTGCTTAGCATCTTAAAAGGAGTTCATGTCTTTTATTTTAGTAATCAATAGGAATGTTAATGATCATGGTCAAACCCGTTAACCCGTTTAACCCATTAAAGTCTTATATATATAAGGGCTGTTCCAGTGCAGCGTCAGCGGTGCAGTTGCCTAAAAATGGGTCATGCACATATTAAAATGCAATGAAACTTTTATGCGATCATTTATCTACATATAAATCATACTTTAGATAGTTTAGATGTTCAAAAAATCACTTTAAAGTTGTTATTTATATTAAACTATTTTATTACATTGAATTTATATCATTTTCAGATGAAATTCATACACATATCCAATTGGGATTAAAATTGATATGGTAATGAATACATTATTCTAAATACAATGGGTGGAGTAGATTAAAATTTGATCATCGAATGGAGCTCGTTTCAGCGCCACTGCACCTCAATTATGGTGCAACGCCACTGCACCTAAATATATATATATATATGAGTTATATTCAAGTGCAGCACCACCGTATCATAAATTATGGTGCCGTAGCGTCAAAATGGGCCCTACATGATCATAGAATTATAATCTCCTCTGCCCATTGTGTTTATTATAATGATATATTCTATTAACATACTAATTTTTTCATCCAAATCGGATATGTGTATGAACTTCATCTAAAAATGGTCCAAATTCAATGCAATAAAATAGTCTGATATAAATAACAACTTTAAGTATTTTTTCAACATGTAAATCATTTGCTATAAAATTTGTATAGAAATAAATGATTGTATCAAGTTTCATTGTATTCTAATATGTGTGGAGTCCATTTTTGGGCGAACGTACCGGGACAGGTCTCTCTCTCTCTTTATGTATATACATAGAGAGTCCGGCCTCTATACATCTAGATGTACCAATTTACGTCAATACTCCTGTCTAGTTTAGGTTATGTTTTCATAATTTTATTAAATTTGATACATCCATTATATTTAGCACCATTTATTTTATTTACATACCAAAAATTATAT
>JAXCLR010000050.1:18128232-18139426 GCA_035584095.1 Annona squamosa
TATTCTCTTTATTCCTCATCATTACCCCTACAATATCACATCATTTTCTACTGATTTGACAACTTTTACATACAAAAACTTTTCATCAAAAGTTTTACAACTTCCCAAACACACCCTTAAATTTTAGCAGTGAATACATTTCAGGTTCAAAGCCATATGTTCTTTTCTGAACCTCGAAGAGATTTTCCCAAGGTTCTACAGTGGTTAGTATACCTGCACCACAATTATCTGGTGTTACGATTTGTTGGTACTTGTCTAAAATTCAATCACAATGAATATAGCAATGCTTTAACCTCTCTTCCGTGTGTCTACAACTTTTAGGAGTGAGTGGGAGGGATTGTGGGAGAAGGAAAAACTGAAGTTTTGACTTGCCACTCTTTGCATCTCATCTTAGACACATATCATGCCATCAAGAATTTGTTTGGTAAACTTTGCCAAACAATTTTCCAGTTCAATGTTATTACCAAATTCAACAAAGAGAATGCGATAAAAAAAATATATTATAAAAGATGATAAAATAAAATTCAACCTAAAAAATCCCGCGATTATAGAAACAAGAAATTGGATCCTAATCCATATTCCAACAGAATACCAAAAAGTTCCTTCAAAACCCCCAACTCTAAGTTGAACCAAACCAGAAATTCTCCATCTAACACCGACGATCCTAGGGCATTTGGATGCGAAATACCGAAGAGCTCACTTTCCATCATTTATGCTTCAAGCAGCCAAAACACAAATTTCCATCACCAAATTCCGAAGACAAGAAGAATTGGATTTCAAGAATTACAACGAAAAAGCCACCACAAAATCCAATTATAGAAAAATATACGGAAGAGAATGGGAGAAAGGAGAATACAAAACGAGGACATGAGTATTGAAGGGGCTTACCTTAACGATAAGATGGGGGTTGAACCAGACCTGGTTGAGGGTAGGGAGGATGTCATGGAGGAAAGCAGGCCTCAAATAGATGAGGGTGTTTGCAAGAAGAAGGCCTGCTGTTACAGGAGGCTTCCTCTCCAATCTGTAATACTCGTTCACGAAGTGAAGCCCCAGCAGAGGCAGCATTCCCCTCGTCACTCTCGTCCTTCCTGCTCCTTCCATTTCTCTTCGATTTCGAACAAAAATCCCACCAAATGCTCTTCCGTTTCGTCTTCTTTCTTCTTACACGTAGCCTTCTTCTTCTACCGGAGATTATTAATAGCTGAATGTGACTAGAATACCCTCCTGCCAATTTCTAAGATGGCACCAATCAACACCGTTGAGTTTGAGTTGGGCCCACTCGATGAATGAATCCGAACCATATAATTCCTTAGGCAACTTAATTTCGAATTATTCTCCACTTTTAGTCGATCCCTCTTTAGTTTCATTGAAGGAGAAAATTGTAATTTAACAGCGTCCAAATGTGTTCTTTTCTTCTGCCGTAAGAAAATGGAATCGTCCGCGGAGATGCCTCCGGACTGTTCTGGATCGCATCTCCATTGTCTAGCTGAGGAGATTTGTGCTTGACGGCCATGAATGGATTTCCGGGGTTGGCCGCATCCATTTAATAGCCGAATCCTAATTGTAAATTTGAAATTCATCTGCATTTCTACCCGTCGGGTTCGGGATGGGATGTATTGGGGTTAAATCAGGGTAGAACATCGGATGAGAATTTGGGTGAAATTTAAATTAATCTCATTAGTTTATATTTAAATTTTAAAAATATAAAAATTATATCATCAATTAAAGTCGATGTATATTAAATACTTATGAAAAAATTTTCCTCATAGCATTTTTTTTTATAATTTTCATTAGATTCACACTGTTTCAAAATTTTCTTTTATATTCATAATATTTTCTCGTAAATTTCTAGCATATTCATGCAATTAAAATAATCTTTGACTATCCCATTGAAAAAATAATTTTGTACTTTCATAAATTAAGAATAATCTTTGACTATCCCATCGAAAAAATAATTTTGTACTTTCATAATTTCTTAATTGAAACAATTCAACCCTAATGTAACTCAATTAATGTTAATAAACTATTAATTTGTAACATCTAATTAATTCAAGTATCATATTATGCCTAAATCATTTCGGTTTTGAAAATTTCAAAGTGCCTAAAATCGTCTTTTCAATAGAATGATTAATGATTATTTTAACAGCATAGGTATGATAAAAATTTAAAGTGAAATATTATAAGTATAAGAGAATTTTTTAAATATTGTGGGTATATTAGGAATTAGACCAAATTTTGGGAATGTAATAGAAAGTTTTCCCAATAACTATTTAATAAAGAGGAGAGATTATATGTGGCCAATCAAAAATAATTTTTTTTATTTTTATAAATTTATTTTGGGCGTATTTAATCGATAGATTAAACGGTACCATCTTTAGAGATATATATATACATATATATATATATTTGAATTTTAAATATAAGAATCTTGTGGCCATTTTCATAAGTTAAAAATGACTACATTATTTTTTTGTTTAAAATTTAAAAAATGTATGCATATCTTTGAAAATGATAAAATTTAATTTATAGACCAAATATATTTAGATTAATAATTTTATAAGAAAAAATTAGATTTTACGATTGCGACCAACCACATGACCTAAAATATTTTACTTTTTTCAAGCTAATTACCATGGATTCCAATTACATAATAAAAAGATTAAAAAATAGATACTTATAATTAAGCTACAAGTTCCATGGATGACTTTTTTTCCTGATATACATTAGAATTTGGAATTGAGTTTCAAATAAGATTTTTATCAATCCAAATTCAACTCAATTTTCAATGAGATGGATTAATAAATATTTGCTTCTATATAGTCAAATTCCTAAATTGCAGAACCCGAATTCTAAAACATGTCGCATTGGATGAGGATACTCTGGTCAACCTAACCCAATTTGCACCCTATTTCCAATAATTTGTATCTTGCAAACCTACCTTATAATTTGACATTATAAAGTAATCTTGTGTTTGCACATAAAAAAAATACGAAAATGAAAAGTCATCCTTGTAAGGAGAATTGGGTCAAATGGACCACGTTTCTGAAATAAAGAGAGCCACAAGCACTAAATTGGGCCCCACTGGCTATAGGCTAATCTCCATCGTCAGTGCCATCAATTCATCGGCCACCTCCATCGCCGCTGAGTGTGGATCACTACTCTAGGGCCCAAGCCCACTTTGCTGTTAGCATTCCCACCTTTCTGCAGCTCATGGGCGTGCTAGACTCTGCACATGAGCAGCAGCCAATCAGCGGCTGGCATGTGGCAGTGAGATTAATGCGTTAGTAGCTGTGCGACTACAATTTTTAGTGTACTTTGAAAGAGAAATTTTCATTATAAAATGGTAGAAAATAATATGATATGATAGAGATAATAATGATGAATAAAATTAAAATAGATTGGAATACGTCTCAGTAGTAACTCATGCTGATTTATTGTTAGTTGGTTATGAATTCAACTCTTTCCTCGATGGTTTAGGTGATGTGAGAATTTTTTAATTTCCTCACTTTGGTGGAGGTATTTGGAGTTTTCCACTGAAAAAATTAGATTGATTAGTTGCATAAAAGATGTAAAAAATATTTTTAAAATATAGTAATCACGAAGATTGAAAAGTTTTAGTTTAAAAAATGTTTGTTAAAAACAAACGTACCCTTAAAAAGCAAGATAATTATAGGGAGTGAAAAAAATTTTGTTTAAAAAGTTTAGAGTATTGCCAAATACACTTTTTGGTACCTGAGCAAAAAATAAAAATTTTCGTAGATCAAACCAACCTTACCTCTAGAAATGCTCCAATCACACCTAACCATAAGCAATCATTTGATCCAACCGTTCAGTTTTCTTTAAATGATTTTAAAGTCATTTTAAGCTGCTAGATTTCTTGATTACTTAGATTAGAGCCGATGGAGTAAGCTAGATCATGGATCTATGGTTTTTGATGTTCGATGGGCCATCAAATGAAGAGACCCGACCATGGATCATCAATGCAACCCGCATTATTGCTTTCATCATCCAGTTCAAGTGGGACGCTGATCGTATGCTCCCGAGAGCTTTCATCGCTGCATGCTCCTAGGCGCATACACTCATTTTTTTATTTTTTTCGAAATTTTTTTTACAATATTGCTAATCTATGTGTATTTAATATGTGTATAAATTTTTACTATTTTTGAGTATTTTAAATTAAAATGTTACTGATTTTCAAAAATCAAAAATAAATATCTAAAATACTCCAAAAATAGTAAAAAAATTATAAAGATGTTAAATACACTTATATTAACAGTTTTATAAAAAAAATTCAAAAAAAAATAGGTGTATGGGCTTGGGACTTCTGAGTAGGATCGGCCTCCGTTCAAGTGGGGTAAGACAAGCTGACTGAGGAAGTCCAATCACTCTTGACTTCCCATTACTTCATTTCTACTGATAAACAATGGATGCCCAAAAACAAGGGAGGCATTTCATTTCATGATCGGTTAATCAACTGTGTGCAGCGGGTCCACTCTGTGAACATTCCTGAGTTGCTCCAGTCACTTATAATTTATAAAAGTTGGGGCCCAGCTTTTTTATTTTTATTATTCCAAATATTTCTGGTATCCTGTTGGAAGATATGGCATAATAGGAATAGCCAAATTGCATATGGTTGCTCCATTTCTTTTGCAGATATAGCTGACTGGTGCGGGAATTTTTTACGTCAATACAAATCATCGCAGATGCTGGCAAGTAGCAATGTTCTTAATCATACTACCCAAGTGAAATGGAGCCCACCACCACAAGGTAAGGTAAAAATTAATGTGCATGCAGGTATTAAAATAAAAAGGAACTGTTGTGAGGTAAGAGCAGTGATTAGAGATTCTATGGGAAATTTGATCGCACTAAATATTGTTCCTGAAAGGGTATAGCAGAACCACTGTGGTTGGAATCTTCTGCATTGGTGCAGGCCGTGGAATGGCTGAAGTCTTTTAATTTCAGGGAAGTAATTTTTTAGTTCAATTCTCTAGTTTTGTATGGCTTGCTGACCGATGACACCAAAATTTTATCTACTTTGGTTCATCTTATTGGCAGAACTAAGGATATAGGTAGGACTTTTAATTACTGCCTATTCTCTCATGTATCCCGTAAGGGAAATTTTGTGGCACACAACATTACACAGATTGCACCTACACATACTACTGAAATGTACACTTGGTGAGATAATTTACCCCCAGGCATTTTTGAAGTTGCTTGTAAAGATATTTTTAATGGTTTGAATTAAGGGTGGAGGCTTTACCCGATCTTAGCCATGTGTTGGGAGCTGGGAAAGTATGCTATCCATTTTTCTTAATAAATAAATTAAAAAAAATGATAGATGCCTTATAGTCAACATATGCTTGAATTATAAAAGAAAAAAGGAAAAAAAAATAGAGCTTAGGCAATCAAGACTTGCAAAATCATGAAGAGTTCTGGCACTCAAGACTTGTCATGAACCAAATTGTAAAAGGTTTAAGTAATCCGGAAAAATGTGAAAAAAAAATGGTGAAAAATTTTTGAAATAAATTTAATGATCACTTTAAATGATAATAATAATAATTTAAAATAAAGTGAATAGAGTTAAAATAAATAGATTAATTATATAAAAAGATATAGAGAAATAATTATAAAGTAAGATAATTATATGGAAAAAAGATTTTTGCAAATATGCTCACAATATTTGACCAACATTGCATCTGTGCCCCTAAATTTGCTGATATTACAAACACACCTACAAAGTTTGTATAAAATCGCAAGTATATACCTTTCATTATGATGCCATTAAAATTTTTATAAAATGACGATAATGCCCTTTATACCAAAGGATAAACTTACAATTTTTGCAAATATTAAAAGATGATAATGCCCTTTAAACCAAAGGATAAACTTACAATTTTTACAAATATTACATACGTATTTGCAAAAAAAAAATTAAAATAATAATAAATATAAAAATACATAAAATTATAAAATAGCAAGTATGTCTACAATATTTGAAAATTTACAAGTATATCACTTGGCTTGAAAGATATTATCATAATTTTACAAAAAAATTCTGACAATATCCTAATGGAAGACACATTCTTACAATTTCATGCAAACTTTATGGGCATATTTGCAATATCAGCAAACTTTAAAAAAATAAATACAATATTGGTCAAATTTTATAGGCATATTAGCAAAAATTCCTATTGAAAATGTGTAAAAAATTGTTGAATTTTTTTTGTTCCCAAATACTTATTCTTTCAATAAATAAACAAGAAGAAAAATCATTTTTATTTAACAAAGATATTTTTTAATGAATGTATCATGGAAGTAGAGGTATTGTTATTTCTAATGGACAATTATTATTGGAGAAGTTTTTTTTAGGGTATATTTGGTAAATAGTAAAAAACTTGAAGTTAGTACTTTTTCACTCTCCATAATTATCTTATTTTTTAATTATTTCTTCACATTTTTCTATACAGATACTATACTTTTCAATCATTTCTACACAACTAACCTATATATTTTAACTTTATTATCTTTACTCTTCCATTATCTCTACCATATTACATCGTTTTCTTTCAAGCTAACAAATTTTATACTAAAAATTTTTCATTTAAAAGTTTTATAACTTCTCAAACACACCTTTAGATACACAATTATTGTTGGAGAAGTTCTTAAGAAGAGGTTCATTTGCAAAATAACTCTTTTGATTTTAAAGGATAATCATGGAAGCATTGAAAAGAAAACATTACCGCTGCTTCGGCCAGCTTAATTTGAAAGCAAAAACCCCAAAACATGAGTGCCTAGAACGTGGCTTCAGCAGTAGAGGAAAGATGGTCTCCTGCTTCTTCAGTAATTGATAATTAAACGTTTTACCCATGATCTTCCTGTTTCTGTCTGTGAAAGCTACAGAAGAAAACGACAGGCTGCGACAGGAAGAATCTGCGAATGCGTTTTTGAGGTCCGTGATTTCTCTCTACCAACTCCACTTTCAAACAAAAGTCTACCCATCTTAATCAATTGCATCTTCCAAATAAGGTCCAGTGCACAGGATCAACCAAACACTTTTAATTTGCCAGGGTCCTGCTGTAACAAGATTCAGCCAATAGACCCTGCAGTCCCTTTTTTCTTTTATGAAATCTCACCAATTCATATACCATCATCTTTATTTCTCCATGTATATTTTAAGAATTTTCTTATAAAAAAAAACATCTTAATTGAAAACTTCATGGGCCAAAAACATAAATAAAAATCATTATAGGATTATAAAAATCTGCTTGTTTGATGTTGAGGCCAATAGGTCAGCAAGTTTCCAATTGAGAGAGATTATCTTTCAGTATGTCTTGACTGAATAAATAAATCAAGCTAATAGAATGATTGATTCGAATTTAATTAAAATTAAAACATTACTCTTTATAAGAATTTTTTTTAAAAAAAAAAAAAAAAACATATACAGCAAGTGAGTGAGCGAGTGAGCCTTCTTGGCAAGTATATTTCTATCACGCATGCATGTAGTAAATCAATGAGTTCAACTATTGTATATATATAATGATTAAACAATAATTCTGCCCATACTCACGCATCACGCATGTAAATTATTTCTCAAAAAGCAAAAAGTACAAATTCCAGCTCCCAGAATTTTAAATCCTGGCAATCTCTCTCTATTTCTTGGCCGCCAGTCTCGTCTTGATCTTCTCAATTTCTTTAGTACCAACCTGGAATGCCTTTGTAAGCACATTGGTAGGCACAGGAGGGGTGGAGGCGAAAAGGGT
Organism: Annona squamosa; assembly: GCA_035584095.1. Classification (NCBI taxonomy): domain Eukaryota; kingdom Viridiplantae; phylum Streptophyta; class Magnoliopsida; order Magnoliales; family Annonaceae; genus Annona; species Annona squamosa. The sequence goes on from JAXCLR010000050.1 coordinate 18,135,993, forward strand.
GGCAGCAATGGACTGAGTCCCAGGCAATTGGCTATTGAAAGCTGCAATGACTGCAGCTGCCACATTCCCATTGTTCTTCTGAAAGTGCACAAGGCTTTTGGGGAACACAAAGATCTCTCCCTTCTTTATGGTCTTGGAAATGAGAGAATTGGAAGTTGTTATGAATCCAACATCTAACTGTCCTTCCAAGACGAAAACTATCTCGGTGGCCCGTGGGTGAGTATGGGGAGGATTAAGGCCCCCTGGGGCGTAATCGATGCGCGCCAGTGACACCCCGAGAGTGTTGAGGCCTGGGATCTTCTCCACATTAGCTGTTGTTACTAAAGATCCCATGGTGTTGTTGGTCGCCCCAGGTTTGGCCAGGCCAGCAAAGAAGAAATCTGACGCATTCACCTTTGATGAATCTTTGCAGGAGAATCCATTCACCTTGGGTGCTGCAAATTAACACAATTGAGGATAATAATACACAGATTTAGCATGATTCATAATCAAACAAACAACACACAATCACCTTCATTTCTTTCTTTCTTTCTTTCTTTCTTTCTTTCTGTATTGATTCACAGTGGCTCAGGATTTTCGACTATGAAACCTCGTGCAGATGTTTTCGTATATATTTTTTTAGATCCAAGTCATCCATCATATTCTCATCCGCTAATATTTGTATGATATGAAAAATCATTTAATTAGATTTTTATATAATTTGCAGCCAATGCGAACGCATGAGATTCTTTATAATTGTAACATTATAGATTGTAAAAGTCCTCAGTGGTTATCAGGTTGCTCCTGGTGTCATAGGAGAAAAGCTCGATTCATTAAATGACACAAATGATGAATATTTAATTGTTCAATTCATTAACAAATGACCACTGACCAGAAAAACGAATTGGACCAGGAAACTTTTCTATGCTAGTAAATGTTCATGTGATCCCTAAATGAAGAAAGAATAGTCCAAAACCTAATATACAACGCCAAGAATTTCGAAGATAACACCAAGCAATGCCTCTTGCATATATGTGTTGGGGGTTGCGACAACATTGAAAAGAAGTTTATCAAAAAGGAGATGATGCACCTCACATGGTTGGATGCATGGATGGGGCTGAGTCGTGATGATAGTTGGTTAGCCTGCCTTTTTGTGGGGGGTGGGTGGTTCGTCAGCATTAATGGCTCCTTTCTAAGCATCTACCTTCTCTGGACGCAGACAGGCTACCTTGCAGGCACACTACCCTTTTTCCTTGGTTGAGGAAAACTAAAACTAGCGGGGACCCACCTCAAAGGAATGGCCAGGGTGTCAAGTAAAGCTGGTAAAATAATTCGAACTCAGCAAATAGTAGGTTCTTGAAGAAAGGAACTTCGATCCAGCACTCTCTGCACATCCCTTGAAATAGCCATTAACACCAACGATTTTTTTTGTGTGTTTCTGTTTGTTCGTTCTCTCATTTCTTTAATTTGTAGAAACCATGTTATAAGATTGAAAGCTAATAGTCTTCCTTGTAGATAGATAAGAATTTGTTGTCACATATTCACTTTTTTTTATTGGTATATTTACATAAATCTGAGCATTTATTACATTAAAGCTTTAAAACATTCTTATAAATTTGAAAATACAACTCTTTCTAAGAAATCCAGAGATATCTACTTTTTTTTTATTGGTATATTTACATACACCTCAATATTTATTACATTAAGACATTCTTATAAATTTGGAAATACAACTCTTTCTAAGAAATCCGGAGATATCCACTTCTTTTATTGGTATATTTACATATATCTAAACATTTATTACATTAAAGCTTTAAAACATTCTTATAAATTTGGAAATACAACTCTTTCTAAGAAATCCGAAGACAAACATTCTTATAAATTTAGAAATACAAATCTTTTTAAGAAATCCGGAGACAACTCCTATCTTATTAAAGGGAGACCATAGCTCCCATCCCACTAAAGGGAGACTAAATTGTGAAATACAACTCTTTCTAAGAAATCCGAAGACAAACATTCTTATAAATTTAAAAATACAAGTCTTTCTAAGAAATCCGGAGACAACTCCTATCTTATTAAAGGGAGACCATAGCTCCCATCCCACTAAAGGGAGACTAAATTGTTCCCAGAAAATATTTCATTGAAATCCCACAAATATGGGATTCGAATACACCCCACTCAGCTACGGTAACTTATGGCCACTTGAGGCAACCAACAAAGCCGACATCAGTTGGTTGTCACCTCTATACTTGATTGTAATGTGAGATATGTGATAATGTACTAATAAAAAATAAATTTTTTTTTTGGCAAGCAAAAATTGGCTGCTGAATTTGAGGAAATGTCACCGCCCTAAACAGCTAAATTGCTACATAGGTAACCAAATAAACGTTATATGCAGCCAAAAAAGCAGCTGCTAATTTTAATGAACTTTATTGTAGAGTACTATAGTTACTCAAGTAGGCATTAGAGACATCATCATTTTCTTTAAAAATTGTGGGTGACATTTTAAAACGTGCTTTTTGAACAAATTGTCGCTGGTTCTTGAAGCAACAGCGGAACAGATTTGTTCCACTTTACTTTTTCTACCTTTTATTTTTCTTCTCGATCTTGGAATCGGTTGGAAATTTCTTGGAACGTGGAATTCATCCTACATTTGGATATGGAAAATCAAAGTGGGAAAATAAAGGAAGCTAATACTACCTCCAGATTTCTCAGCAACACAAATGTCTTGAAGCGGATCAGGATCAGCACCGCCGCTGGAGGCTGTCGCAAGAAGGATTAGGAGGAGGACGCTAACTGGAGTGTTCATTGCTGCAGCACTGTTAGAGAGAGAGAGAGAGAGAGTTTCGAGTGGGTTGGCTTGAGACAGGGAGGAGGTGAATTTATACAAGGGGAGGCTGTTGTTGAGATGTCATGAGTTTCTCAAATTGGGCCTTGCAAACCAAGCAATATAAAATAATTAAATTTGAATTTCTGACCAATTTCCAGTATGCCTTTTGCCATTGCCGTATCTAATCTACATCACATGGTCCATTTCATGAGAATATATAGGAGTAATAAATAGCCTTTCTTTCCCTCTCATTCTCTGAGAGTCCATATCTAGGTGCTTGGAAGTTCTGCTGAAAGATTTTCCAAGTAAATACAGGAGAATGATAACCTGTTTTGGGTTGCTAATATTAGAAAATTTTAAATGCTTGTACGCTATTTAACCGACTCAACCGCCCGCTTTGTTCGACAAAGCTTTGAAATTTAAAGAGCCCGTTTAGCAAAATGCTAAAACATAATTATATACACTCATAGGGTCTATTTTGCAAAAGGCCATATTTAAGTTCAATTAATAATTTTCTTGCGTCCGACAAGTTGCACGTAGCTGTTCTTACTAGGGGTGCAACTCGGTCCGGGTACCCGCGGGTCGACCCGCTGGGTACCCTAATTAGGGTCGGTTCGGTTCCAAG
>JAXCLR010000050.1:18142239-18170729 GCA_035584095.1 Annona squamosa
CGCCCTGATAAAAATAATTGCATCATCCGCGAAGAGAAGGTGGGTGATAGGCGGTCCCCTTGGATTAAGTTTAATGCCAGTAATTTTTCCCCCACATGCCTCTTTAGCGATAAGAGCGGAAAGACCCTCGGCACATATTCTTATACTTGAAATTAAAAATATATACATTTTCGAAAATGATGAAACTTGTTATATGGATACAATATACCTAGAATAACAGTTTTATTGAAAGAAAAATAAAACAATTAAGACTAATTACATTTCTAGGATGGATGCATGGTTGCTTCCGTGCATTAGACTTTATGGTATCATAACGCTTTTTAAATTATTACTAAAAGCCGTGATTTTAGTTGCAAGTTTTGTCATTAGAAGATTATTTTTACCAATTGTTAAACGCTAATTATTAGATATAATAATTATTTACGTCATTAAATAATATTTTCTATAACAAAAACTGCTAAATGTTACCAAAGACATGTTGCAAAATATTAATTTTATTGCGGTGCAAGTAGGCTTCTATTCATTTTTATCTGCATTCGGGCTTAGATCACTCTTTTTTTGAAAAAAAATCTTATTAATATAGTTGTGTCTCATTTTAATTTACACAGCTTCTTTTCTTGTCATTTTTTTATCGTCATATAATTACAACTCATTTTACGCTTCTCCTAAATAAAATAGGAGACGGAAGTTCCCCAAGCGTTCGAAGTTCGAACCCGGTCGAGAAAAGCATTAGTGGAGCTAGAGCCCTACGCTCCTTCTACTGCTATTTTAAAATGAAATAAAACGTAACACACTGTACGTTGAATATGAATAAAAATGTAAAAGGAAATATCATCATCAAAAGATAAATGAAACTAAAATAAATAGAAAAGATTAAAAGGTAATTGTTAAAGAGAAATTACCATGTCACCTTAAAAAACTCATTCAAAATTTTTTTATTTTTCTTTATACATTTGTTTATTCGTGTGCATTTGATATATAAACTAAGTTATACATTTTTGAATATTTGTATATATTCTTTTAAGACTTTTAAAAATAGTATTGTTTTGGCATTTTCAAAGGTTGAAAATGACATATACGCTACTTACATTTAAAAATCTAAAAAAAAATATATCCGCTTATCTAAAAAATAATAAAACTTAGTTTATAAGTTAAATATATCAATATTAACAAGTTTATAAGGAAATAATAATAATAACAATAATAACAAGTTAACAAGATCATTTCTAATTGTTAAAATAATTTATAACTTATATTACCATTTACAATTAGATTTATCCAAATTAACAGGGAAAAAGGTTTTTTCAGAATAAAAGTGAAGAGAAAGAAAGAGAGTTAAACAGGCAGCACAAGGACAGCAGTTGGGCTGCCGTTTGGTGAGGAGTGGCATGCCTGAGAAGTGAAGAAGGAAAATGTCACCTTATCCGCCAAGTCGACCTACTCAAGTGGGCCTGCCTTCTGCTTTATTTCACTTCTGCCCACTCCATCTTCCCCACATCTCTCTTCAGCTGGGAGGGAAAAAAATCGGGTTTGTGCACACACGTTACTACCAAATTCAATAGCGAATTTGCCACATGAAATGACTAAAACTCCTTCTAATACGCGAATGAATATCTAGGATTATGTATTGAAAGCTCAACGTATTTCATTGCCAATAATCAGATAAACTTAAAAAGAGGCTACTCTATAGAACATCGAAACATGGCTTGAGCAACAATAATTTTTATAAAAAACACTAACTAGTGACACAAGTAATTATTGTCACTAAACTTTTAATGACAATAATACTTCCATGTTAAAAAAAAAGTTACCTTTTAGTTAAATGACAAGGGCAAAAATAACTGTCATGAAAAGCATAACCTCACTAAACTTTTAATCAAAATAATGCTTCCATGATAGAGAAAAAAAAAAAAAAAGTTACCTTTTAGTTAAATGACAAGGGCAAAAATAATCGTTATGAAAAGCAGTTTATTGAGATTTATACAAAGTGACAGCTGATATTGTAGCCGAGGGAAATTCTGTGTAAAACCCACACCCCATCACCGGTGCAGAGGATCGAACTTGGGACCTCTTCGTTTTATGCCAACCACCACGACGGTAGAAACGATCAAGGCAGCTTTTGCAGTTAATTGCAGTAAAGTAGTCCAAAATTTTCAGCAACAGTAAAATTAAAATGTAGACTACATATATATAGTCACAATATTCACGGTCACTAAAGTTGCCTTTTATTGCGATGTTAGATGCGATTATAAATGGTTATTTTGGTAATTTTATTTCTTGCTGAAGGGCATTAGGGACTGCATGTGCAAATGTAGAACTTACGTGCAGAATTTGAAACATTATCGCGCCATATGCAATATCCCTCTCACATATTACGCGGTAAAAAGTGATCCTGTTATCAAGTGTACTTAATACATACATACATATATATATATATATATCAAGTTTTCATACATTTAAAAATCTAAAAAAATATATAAATGTATTTAAAAATGGTAAAACTTTGTTTAGATGTTATATACATCTATATTAATAAGTTTATGGGAAAAAAGTAAAAAAATTAAATAAGTTTATTATGTTAGCTAAGTCATTACTTAACCTGATTATTTTAACTTTGGCCAAATAATACCTACTTATTAATCATTTTTTTGCTTTTTCTTCTGTAGCTTTTTAATCTAGATGTATTTAATATATAAATTAAGAATTTCCTTTTAAATAGGATCCTGATTTTGCCTAGCTAAAAAAATATTTTTTATTTTTTCATTTTATTTCTGAACATGTAAAACTAGGTGCATTTAACTTATAAATAAAGTTTTACCATTTTGGATATTTTAAGTATTTTTTGGACTTTTAAACAAAGTGGTATTTTCGTTAATTCCTAGATTGTTCATGAAAAAAAAAAATAAATAATAAAAAAACATTCTTTTGGCCAAGCTAACTAAGGCCTTAGTTAGTTCGGCCTAACAAAATCAAGGTCCTTCTAAATATAAGTACATATTTTTTTTTGAATTTTAAACATAAAGATATTTTAGTCTTTTTTTAATCGTTTAAAATTACTAAAATAACCTTGTGTTTAGAATCTAAAAAAATACATAGACATCTCCAACAGTGATAAAATTTAATTTATATATTAAGTATACTTAGATTAACAAGTTTATGAAAAAGTTAAAAAAAAATTAATAATTTTCTTGAGTTGGCTAAGTCGTTACCTAGCCAGAGCTAACAAGGTTATATCTCCTTTATCTATGTCGATATTTTATTTTTTCCTTATCAATATCTAGACTTTTAATTATTAATATTTATCCTTCCATCCCTATTTATTTACCTTACTAATGAAGTCATGTCATGTCATGTCTCGAAAGCACAATTTGATGTGTCCTTAACACTAACATTAACTACGTTTTAACTAATTAATCGATTGCCGATGTTGGGGTCAGAAAAAAACGATGAAAGGGAAATTAAGCGTAACTGATAAATTTGTGTTAAAGAATTTGGAGGCGCGTGAAAATCTCACGTGGAACGTAGGGCGGACGTTGTAAGTCTTGTGACTTGTACGTACTACCAAAGGCTCTGCTGCAATCGTAACAAACCCACATTATACTAACTTCTTAATTATATATAGGTCAAATCTGGTAATGGATTACTTAAGAAAATAGCAGGGAATTAAATGTCCCGCAGTATTAGATGATCCATTTAAGTATACAATTAAGTATGACAATTAATGAAATGAAAATTTTCCCACATTACGTATGATTACCTTGATAGATCATGCATGTGTGTGCTGCACTCATTCATACTGGCGTAATCCAAGGGTTGGCATGCGGAGCTTTCATTTTCACGCAGAATGCATTCTTTTGACTATATATGCAAACCAATATAATTTTTTTTATGTAAGCAAACCAATATATTTATATATGCATTCTTTTGACTATATATGTAGATTAATATATTTATATTTATGTGAGCAATAATTCAATAAAACGAAGCACCCAGCACCTTATCTTTTTTATTTTAGAATATATTTTTCTAAATCTGAATCATTTATATTATTTATCCACGTGCATTTGTTTAAGATTCTAAAAATCACATTTATTAATTGAATTTTATTTTTTTTTTTGAAATGAAATGAATTCATTGAAAATTTTTAGTTGGAGTAATGATTCAACACAACTAAGTCTATCAAGCATGGATACGCCTAGGTTTTTTAAGCCATTTTTTCATTTTCGTATGGGCTGGTATGTATTAGTTCATATATTAAATTCAGTTGTTGACGTTGGATGAAAATTGTACTTAGAGTCATTTATAGTATCTTAAAAATTTTTTTTTTTCAATTTCACTGTATATGAGTCCTATTCATAAATGTGTAAAATCAATTTAATAAAATAATTCAATGCTAGAATATTAATTTCGAAATAGTTTTTTCAACATCTAAACCATCCAAAATATCATTAGTATGTAGATAAATGATTTCATAGAATGTAATTACATTCTAATACATGTGTGAATAGATCTAAATATTTTTCATAATTTACACGAATATATGCATATATATATGAGCAAATGTGGCCGATGCACATTCTTGATTTTGATGAAACTCGGTCTCCTAGATAAACAAGTGATATTAAATACAATGAATGAATTGGATCAAAATAATTTTATCATTTTAAATTTTTAGATATTTTTTCAATTTAAAAATTAATAGTTTTCATTTCCATGTAACATTAAATGGAGGCAAAACTTAATTTTTTAACTTTAAATATATAAACCTAAAATGTAAAAGATTACACGTTGGCCCTTGCAAAAATGAAAAGAAAATTTTTAAAAATAAAAAAAGCTCAAAAGGCCTAGTTGCATCGAGGGTCGGGACACGTAGATTATTGAATCAATACCCAAACTTTTATGGCCCGGATAGCACTTCTCTTATATATTGGTAGCCCTTCTTCTATATATATATTATAACTATACGAGCTTCATCTAGATAATATTCCACCATATAAATTTTGATAATTTTTTAAATTTATTTTGGTTTTTTATTTTTATTTCTGAAAATTAAGAAGCGAGTGGAGCATTATCACGTTTATTTTAAAAATAAAATAAAATATCAATTAAATTCCAAAAATTATCATATTTTCAAAAGTAGAAGATCTAGCTAGGGCCCGCATGGTTTAAAAAAAATCAAAAAATAAAAAATTTAAATGTGTGCAGCAGGTAGGCGCCTAGGTGCATAATAATAAGATCCTATGTATGTTGGCTTCACTTCAATGTAGTTAGGTTACACTAAAGATTTTCAGTTGATAATATCCATTTTGACTTACCTTAACGATGATATGAAGGGTAATTTGCAAATATACCAACTTGGTTTAATCAAAATTGCAAAATACCTTGTAATTTTAAAAATGATAAATAACGCCAACATAACTTAACCATAATCGCAAATAACCCCCATGCAGCTGTAACATCACCACAATGTGGGTATATTTGCCAAAAATGTGCAAACTACATGAGTGTAATTGCAAATTAAGTGTTATATTTAATTTTTGCAAATATCTCCCGCATAGTTTAACCATAATTTAATTACAAATAACTCTCATGCCATAAAAATACAATAATAACGTCATAACAGGGTAGGGTTATTTGCAATTATGGTTAAACTACATAGTGTTATTTGTAATTTTTGAAATTATGTAGGTATATTTGAAATTTTAATCAAATTAAATGGGTATATATGCAAATTATCCTAATATGAAATTAATTCCCTGTACCATTTTTAGATAATTTATTTGGCTAAGGTATCAACTTTTATCTAAATCAAAATGCATTGCCACATTTGACAAAATGTAAAATAAAGATAATAAAATTATTCGATTTATATATCAATTTCAAAACTATATCTTCAAGACTAAATCCTCTAAAGTTTCATTCCTATATGCATAAATTGTTCTATAAAATATTATTATATTTTAATTCATCCACCAATGGATCTAGGTATTTTCAGTACTTATATATTAATATATATTTAAGCAGATGTGATCCACCCAAGCCTCTTGTGGAATTAACTTAGTTACTTGTGCAACTAACTTGTTTAAGTTAGTTTAGATTTAATTAATGCTCCATGCAGAGGCTGCACGGGATACAAATTAAAGACAGAACAACAACCCCATTCATTCTTTTTTCTTTTTTTCTTTTTTGTTAGTTGCTTCTTTTTATGGTAAGACGTGTATGTCTAACAGTAGGACAACAAGAATCCAACAAAAGAAGTTTTCCTGACCTTGCACCAGCTAGCTAATAGCTATAGCACACAAGATGTTGCAGCCTAACAATATGATTACAGGAAATTAGAAAAAAAAAAAAAAAACATAATTACGTGTAACCCTTTTGTTTCGTGACTAGCAAATCTCGCCTGCATGAATTTCTCTCTGATCGAACTCTGCGTAAAACAAAGGGATGCCTGAAGTGATGCTCACATGATTAATGGCTTGGATGTTACTGTGGAGATCCAACGTCTGTCCTGAATTAAATTTGTGATGGACGATCAATGAAATATTGAAAAATATTCCAATTAAGATGGTGGGGATGGAAGTAGGGTGCCTGTGTGCCTGAATTACATAAGCTAAGAAGTGATGAAATCTACTCAAACAGAAAATAAAGCAAGCTTGTTTACTTACCCTGGATTGAATGGAATGGACAAAACGCAGGGATCCATGAGTTTCGGAGGTGGTGAAAATAAGGGGTCATCTACCGCAACCGTGTCCAGTCAACCCATTCCTTTTTTTTTTTTTTTTTTTTGAACAATTTTTTTTTTAAAAAAAAAAAAATCTAAACCATATTGGTGTCGAAACTTAATTTATTGGAAACTAATGTATTTTAAATTTTAACATCTTTCGAGAGTGAATAAATAACACATAAAAGTCGGATAATGATCTAAAACACCTGGGTTGCGTGGATGTGTTCGATGCTCCTTCTTGCTTCTCTTATTTTAAATTTTTTTTTTTTTTTTTGGAATCCAAACTATTTATTATGGTTGTTCATATGTATTTATTCATGATACCAAATATTATTTTGATTAGAAACTTACATATACTATATATAATGTTATATATTCACTTCCAAAAGATGTTATATTTTTTACAAAATATGAGTTTCTTTTTGGAAGTGAATATATAATGTAATATAAAAAGTATTTTTGACAAAAATGAATAAATACACGTGAATCAACCGAATTAATGGTTTAATTTGTTTAAAACATATATTTTAAAATGAGAAAAGGAATGGGGTGCACTAACTGTCCCTGCAACCTCGGTGCATTAGATCATCATCACCTCTGTAAGTTTGAGAGTTGATTTCATGCACCCAGGTGCAAATATCTATTTATAAATATTTTTTAAAACTTCTTTTACATGATTATTAATTTAAATGTATTTAACATGTCTATCAATTTTTACCATTGTTAAAGATTTTCAAATATTTATTTCTTATTTTTTAAAGTCACTGTAATGCACTGATTTTAAATATCTAATAATCTCTAAAAATAGATCTTGCAAAAAAATTTTCAAAAAAAATAAGTTAAATCCACCCACATGCACTAAAGCTAAGCATACCCAGGTACATAAAATCAATTTCCAATAAATGTTCAACTAATGATTTGTAAAATCATATATAAGTGCCAGTGGATGAACGTTATAAATCGTTCATATTCGTTTCTTCTTCTTTTTTTGTTTGGGGAAACCATATTAAACTTTAAAAAAAAAAAAGTAAGGACACGACCATGCATAACTATTGCATAAGAACATAACCCACGAGAAAAATTCCATACATGTCACAAGAATCTCTTTCAGCTCCTCACGAAAGCGATAGTTTCCGCTTCTGTATTCAGCGCACAATCCACACACTTAATACTTATAATTTTTGCCCGTCACTTGCCGTACTGAACAAGTGCATATGCAAAACCGAAAAACTTAGCCAAACACAGCATTATTATCGATTGAATTGGCATATTCTCATAGCAATTTGCTTTATTCCTAGCTAAAGACATCGCAACTGTTCGTCCCACGACAGCAATGCAAGAAGGGAGATCTATATTCGGCCAAAAATCACCTTCCAAAATAATAAAATCCTGAACAAGATTTCTCTTTCAACAAAACAAAATGATTTCAAAGACAAAAAGGAGCCTTCAAAGAGGCGTTAATTTCAACCTCGCCTGAAGCCAACACAAAATCGACAATTAAAAAAAAAAAAAAAAAAGCCCATTACAACATTCCACACGGATTCTCCCACAAGACTCCAGTAACGATCCAAGGACTGCTGCCCATATACATATAGAAACCGGTTGCGTTAGATCGGTACCCATATATATATATATATATCATCCACTTCATGAGAAAATCAGTGCCAATGGACAGAGAAGAACTTTTGACATTAAGCTAGAAAATAGACAGACTATTCATCTACACACAAATCCAACGAGCAGCATGCGAGCAAATCACCTTCACCTGCAAGGCTATACTGGCTGAAATGGTCAACCTTGAATTTCCACTCTCCTTTACCTGGGTCATAAGAGAGAAACTCTGCACCTTGATCCTCAGTTTTCTTCTTCAGCATCTCCTTGTACTTGTCAAGCTTTGGCCCATGCGTGTACTGCTCACCTGTCTTCTTGTTGGAACCTTTGATGTTGAGCAGCGTCACCTCAGCCGGCTTATTGAGGCCTTGTCCAATTGGAGGCTTCTTGCTCTCATCCAAGTAGACAATCACCTCCCTCATGTTGAACTGCACAATGGACTCAAGATCAAGCCGCCGCACATCAGTTTCTCCAAGGAATTTTATGCTTCCATACCCATGCCGACCAACAACAAAATCCTTCACATGGCGGCAATAACCTGGCTCAGCACGCTCCTTGGCAGCCAGCTCCTGGATTCGAGGTTCCGTATAATAATCAGAATGTCGAAGCTTAGGCATCAAGGCTTCAATGTCAGCACCATGCTCATACACAATTGCAGCCTCGCCAGCCCTGTGGCCAGAGATTGGAATGTACGAGTCACCCTTGTGGGTAGTATCTCCATTTAGTTTCAGAGTGGATTTGCCGGGAAAGGCATCCTCTTGTTTGTTGAAACCATTTTCAGCTGATATCTCTACACCATTGGCACAAAGAACAATCAGCCATGATACAAACAATGTAAAACATCATGCAGAACCCATACACTTAAAAGGAAACAACAGACATTTTCTTGTTATTAATAGAGAAAATATCACATACGCCTATGAATTTTACCTCTAATTCCACTTATACTCACGAATTTGAAAATTTTCTAATATACCCACATGTTTTGCCTAAAATTCTACTCATACCCACGTAATTAGAAAACCGTTAAAGGGGCCGTTACCACTCCTGTAAAATGACGAATACACCCAAGTTTTAATATAATTTGAGGTTAGTTTGCTCAAAACTAAAATTTTACATTTAAATAATATATGATTTCATAGTTGTAAAAGTGCTAAGAATTCATTTAAATGTGAATTTTTATCTATAAAATTATAATTAGGAATGGGTATTTTTATCATTTTACAGGGGTAGTAACAGCCCACTTAATGGATTCCTAATGGCATGGGTATAAGTGGAAGTTTATGTAAAATACGTGAGTATATTGAGAATTTTTGAAAATTCACGGGTATAAGTGCAATTAGGAGTAAAATTCAAAGGTGTACATAGAACTTACCCTTATTAAGATGACTAGTTACTTTCCCCATGGACGGTTTTTATTATTATTCACATCAATAAAATTAATCAATGATATAAGGAAAACAAATGCCAACTCGACCTATGTGGGAAATGGCTTATGATGATGATGATGATGATGATGATACAAGGAAAACAAATAAATCTGAATCCAATGCATGAAGACAATAATTATCGTCTGAAATCATTAGGGTAGGAGAGTTTAGATGTCAATAATGCTTCAATAGAGAAGCACAAGAGGTAGAAGATTTGAAAAAAATAAAAAAGCAGCATCCAGAACAGACAAACTCACCTTCAGGAGATTCATTTGGCAAATATAACCCACTGGGAAAAAGTTATAATAATACGACAAGAAGCATTAATACACAATGAAAATGGAAGTTCAGCAAGCCCAATTAACTAATCTGGAACGAAAAACATGACCAGGAGGACGAGATTGGCAAAATAAACTGGACAGCAAAAAGGAGTAACATGTATCCTGGGATAGCATTGTTTGGTAGTCGGACTTCCATGTTAATTCCTGAATGCATAAAGAAATTGCGTAACTATTAGAACCTACACATGCCCTGCTTCCGGTCCACCTATGAAGAAACGAGGATGTTAAAAGGATGGGCAATAGACCAGGTAGAGCCTAAAGCAAGGAGTCAGACACCACAAAATCACCATCCAGACAACATAATACAGCCGGTACATAAAGCCCGAGCCCACAAGCTACGATTCCCAATAAAATTATAAATAAGACCATGGGGTGCAGAATAAGAGGATTGGACTAAGCAAGCTACATCATGAAGAATAGGAGAAAATCTTCCACAGTGCTCATCCAATTCGTTGGCGGTTTTAAGCAGACTTCTGCATAGAGCATTTGAGCTATTAAACAAGATTTAATATTTTAATTTACAGCTAAGGATAGGTCATTTTTTCTTTGCTTAAATAAGTCCCAAGATGTGTTGGCTTTGGTCACAAAAAATGGACCACGAAAGCTTCCTGTTCCCATATAAAATATTGCGTGTTGGCTTTGATAACCAACAATGGAGCATAGAAGCTTCTCAACCCCATACAAAATATCATGCGTTGGCCTTGATCACAAAACACGGAGCATGGAAGCTTCCCGCTCCCATATAAAATATTGTGTGTTCGCTTTGATCACAAAAATGAAGCATAGAAGCTTCCCACTCCCATATAAAATATCAACCACAAGTTCAAGTATTTTCCATGGGCTTTGTTCCAAGTGCCAAGCACTTCAAGAAGCTTCATCAAATCACAGTTGACAAAGCAGCTCACTCAAGTGTACACCGAGAAGGAAAAACTTATGTTTCCCCCAACAATAAATTAGCTAACAAGAACAGAGTGACTTACTATCATGCTCCTGAGAATTGTAGCCATTTTGAGTAGCCAACCCTTCAGGAATTTTACCTAACAAATAAGAAAAACATGATATCAAAATGTCCAAGATAGTAGGACAGAGAATACAGCTTGCAGTTATCATCAGTAAATAATAGCAGGCAGATGAGGACAAACTAATCCACATGTATTGACCTGATGGGGAGGCCATCACCATGAATATAGTCAATATTGAGACCTGAACACATTCTGTCACATGCTAATCAGGCCCAAAGGTGTAACTTAGGGCCTGCTTTGCATAGTAGCAGCAGCAGCACTGTTTTTCTGTGAAAACCCTTTTTCTGCATTAACTGAGAGTTTGAATTTCAAGCTTCAATGTAATCACACTTTTAATCGATATTTTTCAAACTTCCATCGACGAACAAACATGCAGCTTAGTCAAAACAACTTTTAAAAGGAAGTATGATTAATAGGGAAAGCCAGTCTGATCCAAAGTCCCAATTTTTCCAGTCCAACCAGCTGATTATTCTAATTAAACTGGTTGAACCAGCCAACTGGAAGCATAAGTCAGAATGACCGCTCGTTCAAGCTAATTTTGATACCTTGGGGAAAGCTCCCTAAAAGCAGGGCTAAACAGGCCCTAGGACGTGTAAATTGGATAGTAAGCAGCTTGCATTTGCAACCCATTGGTTATGTGCTAGAATCCATTTATGCATGTAAATGGCTAACATACCATAAGTTACTGCTGCAGACAAAAGTTTGGTGACAGAAATGAGGAGCAATATCAAGCGTGATGCAGATTTTAGATGTAAAATGCACTCAACAGTTTTTTTTTTTTCAATTCATTGTTGAGTCTGCTCATAAGGGGCGAAGTGAACATGGGCATCATGCTGAGTTCACTTAGTAAAAAGTGATCCATCAGCTTAATTGATAAAAGGTTGTATTGAGGCTGAACTAGTTTTCTTTCGGTTTGGTTCAACAGGAATCATAAGATGCTCTCCCTTGGGGGAAAAAAAAAAGTTACAACTCCTTAAAATTTTTTTAAAAGGAAGTATGAAAAATATTAGAATTAAAATATATTAATCATTATATTTTATTCCAAACATTGCTAAATTTGAAACCTAATTAATAAATTGGAATCTACTTTATTTACACTCCACATAATATGCATCTTCTAGATTCTAGCTAGCTAATATATATACAAGGAAACTTGTATATGTTAGATTCTTTTTAGAAGCACCAATTGATTCGGATACTATTTTGAGAAAAACTTCTTTGTGACTCCATTTTAATTTCCTTCATAGTGTACAAAGACAAAAAGGTTTAGAAGATCGGTCATTTTCATCTCTTTGCAATATTTGCTGCTAGAATCAACTAACCGAGGCATATTTTGGTATTTTTTTTAAATTTTCATTAATGCATTTTTTGAGTAATTTTTTTATTCAGTTTTCAGTTATATTTTAACATTATTTTTATTCTTATTTGAAAGATATTTTCCGTGCCAAATCAAGAGCAACTACAAATTTTTCATTCATGAGGTACATGACATCTTACATTTCATAATTTGTAAAAATTCTATCTATAATTATTACATTGTAAAATCATATTAGATGAATTATTTACTTCTATATTACTAATGTTATATAAGAAAGCATTATGCAAATTCTATATAAGCATATAAACTTGGTATATGAATAAACTTATATTAATGGTGTGAGAAAAAATATATTGGATCATGCTGTACATCAGTGTTCCCCAATGTATGCAGCAGTCCACACATTCTCTTGGCATCTTATTAATCATATCCTTTCGATAAGTATGTTAATCAATGTTTGTAGTTTCAAATTATGCGCATCATCTAAGTAATGAGATAATGATGAACAATTTTATATTCTATATGAAATAATTACCTAATCATTTAAATATTTTTATAGATTATGGACAGATTTTTGAAAAGAAAATCAGCCGAGATCAACAATCAATTATATTACTGCAAAAATGACTATAGAACAATATATTTTACATCTTAAAGAAAAATTATAATAAAATATGATTAAATAAAATTTTAAATATTATTTTTTTCATGAATAGAACTGAATATGACAGGAAAGAGCTTCCATAAATTTTTCCTCTGAAAGTGTGCCTTCGACTGTCATTTTTTTTTTTTTTCTGAAAAGAAAGACAAAAAGAGCAAAAAATGCCGATGAAATTTCCAGCTGGAGGTTCAACTCAGAGTTACCATTTTCATGAACTGGGGTGGGGACATCCTTTGATAAAGATTGTCTTTCGCCATTAGTTCTTGAAGGCCACTGGTCAACAGGACGAACAACCAGCGACCTTGGGTTCTCTCTAGGCAAAAAAAGTGCATCTGCCTTGGGTGTACTGGGTGTTTCTTCATCATTACTGAAGAACGGTATCTGCATGAGACAGCCCATGTAACCAGAGAGTGATTGTTTGAATATTGGTGTAGGAAGCAGAAGTTAGAAAGATCTCTTCAAACCATTTTCTGTAAGTCCTCACCATGGGGCCATCCTTTCTGGGATGATATTTCCTCGCTGGAAGCTTGATCCTTCGCTGAGACAAGTGTCTAGGGGTAGCTAAAGCAGAAATTCTTGCAGGAGCAGGCTTGTCGGAAACCTGCAAGTAAATGATGTTATCACAGAAGTTCAATGAAGTTATCAATTAGGGGTGTGTTCGTGAATAAATAAAACTTTTGATGAAAAGTTATAGAGATTAAAAGTTGTCAAATGATGTGATATAATAGGGGTAATTATGAAGAGTAAATAGGATAAAGTTAAAATAGATAGGTTAGTTGTGTGGGTAATTGTGTTGAAATGATTGAAAAGTATGATAGTTGTATAGAAAAATGTGAAGAAATGATTAAAAAATAGGGTAATCGTGGAGAGTGAAAAGTTTTAGATTGAAAAATTTTAACTTGAAAACTTTTACTCATTAACGAACACACTCTAGATCAACTGGTAAGTGTGTACTTCAACCATCATTAACAGTGCTTTTTTACTCGGTAGCTGATATACAAGAACCACTTTTCTAGAAGACCAGCAACGCTGAAGGTGTTAAAAAGAGCACCAAATCATATGCAATTACAGTGTCTACCAATAGTTCATGCGAATCCTCTTCTTACACACTTTTTAATAACTCTAGTTAAACAAGGTCCTCAAATCATTTATACATCCATATAATTAGTTACAAAGTTTGGATGCTCAAAACTGCATTCGGAAACTGGCCTACAGAGTTTTTGCTTGACTTGGGAGTCAATGCAATTTAAACTTGAAGTTTTGCCAAGTTTCACCTTGCGAGAGCAAGAGTTCGAACAATATTTAAAACTTACAGGCATACTAGAAATTCCATATTGAACAGATGGTGCAGATCCAGCATGACCAATTGATAATTGAGGCATAGCTGGAAGTGTTCCAAATGGGTTGCTTACGGCCGTTGGTTGCATGATGATGTTGCTCTGGGTGGGAGCACTCCTACAAAAGAACATTCGTTATAGAATGGCTAATAAAAAACAATATTATAGTATTTTTAAAATTCAAAAAAAAAATCATAACTAAGAAGGCATATCTTTCACTTCAAAGGGGTAAGGACATGGGTCTAATATGTTAACACAATCATAGAAAAAAAAAAAAAAAAAATTCCTAATTGACCTGACTGAAGCTTAACAATAAAGGACATATCTTGAGAAATTTGTTCATGATAACTATCGAGAGCATAAAATAATGAGGAGAGCAGCTCTCCAAGTAACAGAAGTGCCCTTGTTTCATACCAAAGAACAGAATCATCAGCATGTGTGTAAATATGCTTCAGAAGAACTTGAAATTAGCAATTATATTCAAACTAGAAATAAACAAGAAGCATTTTTTGTAGCAGCAAGACAAGTAAGATAGCACAAGAGAACAGACATACGATTGCCCAAATATACCCTGACCAAAACCACTTGATGTTGCACCAAAACCACCAGAAGCTGCAAGAATGTAACCAAAAAAATCAGCTAAATAATGAAATTTAAATGAAGGAAAGATGAAAAGCGTTGATTTATTAGTTTATGGCACCTGGCTGTGTTGGACCAATATTACCAAAAGAAAATGCACTGGTTGCCTGACCAAGTGGAGCTGGCTGAAAAGGAGTAGAAAGAGATGGCTGTGGTACAGCAAGACTCAAAATCAGAAAGGAGAAGTAGAACAGAACAAATCAAATAGAATAATGAAATTGAAGCAAATGCCGTATAACAGCGACTAGATACACCTACAACTAGTGGAATAAATTATTTGAAACAGGCATCAAACAACACCTAAGATTGTCTAGAATCTAGATACACCTAAAAATACCAGAGAATAATGATTTTGAAATGTGACTTACTGTTGCTTGACCAAAGCCAGCAGGACTGGAACCAAGAATTGACGGTGCTGAACTGCTTGCAAACAAATTTCCCCCAAATCCAGGAGTGCTAAATGGGTTTGTCTGACCAAAGGCAGACATTCCTTGTCCAAATGCAGAGCCAGGTTGTCCAAAAGCAGATGTTGTTTGTCCAAGAGGTGTAGATGAACTAAATAACCCTGTTGATTGAGTGTTGCCAAAAGTCAAGCTAGAGCCAAATGATGGAGTTGAGGCTGGTGCAGAAGCAGATCCAAAAATTGAGGATGAAGAACCAAACGCAGGAGTGCTTGATGCTCCAAAAAGAGATGGTGAAGAACCAGCACCAAATGCAGTAGTAGAGGCGGAGCCAAATAAAGATGGAGTGGTAGATGATGCTCCAAAAGGGCTAGTAGAGGCTGCACTAAATGGTGTGCTGAAAGCAGAAGCGGAAGTGGCCCCAAAACCTGAATGACCGAATGTTTGTGGTTTTGGAGCAAAAGGGTTTGAAGAGGTAGTGCTGGCAAAAGGGTTTGCAGATGTCTGACTAAATGCACTTGATGTAGATGCACCAAAAGGATTTGACTGTGCTGGCGAGCCAAAACTAAGCACACTTGCAGACTGACTTGCAGGATTTGGTCCCCCTGAAATTTGAAATCATACAATCAGCAATAGAGAAGTGCACGAAACAGTTTCACTTCATTGCTTTGCTCATATTCCTAATTCTCAACACAGTTTCTTGAGAAATTTTTAACTTGACATGACGATCACAAAGTTTTTTTTTTTTTTTTTAATTGCACAAACCCCTGCCAATATGTACAGAATTACCTTCACAGCACAATCATGAACAAGTAAACACCATTAAGTCCAAAACTGAGGAAGAATGTCAGTTGAAGAACTCAAACCTTTATCACCCCGTTGATAATCTTCCCACCGCAACTCTTCATGACTCTTGTCTTTGTAAATGGGCATAGCTGAGATTGATTCCAACTTCCCAGCTGGCTGAGTACCAGAGGTGCCATCCACTTCTGATGTTGGGCTGTAAGGTGCTACTCTACTACCGCCAGGTTGGCCGCTGAAACCTGGCTGACCAAAACCTGGAGTACCAAATGTTGCTGTTGTAGTCTGGGATCCTGCACAATAGTTCATAAACAGGATGAGTTCAAAGCCAATAAGAGTCAATTAAAATGACACTATAGCATTAATCAGCATTTCCATATGACAATCTGCAAGAATGAATTCTCACCAAAAGGGGAGCTTTGCGCACCAAAAGGAGAAGGGGTTGTCCCAAATGGAGAGCTACCAAATGCTGAGCTTGTTTGGCCAAAGGCAGGAGTGGAGCCAAAACTGAATGAAGGAGTAGAAGCACCAAATGCAGAGGTATTAGTGGCTCCAAAAGCAGGGGTGCTCGAGGCTCCAAATGCAGGGGTGCTCGAAGCTCCAAATGCAGGGGTGCTCGAGGCTCCAAATGGTGTAGAACCAAATGTAGGTGTGCTAGATGCACCAAACACTGAGCTTGTGCTACCAAATGCAGGTGTACCTGTAGAACCAAAAGCTGGGGTTGATGGTGCACCAAAGGCTGGTGTACTTGTTGTCGCACCAAAGGCTGGTGTACTTGTTGTCGCACCAAAGGCTGGTGTGCTCGAGGCACCAAAAGTAGGTGTTGAAGCACCAAAAGGTGTACTTGAACCAAATAAATTGCTTCCAAATGCGGACTGAGTTTGTTGAAATGCACTACCAAAGGGACTAGTCTGACTTGGACTTGACCCAAAGCCACCAAAAGCAGGTTTCTGCCCAAAAACTGAGGAACCTAAGGGACACAGAAATGGGGAACTTCTCAATTGCCAACAGAAATAAATTCCTTCTATAATAATAACTACAAACACGAGAACAATGCATCTTCAAACAAAAGGACGAAACTCCTTCAATACAAAATAAGAACAAGCTCATTACCAGCATAGATTCATTTTAGAAAAGACCTCTCACAGCCAATCCAAGTTGGAGTCACTCAGAATGTCAATAAATTAATGAGCATGAAAACAGTCATTTTTAATGCATGAAACTTAGGAGCTTCCTCTAAAAATATAGAGAAAAATAAATAAAACAAGGTAATAAAATAGGCTTCTTCAATAATTAAGATATCAGATCGCATTAAAAGATATAGGGGCAACAGGGTAGAAATGATGGAAAACTTTTCCACCATTTTGTCTGTTCCCTAACGGGGACTAAAAATAAAGAATACAAAAGTTACAACCTGTGCAAAGGATCCCCCAGAATCAGAGTCTAGGAAAGGCTTTTCTTTTTATTTAGACTCAACCCTCACCAACAAAGATGCATGTGAAGAATCTTACCAAATGCCTCTTCTGTTTTTGACCCATAGATTGGGGACTCTCACTTGTTCAATATAAAAGGGTCGGTAAAAGCCAAAGTTATTTGATAAAGCGACTACGCTCTTTCTACCCTCATCAAAAGTAAACATTACCTAGCCATTTCTTTTCACAATCAAACTCTTTAAGTTTTAAAAAAAAAAAAAAAGATCACAATCAAAAGTACTATTTCCATCGTTACCTAATTTTTTCCTATAATAAATCTGATCTTTTCTTTCATCAATCCTATATTTCCCTCAGCCAGTGTGTTGTTTTATCTTCAATCATATATTTTTCTTTATCCCATTAACTTGTTGGAATCATCTTTTCTCTATAATTTAAAAAAAAAAAAACAAAACAAAAAAAATCTTCATAACTCATTTGCATTTTTCCTGCATTTTCTTGTACACCTCTTATGCTACAGCTAACAAATAGATCAGTTGAATTGAATATATTCCACAACTTTGACACTGCTTGTCCTATTAAAATTTTCAGAATCATAATTTAAGAGTAAAGAGTAAAGAGATATCATTTATAAAGAACGAAAAGAATGTATAAAATATCTAAAATTGATTAAAATGCCATATCTTAGCTTCAATTTGGCACAAGGTCTTGTAAAATAAGTAATCCCATTGGAGGACAGTTTTTGGATGGGAAATCCTAGAATACATTTATTTTAAAATATTTCCAAGGCTGCAGACAAGTTTAAGTTTGGGATGATTATTAACTTCCCACTAAATAAGTAGAGCCAAGCTTCATGGATGGACTTGAATTAACCTACATATTATGGAGAACTGAAACAAATCAGTTGATTTTGATGCAAACATTCCCACTGAAGTAAAACCCAAAAGGCAAAGATTCACTTCAGATAGAACTTTACAAAAAGTTAAAGAAAATTTTCAAATATAGCCATGAATTTTGAACCTAATTCCCCATATACTCACGGATTTTGATCATTCCTGTTATACCCACATATTTTTACTAAAATTCCTCATATGCCCAAGCCATTACGGTGAACAGCAACTGTCATTACCACACCTATTGAACAACTAATATAACCCCCCCCCCCCCCCCCCAAAAGTCATATCCCCATCACTCTCTCCAAATCCCTCAACTGACCTTTGATTTTAAATATATAAAAAAAAAAAGAAGAAGAAGAAGAAGATTTGGTTCTTCCTTCATATAGTTTAGCAATGGGTTTGGTTTCAATTCCTTGACATTTTTGTTTTTAATTCCAAATACCCTGCTTTTTGTTCCTCGTCCCCCACTAATAATCTGTAATTCTTTCTCCAATTCCAGGGGAAAAAAAGAATCAAAAGGTCAAATCTCTCTTTCTTATTTTCTTCCATGGCTGTAGCCATCTAAACTCAACAACATATGAATGACCTGATCATTAGTCAGCCACCCAATCCACTGCGCATCCCACCCTGAATTCTGATCACGGACTCTGACAACGAGTCTGGAGGCAGCAGTGGGCACGCAGCAGAGGCCTCGCCGGAGTGAGAAGCATCATGAAGAAAGCACTCCCGGCTAATGCCAAGATCTCCAAAGATGCCAAGGGGACAACGAAGGAGTCTCCGAATTCATCAGCTTCATCACCGGCAAGGCCTCGGATAAGTGCCAGCGCGAAAAGTGGAAAACCATTAATGGTGACGATCTGCTATGGGCCATGACCACACTAAGATTCAAGGAGTATGTGGAGCTGCTAAAAGTATACTTACAGAAGCTCCTGCAGATAGAGGGAGAGAAGACCTCCAGAGAAGCACTGTCAGAAAAGACAATGTGGGGATTTTGAGCTTATGTTGACAGATGCATGGGAAGAAAAGTCTGCTTCTATTTCTGTATATGGATAAATTGGAGATTTTAAAGATTTTAAAAATAAAAAATAGAAATTTTAATGGAGCTGACAGAAACCCAACGTACTTGATTATAAGAGGAATTTTGGTGAAAAAAATATGGTCATAAAAGGAATTATTGAATATTCATGGGCATGTGGAATTAGTGTCAAAAATCATGGGTATGTTTGGAAATTACCCAAAAGGGGGAAAAAGATGGAGGGCTGGCTCTTAAACCAGCAGAGTTCAAATTTGAAAGAAAACTCAATAAGAGGCTAAAAATAGCCAACATATTGCACAACAAATCCTCCCAAGACTACCAGCAGCTACCCAAGTTGGATCAGGTGAGTACATTGCAAGCAATTGATACAACATGAATTTGTCAAAAAATAATAATAACAGTAACTGTATGAATCTGTCAACAACATATATGCACGGGAGCACTACTATGGTGTCCAAACCACTGATTGAACTCATGCGCCACTCTGTGTTGGCCCAAATTGAAGATTATGTGAAATCCAATCTGACCACATTTAATATTATTTACGTAACTAAGATACTAGAAGTAATCTCAACTGGAGGTTTGTGTTGACCACACCTTTTAAAAACATATTAAAATGTGCAATATTCAAAATTCTCTTGAATTGATTCACTTAAGCATCAAAATGCAATAAAATTTTAAATAATTCCTATTTCGCATAAATCAAACATTTCACAAAATTAGATCTTTAATTAAAAGTCCCTCTGGCAAACAAACATTTTTAGTGATTCGATATTCACTCTTTAAATTATTTTAATTTTTTCGCTCATACAAGATTTTTTTATTGAGAGAGTTTATGCTCTAATAAGACAAGCAATAATAAGATTGACAGTCATCTTGAATTTCATATAATCATCAAGGCGGGCCATAACAAAGTGGCATCATAAATTCAATTTTGGGGTTTGATGAGGGGAGGGGTGGGGTGGGGTGTGTGTGTGTAATTATGAAACCATTAAAACTGTTTGCTGGTTGAAGGAACTCGCATACTCTTCATTAAGCATCCAACCTTCTGAAAGTGTCCATTCTATCTAAACCAATGATCGTATAAAATTACAATATTTTGATACTCAAGCAACTGAATTCAAGTGAATTTCAAAATTTTCACACATTTTTAATCATTTTGAAAGGTGTGATGCACAGAGGACTCGCATCAAAACAATTTCGTTTATTTGACATAAACATATGATGCTAAATATATTCATCAGCTTGGATTTCACATATCATAAGGGTGGATTCAATTGTGATGATATCATAGAAGACTTCTATGGCCAATTAACCATAGCATTATTCTGTGTGTGTGCCTGTGTATCCATTATGGTATGCGACAGTTATTCCAGCACATGAACAGCCAAGCCATCCAAAGGGTTTATTAAACAAGCTTCAATGAAAATTTTGTAGTCCCACCCATAGATAATTTCAATAGAATCACTCATATTGAATTAACCAAGTGGTTTGAAACTAGTCAAATATTTCTGTAGGACCTGTAAAAGAATGACTCATAAGGATAAGACATTTATAATTTCCTTTAATGATATTAACCTCATTTGCCCATAGAATTCAAACTGAATGGAAGATATGGAAATGCTCCTTCAGTGTTTTTCGTGGCCAATATGTAGTGACCAGACCATCTGAGTGGTATAAGATGAAAATGTTGCATCTGACGAAATTTAGAGAAGGAACACATGCAGACAGATTAGTCATTAGCATAGCTGAAATAAGAATTTTAAGATAGATAAGAGGCAACAAGAGGTGAATAGAATTAGAAATTAATGAATCTAAGAAAAATTCAGGAAGCATCAATAGATCATAGGATAAGGGAAAGTTGTGAATGAAGACATGAAGGCTATGATTTGAATAAAGAAAGGAAATGGGTCTCAATAAACCTGAATGAAAAAGAAAAGATTCATGAAGCTAGCTCTAGCTAGCATAAGGCTTGGATGATGCTGACTAAGATAAATGGCATTCAATGTGTTTTCACAAAACTCATGTTTAATAAAATATTTCTAAATTCATTCTTTATAGTTTTACATAAAAGTTTTTGATACATTACAGATACAGAATAATTAAATACTAGGAAAATTTCTAAGCATTTTGGCATAACGGGGTTCATGAAGCTGACAATGGTTAGTTAAGAAATGATGAATGATAATAGTTGTGCTGATTTATTTCTGCTATGGGTGACTGTAAGGAGGGAAACAAGTCTAAACTTCAATATAGTACTTATTGTAGGCATTTCCTTCACCCATTTATATGCTCTGGAGACTAGATATTATTCTCACTTAGTACAATATATGTAAGCAAAATTTAAAAGCTACGGATAAAGGTAAAGCCCAAACTAAAATATACCACCAAATGGAGATGAACTGCCAAAAGCAGGAGTTGATGATGCCCCAAAGGCAGGTGCTGAGCCTCCAAACGCCGGAGTTGATGAGGCACCAAATGCTGGAGTTGAACCTAAAGGAGAGGAAGGCTGTGTTGCTCCAAATACTCCAGTTGACGTACCACCAAATATCGAACCACCAGTCTGGGAACCAAAAGGGCTCGACCCACCGGCCTGGGAACCAAAAGGGCTCGTACTGCCAAAAGGTTTTGGGGCAAAGGGATTGCTAGTGGCACTGCTTGTCTGGCCAAAAACTGACTGAGAACCAAATGGGCTGCTAGATGACTGCCCAAAAGCTGTTTGATTGAAGCCAAAACAGAAGTGAAAAGGTAATAGAAATTCAATATTCGTACCATGTAAGAACAGAGGATCTTGAGCAAGAAGAACATAAGAAAGTTTAAAACAAAGTCAAGCACAAGAAACATCAAACTTCTGCAATATATAATCCATCGCAATACTGTCAAAATCATGAACCAACGTGGTGCACGAGATTTTAAAATGAGACATTTCTCCAAAGGACTGCCCAGAGGCATCATGTAATAGGAGCACTCTCTAAGAAATCATTTACCCCGGGAAAATGACCAAAACAAACATAAAAGTCGCCTGCCCTTGTGCTGAAAAGATAACCATCAAACCGCACTTCCACAAAGACCAGAACAAGCTTGCAGCTGAAGCCAGCGCATATAATGAATTAGGGACGAGAAACGCAACGAAGTCGCCATCAAAAGTTTTCTCTAAAGAGAGAATTTCCCAAGAAATTTCATGCAAGAATAAAATGCTACCGTTCTCTGTTCGAATTGCGCAAGTGAAAAGCGGCCACTCCATACACGGAAGCTTAAGAAACACATAATCATTCAGGGAAAAGGTGAGTTGAAATAAGCCTAAAGCTAGACATCAAGAATTTTCTAAGCGACCCGGAAACAAGATTTCAGCAGCCCCGTTCAAACCAATGCTCAGAGCCGAAAAAATAATGCTTTTGAGAAACTGCGGATAGATCATAGAAGACCCATCAAGATAACCAAACGTTTCAGGAACAGTCCACAGATGAAAATAAACATAAGACGCCAGCAAAACAAACGCAACACAAAAGATCGAAATTTTCAGAGACGGAGATAGAGAACGTACGGCTCGTGGAACCAAACATCTTCCAGTTCTTCAAAGAGATAACCAAGTAAACAATTCAGATTGGTGAATCAAGAAAAGAAGAAAACAGAGAATCACTTCAGAGATCGTCTTCAGCGGTCTCGATTCCGACCTTGGATCGAGTGACGACAATGCACAAGTGCTACCAGATGCGGAAACGTACGACGAGATCATCAAATGACAGAAGTCCAAGCCTTTATCGCTTTGTTTAGATTAGACGGACGAAAAAAAAAAAATTAGGAAAAAAATCGCAGGCAATTTTAGGGCACCGGAGAGAGAGAGGAAAGAGAAGATCTCAACTTTCGGATATCCAGGGTTTTAAAGAAGCTTCCCAAGCGGGTCGCGTTCTTTTCTCCCTCACCCACGCGGCCCAAGTAGAAGGGCTATAGGGCCTCTGCTGCTATTTGCTCATCTTTTTCTTTTTCTTTTTCTTTTTTTCTACGTGGAAGCCCCATCTTTTGAAAAGAAGCTTTTATAAAGTATTTCTGCTTTGTCAATTAGAAGAGCTTTCACTCTTTTAAATATCGGCTTTGCTGCTATAAAACTCTTCTTTAAACTAACTACTTTTATTCTTAATATTTTAAAATTGGTGAAAATTCATTCCATTCAACATCACTTATATTGTTATAAAATCTTTTTATTTGTCTAAAACCACTATGGATATGCCTCATTTAAAATTAAGTAAAATTAATATAATAAAATATTTTAAAGCTGAGTGTCAATTTTAAAATAATATTTTTAACATTTAAACAATCTAAAATATCATTAATATACAGATATATGTATTATTATATTAAAAAATATATGTAAATGTATCCGCATCCTTCTCATAATTTGCATATAAATATATATTTTTCGACAAATATAACTCATGTATATACCTGATTTAAATAAAACT
This sequence comes from Annona squamosa, assembly GCA_035584095.1. NCBI lineage: Eukaryota > Viridiplantae > Streptophyta > Magnoliopsida > Magnoliales > Annonaceae > Annona > Annona squamosa. The sequence goes on from JAXCLR010000050.1 coordinate 18,166,347, forward strand.
TAGTCTTTTACCTAAATGGATAATATTAAGAGTGTGTTTAGGAAGTTATAAAATATTTGGACGAAAGATTTTTTTTATATAAAAATTTTAAAAATTGAAAAAAATAATATAATATGATAAAGGTAATGAGGAGCAGTAAGGAGAATAATGTTAAAAACTAATATATTAGTTGTATCAATAATATTGCTGAAATAATTAAAAAGTATAATAGTTATAATGAAATACGTGAAAAGTAATTAAAAATAAGATACTTGCATAGAATCAAAAATTTTACAAAAAAGTTATAAAATAAGAATTTTTTGGACAACTTTTATATGAGGCCAAACATGCTCTAAATATAGTAAATGAATTAAATTTTCCATCAAATATTATAATTTTAAAATTAGAATCACTTTCATAAAAGCCAAAGCTATAATGTATCGATAAGGGTTTATCTTGTCCAATAAGTAAACTCTTACGGGTTTACATTTTCATAAAGTTAGGATTTCTAGCTTTCGTTAAAAGTAAAAAGTTAAAGAGAAAGAATAGCCGAGTTCGGTTTTGGTGTGAAGTTACCAGATATTTCTTCCTGAAGTGCATGAACATTTCAAAGTTATAAGGCACTTCACCTGCAAAATAAGAGGAGCAAGACAAAGTTTAAGGCGTCATTTTCACTTCCGAAATCCTACGAGCTCGCAATAAACCGGGAAAGCTTAATCACATGCGGAGCCGCTGAAAGTACTTGTAGACACATAAAAGTACGAGGAGATTTAGCTTTATAACTTTTCTTTATTTTATTTAAAACCTTTCTCTTAATAATTGTTACTGGTATTATATTAAAAAAAGTAATTGTCACTGGCAGGATATTTTGCAAAAAATGCAAACATGCAGGGTTTAATATGCCAATATGAAAACCATGAGGTCTAATTTGCCATTAGAATAGAAATTGCAAAAAAAAATACCTTAAAATATTTAAAAGTTTTATATTAAGGAAATATCTTATAATCTTCATAGTAATGTAGGAAAATTCACTTTTGGATGTCATTTATCATCAGAATTTGCAAATTTTAAAAGATAATATGTTTGAAAAGAGATAAAACTTTTGATGAAAAGTTTTTGGAATAAAAGATTTTGAACCGGGATAAAATAATGTGATAGAATATGAATAATAATAAGAAGTAAAAAAATAAAATTAAAATAGCTGGATTAGGCACATGAATTGTTGTATAGAAATAATTGTAAAGTATAGTAGTTGTATAGAAAGAAATGAAAAATCATTAAAATAAGATAATCATAAAGAGTAAAAATTTTAAATTGAAAAATTTTAAGTTAAAAAATTTTCAAGTAAAACAAACACCTCCTTAATGTGCTAAAAGACACCAAGATCAAGGGTTCGTTTGGTAATATAATGAGGGGTGAGAAATGAAAATCAAATTTTCTTACACATTTCAATAAGTTTATCTGCTTTAACTACTATATATTCTTCGTTTTTACCATAAATTTTAATCATTTTATAATATAACTACTCTATTTATTCTTACTTTACCTTTATCATATTATATCAATCTCATAATTTTAAAAAATTAACAAACTTCTTCCTACATTCCTAAACTCACTCTTATTTAATGTGAAGAATATTTTAAAAGATAACATTTTTATAAAAATATTTTATCTAAATTAATTTTAGTATTATTATTATGGTAATGGACAAAAATCCAAATAACAGAGAATTGACTTTTTAATTATGAAATTTTTTTAATAATTTTTGAAATGTTAAAAATATATTCTTGTATTTTTATATTATACTAGAAAAAATTTAATGTTATTTATGTTGATCATTTGCAAATTTGGGAAGTCTTTTAAAACTATTTATTTAATGTGAAAATTCCCTTAAAAATAAAATTCTCAATATTTCAAAATATTTTTTGTATTTTCTGTTATATATTAAATTGCAATCTTCATTTTAGACTCTATAAGTTTTGTAATTGTAAATTTATGATCAAGATTTTCATACTTGCATATTGAATTATGTAAGTTTTTATGTTTTGCAAAATAAACTTTATCATTAACAAATGAATATGAACAAGGCTTAAAATGCAATAAAGGAAAGTTTATGGGATCTAAATTGTAAATATTCAAACCTTGTCATGTAAATTATAAATGTGTACTTAGAGAGTACAAAACGCAAAAAAAAAAAAACTTTTCTTAGTCTAAGTTTTTCACATTTTTTGCAAAAATATGGTTTTGGGGTTTTTATTATGTTAAATGCGGAAAATTCTTTAATACACTCAATTGCGTGACTCCTTGTAATCTATTTACTTCTTATAGGGATCTTTGTAAATATACCTACAAGGTTTGACCAATATTTCATCTGTGTCCCTAAGTTTATTGAATTTGTAAATATGCCCACAAAATTTGTATAAAATTGCAACGTGTCATTTCTATTTTGTTGCAATTAGATTTTTATGTAAAATGACAATAATGCCCTTAAGCTAAATTATACATTTTTAGTTTTTGAAAATATTGTTAGCATTTTGCAAAAAAAAAAACTAAAATGATAATACACCCAAAAATATATAAAATAATGAGATACCAAATATATCTCCAATATTTGAAAAAATTACACATTTATCACTTGAGTTAAAAGGACATTGTCGTCAATTTATATAAAAAATTTAACGGCTTACTAATAGAAGGGATAGAGTTGCAGTTTTATGCAAACTTTGTGGGCATATTTGCGAATTTGACAAACTTAGGGATACATTTGCAATAGTGGTCAAACTTTGTTGGCATATTTACAAAAATCTCTTCTTATAAAATGAGTATTATTATCCGAGCTAAAGTGTCTACAATATTCCTTTTTTTGATTGGACCATCTACAATATTCGTAAATATTCATTTCCGCTATAAAACTTATACAATAGACACATGACGGTTGTATTTGTCAACATTCATACGATATATATATATATACACATATATATAAGATATATTCAGGTGCAGCACCGCTGAAATGGACCCCATGTGATCATCAAATCATAATCTACTTTACCCATTGGATTTAGAATCATATATTTTATTATCATACCAATTTTCATCCCAATCGGATACGTCTATGGCCCCATCTAAAAACGGTACAAATTCAACGTGATAAAATAATTTAATGTAAATAACAACTTTAAAGTTATTTTTTCAACATGTAAATCATTTTCTATAAAATTTATATATACATAAATGATTGTATAAAGTTTTATTATATTCTAATATGTGTGAGGCCCATTTCGGGACAAATGTACCACTATTCATGTTTGTGGGGTTGCATTTCCATGAGCTAACTACATGCACCCAGGTGCATTTCACTCATTTTTTAATATATTTTTTAAAAAATTTATATAATTGTTAATTTAAATGTATTTAACATGTGTATCAATTTTAAGACATTTACATATTTTTTTGATTTTTCAAAAATCATAGATATTTTTGTAATTTACGTGTTAAATACATGTAAATTAAAAATCGTATAAAAAAATTCAAAAAAATGTAAAAAAAAAGAGTTTTTGGCTCTGCATTCCAAGGACAGAACCTTTTAGATGGGTTGCACTTAGATGACACCTCACAACTCAATCATTCTAATTGTTTAATGCCTGCTGATTATCACTATTAAAAAAAAAAAGCCTACCGATTATACTTGGCCGAAAATTTTGTTTTTTGGGCATTTACAGTTATTCTAATGAAAAAATAAAATATTTTCTTTAATAACAACCATTTTAAAACTTTTTCAAATATTCCATAAAAAATCTTTCAAATACTCCAACGATCATCAAAATAAATTGTAAATATCCCATGCCTATTTAAAATTCTTAAAAATAGGGTTATGTCCTGTGTTTCCCGATTTCAATCCTTGGTCAAACTCATTTCAAAACCACAGTTAAGAGAATTGCACGCAACCAACAGCTATGATTGTGCCTTGGATAATTGATTTTATAATAAAATTAGGATAGCTGGCTGCAAGAAAATTAAGTGGAGCGAAAAATTTTGGGCACACTGCATCATTGGGAAAAGGTGAACATAGAGGTAGAGGAATAAAAATTCATGTACGAGATCAAAAGACGAAGAAATTTTTTTTTTTAATTATATATTCGTAGATTAATTAATGATGGATCTGTTGAACTCAGTCAAAAATATCTCAAGGTGAGAATCAAAGTATCTCTTGGCTTTAGTTTGTCTAATTCTAATATTTCTTTCCTCCGCCCTGACTTTTTTCCAATACAAAAAATGATTGTGTAGCACCCGCCGGGAGCGCTACGATAGGCTCGGAATGGGTTTCCCGGGCCTTGGAGATGTGGATCGTGTTGAATGACGACGTGGGCTTAGATTTCCTGCATTCACACGGGGTAAAATGAG
>JAXCLR010000050.1:18173756-18187568 GCA_035584095.1 Annona squamosa
GATTTACCAAAGATTTTTTAAAGAACCCAATTCACCCCTCCCCTCTTGGGTTTAGCCATCAACTCGGGACCAACAATCATTACAATTGAAATCATTGCGAGGTTGACTTGACATGAGATTTTACCTAAGTGGTAGCTGGTAAGATCTTCTTTCTTGTACACATTTCAAGTCGTGGGTGAAGTGAACTTCAGGTGTAACTTTATCTAAGTTGTAGTTGAGGTCGATTTCTGGTGCCACTTCAAACTAATTTTTCTTTACAATAATTTCTTTCCTCCTGAGATCCTTCCCAAGTTGCAAGTCAAGTTAACTTCATGTGCAAATTCACTCGGATCACAGATTGGGTCGACTTTGAGTGGGGCTTCAGTTGTAGCTAGTTTCATTCTTTTGTTTGTCTTTGAAATCCTTTGAGAAGTTGCATCTAAAGTGGACTTGAATAGCGACTTTACTAAAGTCATATAGTGAAGTTGACTTAGGATATGACTTCATTCCACTTGAATTCTTTTTTTCAACACCGCTTTCAAAACCCATTTGAAGTTGCTCTAAGATCAACTTGGCTTGCAATTTTACCCAAATTATATGACAAAGTCGACTTGAGGTGCAACTTCGATTACTGCACATATTTTTTAAACTTTAAATTTTTATGTTGCAAAAACTTAATCACTCTTATTAGTAGTTTTGATTCATTTTAATTGAGTTGTTAATTATCAAAATTCTCATTGATTTGCAATTTTCTACAATTTAGTTCAAACAAGAAATTAGGCTTTCGATCCTCATTAGGAGCATTGTCTCCCATTTTGAGGAGTGTTAGTCTTCTCCCTTGCTGAATATATTATTAAGTAGGGGTGCAACTTGGTCTAAGTAGGGATCTACCTACCCTTACCCTATTTTTAAAAATCTCTATCTAATCCTATTAAACCGGGTTGGTTCTTAACTTATTCTACCTTATTTTTGAAGAGCGGGTTATTTCTAATATCGATTCCAAATTGACTCCTAAAAATATCAAATATAAGTTGATCTCAAGTAATATTTGTTTAATCATATTTATTGCATGTAATAGAAATGATCATGTGTAGAGATCACAATAAAGACCGCTTACTTTTGGTTGTACAGAAATATGAAAAAAATAGTATTTTCTATGTTTGTAGTAGACCAACTAATGGTCAAATGGTACTATGATCCTATGTAATTCTGCAGCAATATATGATAATTATCCCAATTATATGCAACCATGTTTAGCACTTACACAACTACATTACATGCTACATATAACAACTAGCAGATTACATGCATATGTTGCAATCTATACACAACCTATTCCCATGTGAATCTATTACATGCAATCTAGTGCAATCTACAACAATCTGTTACATGCAACCTGTAATATGCAATAATTTCGAGTTTGAAAGTCTACATGCAACCTATAATATGTAAAAATTCAAGTTTTAAAATATAAGTTTAACTTCATTTCTCTAGGACAACTTGCAATAAGTAATCTATTGTAATCCAATTTGAAAATCTGGTAGTAATCTAATAAAATAGCAATTCAAAAAAAAGATCTTAAGTCTAAAAATTCGACAAATCCAAGTCTAAAAATCTAAGTTCGGCCTCATAGTAATTCAAAAAAATATAATTCAAATCACTTAAAATTTAACTTGCAACATAAAAGGAGGTTTTTCATGATTTACTGTTTCATCTTCCTCATTTAGCTCAATTCGAGTTTCAATAAATAAGATTTCAACCTTGAATCCATTTGAAAAACACATATAAATTATTTAGAAAATATACAAACCAAGATTTGAGCCTATCTAACTATCCATGCTCGAATCTTAAATGGGGTTGTGAATCGGACATAAATCCTAAGCTACATGGCTTAGATTTACTTTGAATATTACTGTGATGCATAAAATCAATGAATATTGAAGCATGCATGTTCAGGTTTAGGAGGAAAGCTAAGAAATTCTAAAGTTTTTTGGAGTACTTCATTGGCAATCACGATTACAACGAAAGAAGTGAGGAGAGGGGCAACAGACGATGGAGATACACGACAACAGCAAATCGCTTTACTAAGGCGAGGGTCAGAGGAGAGTCAAGAGGCAAGAGGGTGGAAGGAGATAGTTGCGACCTACGGCTAATAGGGGAGAGAAGTGGAGAACAACGATGACAACAACATAATGTCACTAACCAATTGCTAAGCTAGGATGGGGTAAAGAGAGGAGACAAGAGGCAGGGGATAGGGAGACAATGACTACTGAGCTATGCGAAATGGTTAGGATTATGTAACTGGTAAGTATTTGTATATACAATATAATAATAATAATAATAATAATAATATATTATATAATAATATAAAATTAGGGTCGATTTTAGGTACTGAGTACCTAGTACTTGAAAACAACCCTACCCGCATTTGGACGAGTATTTTACTGGTAGAACAGAACCGACCCTACCCGATTTAAGTACCTAGCAAGTTAACACACGGGTAACAAAACTGAGTTGCATCCCTTATATTTAATATTTATTAGTACAAGTAATATATAGGATAAAAATGTGCAAGTTGAGCTTAAATTGAAAAATATAAATGATCTTGTTAAAAAAATCATAAAAAACACTCCCTTGCGGTATGTCCATAATACTAGTTCAATTCCTTCCATATATGACTTATGTTTTAGATGTCACAATCTCCAACATTGGATCAAAAACAAGTTTAAGATGCATGGCTTCTTCAAGTGGACTATGCATCTAAATATATCCTAAATATTCATGACCCTCATTGCAAACCAAAAATTCCTTAGCAAAATTGCAGATGCAACTCAAGTTTGTGGGCAATCTATGAATAGGTGCGCAGTATTCTCTTCACCATTGTTACAAAGTTTGCAAGTAATTTGGGTAGAAATTCCTCTATTTGACAGGTTACACTTTGTGGGCAAAGAGTTTGTTATGACAATTAAATTTTCTTGGGAAGCTTTGTTTTTCATACCACACTATGTGCCTTCTTATCAATGCCCCTTCTTATGCCTTCATTGACTCCATCCTTATTAAACTTTTCATTAATTTTGTATTTTAAAAGATTTGCACTATTTTTAGTCGTGTATATCATAATGGTATTAATGTTATTGAATATTTAGATGCGTCATCTCATTTTGACCCGACTTTTATGTTGAAAAAGAATGATATTAATATTATTATTGGAACTTATAAAATATTGTTACAAGGATAGTGTACTCAAGACACTTTCATATCTCTTCATAAAAAAAGGCATTTTGATATCATCATTTTACAACTTACAAGCTCACACCTTTATCACTTGCAACATTAACACTACTCATACATTACTTTCACTATATATTCACTCTTACATTACACACTATACCCCTCTCACACTTCACTCAACTTACTACTCACACTATACACTCATAGCTCATTCATGCATACGGCACATTTGACTACATGCGTGGAAGGGGGCTTGATGCCCTTTTATACTCAACTATAGTTAGTTCCTTACCAATGTTATCATTCAATGCATTGGTTGTTAGTTGGCAAGGAAAATTCTAGCAAAGTTAGTGCATGAAATTCTCAAAAGTTAATGCATGAAATTTCAAAATTCTAGATGGGTGAATTGGTGCTAGAAAAAATCCAGATTGTTGAACTAAGTTGGTGTTGATTTTTAATTCTCCCTCTCAGCATTGACTCTCTTCTTTAGCTTTATTCTTGTGATCATGCCAATTTGCCAATTTGACATCTACAACCTTGTCTTTTTTGTTGATACATTTCATCTCAGTTTTTCCACATAGTACCTTCTCTTAAACAAAATGACGATGTATTTCCATATGCTTAGGTCTTACATAGAAACTAAGTTCTCTAACAAGTATATTGTTGATTCATTGTCATAGTATAAGAGTGCTAAAGGATTAGCAGGTTGATGAAAATTCTTCGTGAGTAGCATTAATTACCTAATTTCTTGTGTAGCCATAGTTGTTGCTCCATACTTGGCTTCAATGATCGAGTAAGATGCAGTGAATTGTCTTTTGTTGCACGTATTAGTCTTTAGCAAAGTTGGCATCGTGGTACCCTACAACTCACATACTACATTTTTCTTATATATGAGACCAAAACCAATAGTTTGCTACACATATATTAAGAGGCATCTGGATATGAATTCCTTGGTTTCTCCAGATAGCGACATGCTACGTTAATAGTAAATGTTATATCTAGTGGTGTAGGAATTAGGTAGATTAAACCACCAAATAGTTCAATGTACATTGTTAAATTTTGGAGTGCAACTTGGCCCAAGTAGGTTTAGGTAAGGACCTACTATTGAATCACTTTCATATTATGTATTTTGATTATTATTTTAGAAAAATTTGATTGTTTGAGACATTTTCAATTATATTTAGATTGATTATCCTTTATTTAACATAAAACACTTACAATTGGTTTCTTTGTGCTTCAAAACACACATGATTGTCGAAGAGTCAAAGCACGAGAACCCACACACACTCTATTTGATGATTTTAAAGAATTAAAAGGAGATAAAACGGTGATGAAAGCAACTTAGAAAAAACTTCTTAGGCCCAATATAAAAAATTCAGAGCAAAACTGACCAAACTAGAGGCCAACACGGCCCAAGCCGTGTTTGGATGTGTTAAACACAGTCTAGGTCGTGTTTAGGCTAAGGCAACACGGCCCAAGCCATGTTGCGCACTAGTTGCATAATTTTCAGTTTGTTTTAGACTGTGTGCACAAGTGCCCCCCTGTACTCTATATAAATACCCCATGGGAACGTTCTAAAGTATCGTATAATGTCTCTCAAAAGTTTGGGTTGAGGTTCAGTAAGCGAACGAAAGTGTAAAGCACGATGCAATGAGGGAGGCAGCGCGTTGCTTAGAGTTATCAAAATACCATTGGAGCTTCAAATCAATAAGTTTTCTTTCTTCTTCTTTTTATTAGATTCTCTTGTTTGTAACAAGTTTAAGATACAATTTTATTTTATATTTAGATTTAAGTATAAACATGTTAAGTTAAACCCATTATCTAGGATTTAGGATGTAACATGTATACAATGTATTAGATATTATGATTTGATTTATTTATTATGGATATTATTATTAATTTAATATCTTATAATTTAATGTTTGCTTGATGTAAAGACTTACACTTTGGCATTAATTCCATATATTAGGTGAAAGAACTAAAAGATGAAAATCTAATATACGAGAATCAATAGATTAAACTTGAAAATCTAAGACCATGAAAATAGATATAATAACCTAGAGGAATCCTCTAAATGACTACAGAACTTAATTAACTTAATCCAATGAAAATAGGTAGTTAAGAATATCTTAAGGTTATACCTTGCAGGTTTTGAGAGAAAGTACGAGGATAATTTGGGTTTCGTTCTCCTTTAATACATAAAATCTGGATTAAATAAGCATTTCACATATCCGTTGCAAAAGACGTAAGTGCTCTCAATCTTGTAATTTCTTATTTTTGTTCTACATTCTACAAATCAACTTTCTTTTTTGCTATTTTTCTTCTTCTTAACTTATTCTTTTGATGTTTGTTATAAAGTGTTTAAATCAAACATTTTAAGTCATGAATTTCCTACGATTCAATATTTATATACTACATTTTACAACTTGTACACTTGCAATGAGTTTGCCAATAAGTATTTTGGCGCCGTTGCCGAGGAATTCGGCGTTATTTAGGACTTTGTGTTTAGACTTTTTCTTTATTCCTTCTTCTACTCTATTTCTCTTTATATTCTTTTTTTAGGTAATTTTTTCTTTTTTTAAGACATTATTTGATGAGATACTATAATCAACTGTATGATGATAGGCTGGTTGCCAGGGCATTTCATGAGAATTATGAAATAACAGACTAGTATAATTCATATGGAGAAGGATCTTCAATGATAAATACACCATACCAACAAGACTAGAGACATAAGCAGGAAAATTATCATCAATACGATAACTCCTATCATGTTGAAAATCCTTTCTCAAGTACTTATAATATGATAGGCTTACACCTTCAAAATTTTCTTGGTCCAATAATTAGTCTTTTAAATCTGATCGAAATTGCTTTTCACCTAAATGTCATAAATTTTACTATGAAAATATGTTGGAAAAAATTTCTCTTTCCATTCCACTAACAATTTCACCATAGCTTGAAGAATTCACTACTGATAAAATTTTAAAATGATTTCTTTAAGAACTTGATTAAATGAAAGAGCGTCTTTTAATTGTAGAAGAAAAATTGTACAACAAACCGCTCATCTAAGTAAGAATTTCAACGAACCTCCTAGTCAATCATGCATGGACTCTACAATTTTTTTGAATATAATTATTAAATCATTTCAAGTGATGATGATCAAGTAGAAAATGGGGCGCATGTGGATGAACGAGTGTAGATTCAAAATCACTCATATCACAAAGTCATTCTAAATGATGAGAACTAGGTAAAGGAGGAGATGGAGGATGACAACAAAAAGAAATTTTCAAATTGGTCAATCCTGAGGAAGCTTAAGATAAAAGCTATGAGAAAAAGATAATGATCAACCAATCCAAAGAAAATAGAAATAAAGAAGTCATTTACACCATCAGTGTCACAAAAGTCATCATTTATTTTTCCACGGAGAACAGTTGAAGAACACATAAATCCTAAAGAGATAGATATTGATATTTATAACTTTAGGAAAATTTCTCTTTCTTTTTATTTAAATTCCTATTTAGACACTAACCACATTTATGATTTGGTAGGGAACTACAATAATATGATACTGCGGAAGTTGTTAGATATCACATCTAGTGATAGTCCAAGTTTCATATGCACGCAAAATCTAACACAAGAAAACATAGAAAAAGACCTGCATGAATTTGTTTTCGAAAGATTGGGTGTTCGTTGATGCAATTTCAACCGGTCTAATTGAAGACGTTAAACTTAGTGCTGCTTGAGAGGCAATCCAAGGTTTAGTTAGGGAAGTATTAGTTTTTTTTTAGCAATTTATTTTTATTTTTAAGGTTTTGATGGTTTTTATTTGTAGTTTTCATTTAGTGTTATGCAGGAACTTGCTTAGGAAGAATGCAGTCTAAAAATCTCAGCACTTAAATAGGGAAGTTGACAAATATCACTAAAAACACTCACTTGAATTGATATACATGTGTGATTGAATGAATGTCCTTAAATTGAGGGTAATGTTAGTTTTAAGTGTGGGCATGAACATTTTGCATTATTTTCTTGATTATCTTTGTAATTGCCTTGAATGATTATCATGTTGAATTTTGTAGAATTTTTGCTAAATTTTGCTGAAAATGTGCATGAGTATTGATTCTCAATTGATTTAGACCCTACTTTGAAATCTTGTAATTCCTATAAGCAAATCATATTTGGAATTTTAAAACCTTTGAGTTGCACGTATAATTGAATTCTATCTAGATATTGAATTTATTTTTGAGTATGTACTTGTTGGAAATACCCAAAATTTTGGCCTTGATCACTTGATGAAGCTCATATACTCGAGGTGCTAATTTTGTTTTCTTTTAAACTTAGAGGAATTATCATCAATTTGTTAATATTATTTCTAATACACATAGTTAGTTTATTAAAAAGGTAGTTTTTCTCATATGTATGAGAATCTCATTCTAGTTAAAGGATTTTCAAGATTAATGTTCAACTTGAATTATTTATGGAATATTATTAAAACATTCTTTTTGTCTAATTAGCCTCTTTCTAAGAGCATATTACCTTTACACACAAAGGTAGCATGCTAACCAAAAGAAGCACGCTATCTCTTTGACATGAATGTCGTGGTGGGACACTTCACGAACTGTCCTAATCCACATTCGTTCAAGGTTTAACCAATTTAACCAACCGTCTAGTCCACTTTTCAAGCACTACCTATGTGGGCACCCAAGATTAGCATTAATGAATTTCAAATATTTAGACTATTATTTTAGTAATTTAAATTATTTTATTATTGTTATTTTTATTTATTTTGTGATTATATTTGTTTATAGAGTTGCATTGGGAGCTCTATCCAAATTTTTATGATTTAATAAATTCACATTTGAATTATTTATTTTTCTTGCTTATGTTTTTTAAAATTGATGTTGTATATAGAAGTAAAATTTAACCAACTTTGTCTTCATATGGGTAAAATATGATAATTAGAAAAGAATAAATTTATGAGCAAATTAGAATAAGACTTTTATAAATAAAGTAATAGACTAAAAACTTAACCAAATTTACTCAAGTTACACTCCTATCTAAATTATTTTAATTGAATTTTTGGTGGACTACACATACTTATAATTATATATAAATTATAAACGGGCATGCTTCTATAAAACCTCATCTTCATGCAATCTCTTCCATTTTCAATATCTAGATAATTAACAAAAAATTTAATCTATCTATTGTGTTTAACATCATTTATATTATTATCAAAATCCTTTTATTTTTCTAATAGCGTGTATATGGGCTCTATCTATAAACATGTAAATCAATATAATAAAATAATTTAATGCTAAATATCAAATTTTAAGTATTATTTTCCATATCTAAATTATTTAAAATATTATTACTGCAGGGATAAATAATTTTATAAAATATTATTATATTTCAATATATGTATGAATGGATCTAATCATTTTTCCTAATTTACACATAAATATACTTACTTTTGAGTAAATATAGCATATTTACATATTAGATTAGGTTAAAACTTGGCCTTCTAACTAAACAAATGATGTTGAATACTATGAATGAAATAGATTTTTTTATCAAGCATCAAAATCTTAAAAATTAAAAGCAGATACATAGAACCACTTTTATGTAACTTGATTGCATAGAAGCAACTGCGAATTATAAAAAATGCTTAAATCCATTTACATATTGCCTAATGATCTTTTCAAAACGTTGACCTATCAAAAAATATATTTTTTGATTTTCTGAAAAGTTCTTTTATAAACATGATAATCTGGTTATATTTAATTTATAAAACTAAGTTTTACCATTTTTGGATATGTATACATATTTATTTTAAATTTTTAAATAGGGGGTATTTAAGTCATTTTAAATATCTAAAAAATGGCAAAACTTAGTTTATAAATCAAATATAACCAAATTAACATGTTTATAAAAAAATTTCAAAAAAAGAAAAAATATTTTTGACCGGTCCAAAATCACAAATTTTCAAACTAGTCTGAAAAGATCGGTGCTCATATACATTAAAATATTATGATGATTTGTAAAACCATGTGTTTATATAGTAAAATGTTTATAAGACTTTAAATATGGAATTAACAATACATAGATATCTTCGAGTCATAAATAATTTTAAATTTGACGAGTATGGATTTCATGTAACCATCAAGGTGAGCCATAAATGAAGAAAATCTATACAATTATGAATTTAATTTCATGAAACTGATTCTATAGAATTTTTTTTTTTTCGATGAAAGGAATAACTTTACCCCGACCCCCCCTATTAAATGTGTACATAAATATGCAAAAATACTATTTAAGTTTTTTATATCTAGGGTGTGTTTGAAAAATGATAAAACTTTTGATGAAAAGTTTTTGATGTAAAAGTTTTTAAAATAAGAGAAAATGATATGATATGGTAAAGATAATAATGCAAATTTAAAAAGAATAAAATTAAAATACATAAGTTAGTTATGTAAAAATAATTAAAATGTCGGATAGTTGTATATGAAGATATGAAAATTTAAAAATATGGTAGTTACAAAGAAAAAAATTTTAGATTGAAAAATTTTAATTTGAGAAGTTTATGTGCTTGTCAAACACACCCAAATATGGTATATTAAATAATGTACGAACTTCAAAAAATAGATTGATAAATTGAGTTCGACTCTGATTAAATCAAAAACCAATACTATTATCTAAATTGAGTGATATGAATCAAGTACTTGTCGCTAAAAATATTATAATCATTAATTTAATTAAAATTAACTGAAATACATTAAAGCTAACTCTGTGGGGGAGAGCGTTGAACAGCGGTGATGGCTGAAACTTGGAATTGCTGAAATTTTCTGTTGATTTGGAAATTTTGCTGATGCTAAGATAAAAGTTCGATCAGTTGCTTGGCTTGGCTGTGATTTGTAGGAATTGCAAATGTGTGATGTCGTTGCTGTTTGAGCTTGATGTAGGGGGTCGGTCCTTGGATTTGTAGGTGTTGGGAAAATTGGGTGCTAAATGGGTATGCTAGAATTGAATTGGGCGGCTGGTTTGAACGCAGATTACTTGGATTAATGGAGGTTAGCTTTGGGATTTTGATGGCCGGAGTTTGGCGATGGAGAAGGCTGCTGCAGGATTTGATTTTTGTTCTACTACAGAAATTAATTTGGACATGGATGCTGCTGGTGCGGCCGTCGGATTTGAGAGGGGGCTGGATTTTGAAATCCATGGCTGTCGGTCGGTAATAGCTTTGGAGGTTGGATGCGTAGGCTGATCTGGATGGGTAGATGCTAAATGGGATTTTTGCTGGGGCTGCAGCGGGCGTTGGGTTGGGTTTTAGAATGGGCAAAATCAGTTGCCAGATTCGAGGGTCGACTAAAAGAAAGGGAAGATGCAGATGCGTGTTGTTTAATTGCAAGGGAAGATGAAGCTGGTGGACGGCTTGCTTGAAAAGCAATCGCAGCCATAGCCTAGGGGCCAAACCCACGAGAAGCCTACCCCATGAGAAAAAAAAGTAAGTAAAGGAATTATGTTAATTTTACAGTATAAGTATATTTGTTTAAAAATGCAAGTATATTTAATTTTTTGATAAAATTTGTATTATATATATATATATATACACAAAATCACAATCTATTCCATTCATTTTCTGGACCAACTATTAAAACGTATGTTGACATAATTTTTTATTATTTGACATTTTTTAAAAATATTTATGTACAAAAAATTATTTTTTAATAAAATTTTATTATAATTGGTAAAGTTGAAAAATATATTTTATACAAGGAGTTATGTTATATTATTTTAATATATTATTTAAAGTTCATGTAATTAAGGTACTCTAAAAAATAACAATTTCAATATTTATTTTTGAATTTTTAAAAATTTATTAATATTTTTTATTTTTCGAATATAATAGAATCTAACAGCATCTAACGATATCTAATGGTATCTAACTTATGATATTAATAAGTTAATCCTAATTTAACACCTGTAATATAATTCTAAGCTTCTTATAAAGTCATTTATATCTTAATTATAGAATTTGAAACTCTGAGAATAGGATTTAATGAAGTCCACATTATCTAATTGCATTAAAAATATCTAACTGCATTTAATAGCATCTAACGACATCTAACAACATCAAACCGAATCTAATAATATCTAACAACATCACACTTTTGATATTAATAAGTTAATCCTAATTTAACACGTGTAATATGATCTTAGGCCCCTTATAAGATCATTTATACCTTAATTACAGAATTTGAAATCTTGATAGGATGATTTAATGAAATTCACCTTAATCTAATTGCGTCTAACAACATCTAACTGCATCTAAGGACATCTAACAGCATCTAACCGGATCTAACAGCATCTAACCGGATCTAACAACATCTAACAGCATCTAACTTTTGATATTAATAAGTTAATCATAATTTAACACCTATAATATGATCCTAAACCACTTATAAGATCATTTATACCTTAATTACACAAATTCAAACCCAGATAATAGAATTTAATGAAATTCACCTTAATCTAACAACATTTAATTCTAAAAACATCTAACTGCATTTAACAGCATTTGACGATATATAACAGCATCTAACCAGATCTAACGACATCTAACGACATCTAACAGCATCTAACTTTTGATATTAATAAGTTAATCTTAATTTAACACATGTAATATAATCTTAAGCCCCTTATAAGGTCATTTATATTTTAATTGCAGAATTTAAAATTCAGATAATAGGATTTAATAAAATCCACCTTAATCTAACGACATCTAACTGCATCTAATAACATTTAACGATATTTAACAGCACCAAACGACATCTAACAGCATCAAACTTTTTATATTAATAAGTTAATCCTAATTTAACTCTCATAATATGATTCTGAGCCCCTTATAAAGTTATTTATACCTTAATTACAAAATTTAAAACTCAGATAATAGAATGTAATGAAATCCACCTAAATCTAATAGCATCTGACAACATTTAACCGTATCTAATAATATCTAACGACATCTAACAACATTTAACAATATCTAATGAGATCTAACAACATCTGACTACATTTAACGGGATCTAACGACATCTAATTTTAATATTCTAAAAATATTTTATATAATTTGTGTATTTTGCAAATGATATATACTTAATAATTTATTTCGGAACTATGCAAACCTTTAAATAATTTTAAAACTAAATAAATATGTAAAGTTATAATTTAAAATAATAACTAATTTAAATTAAATGAAATAGAAATTTACGTAAATATACAAAACTGTAATAATTATTATATATGACTTTTTAAAACTAAAATTGTAATAAATTATATTTATTTAAATTATATATAACTGTAATTTAAATTTAATATATAAATATATGTTACTTTTTGGGATTGGCTAAATAATCAGTTTAGCAAATAACTATATTTAATAGAAATTTTATAATAAAATTTATTTACTTCAAGTGAAATCAATGTAAAATTATCAATTTAATAAATATTTATATTGAATAAAAAATCTTCATGTTATAGAACACCTCTAAATAAAGTCCAATCAAATTTAAAGTCCAATGAAAATTTTTTGATATGAAACTATACTTTAGATTTAAATAAACTAAATATATATGATTTTTAAGACTAATTTAATAGTTAAGCATTTTTATATTAGTAAAAAATTGTTTACTGATTCCACCTAAATCTAACATCTAACTGTGAACTTTTATATGTAATTCTATTTTTTACAGTAATCCCAAAATCATAATTTAAACGGTTCCAAAACTGAGGTTGATACAAAATATTTAATTTAAATAATTATTTACTTATATGTACCAAAATTAATAATTAAATATAATAATAAAAATAAATATTATTTATAATTAAAATAAAAATTAAATTAATTAATTAATTATAAATGTAATAAATTTATTATTTTGATTTATTTTGAGAACCTAGTAAGCTAAGTCTTTTAAAGCTCGTAGAGTTCACTCATCTTTCCCATTGCTCGTTATAATTTAAAATTTAAAATAAATATTAATTTAAATTAAATTAAAATGAAAAGATAAAATTAAATTTATAAAAATTTATTACCAATGGATGTATATTATTAGAATTTTTTAACCTA
Organism: Annona squamosa; assembly: GCA_035584095.1. Lineage (NCBI taxonomy): Eukaryota > Viridiplantae > Streptophyta > Magnoliopsida > Magnoliales > Annonaceae > Annona > Annona squamosa. The sequence continues at coordinate 18,187,093 of JAXCLR010000050.1, forward strand.
AGATATATAAGTATAGGTTTTTCTCACATGAAAAATGCAAGGAGGGTTAATTTTTTAAAGAAAAAATTTATTGTAAGCATAGAGTAGTGAGAGTACTTAAAAATAAGCCATGAAAATAAGGGGAGCGAAGTGAATTTGATTTTTCTTCCATTTTAGAATGGTAACAACTTTTTTATTTCAAAATTTTATACTAATCTATTTCACAACAATAACCCTCCGTGTTAAATTTGTAAACTTTTATAAATTTAAGGGTCAAATTTGCTAAAATTTAAACCTCAATTTTGCTAAGCTAATTATTTCATCCTTTTAATTTTAAAATTTTCATCTTATGAAGAATTTATATGAAATTTTTTTGATGAATGTATTTTATATAAAACCTTTTACTTGAATACGTTTCTAAATTGAATAATTGGACATCCATACAAATCTAACAAATTCCAGTGATATAAAAGATTTATTTTTACAAGTTTATTTTA
>JAXCLR010000050.1:18205645-18219983 GCA_035584095.1 Annona squamosa
AACCCAGCTGAGGTATGGAGTAGTCCCAATATACTCAATCTGAAACATCTCAAGCAATGCTTCATTGCATTTAGGCTGCCCCAAACAAATGACACTACAATTAGACGGCCAGAACTTAGAAACAATCACAGGTATAAAATAAATACAATCAACCAAACTGCCTCCATATGTGTGGTAGACAAGGAATACAGAAGCCTGAGGAGTCGTCCATGTTTCTTAACAACCATTAATAGGCTCTAACAGCTAATTCATGATTCCCAACAGCGCATCATCCTGGGTAAATGCTTTTTATAGTGTAGACAGAGGGACGGCTTGATATAATCCAAATAAGGCAGGAACTGCTATGATATCCAGACAATATTCACTCTTATAAACAAAATGTCACCTCCTATGTCAGATTTCTAATCTGAAGATATACTTGTGTGAAATTCCCATTTGCAAATGTTAATCTTACGATACACTTCTTTGAACCTTCTTTTTAGATAAGGCAAGACGTCACATGGTAGGATTAGAATTACAGAAGTGTAAATTCAAATGAATTCAAAAGGATTTTAAGGTTAAGTACACTAGGAGAAGAAGGTAGGACAATGGAATATTGACCAACATCTATATCGGCCAAAAGGATGGAAAGGGATAAGAAAGAAAGGAAAAATCTCAAAAGAATATGGGAGGTTGTTTCGTGAGGGCATAAAACATTTTGGATTGGAATGCTTAACAAAACTGTAGCATACATGCAGACAATAATCAGCTAGGGACAAACCTAAATTAGGATGATATCAATAATGGCAGTGCCATTGAGCATAAAACACTTATTTTAGCCACAATTCTCGTAAAAATTTCTGACAATCTAATATTTGAACAGAGAAATTGAAGAAAAGAATATATGCAGCTGAACATCAATTGAGAAGACCCCTCCAGTATTAGTAAGGACACTCTGGACTTATAACAAGACTTTAGAAGAGAAGGTGTTGGTTGTTTTGGAGAAGATTAGCCAGTTGTTTAGCAGATATTAAAATTTCTGAAGCCCTATTGTTTCGTTCCAGTTTCTTTACATGTGATGATCTCATGTCCTAATAAACTAAATGCCAACTTGATGATATGCCAGTGCAAGCAAATATTAAATCATTAGCATAGCATTGTAAACCAGACCTAACAACTGGGGTCAGCCGCATTAATCACATTGACCAACATGCATGCCCACAAAATGACATAACCAATGCAAGAGAGAAAAGCATGTTGCTTTTCCAAGAGATTCTTTGCCCATCAAAGTCTTGAAATAAGTCAAGAGGCCATGAAAACAAAGGGAAAGTATTCCAATTAAACGATCAAAGAGAGAACCCATAAAAGACATGAATCATACACTGACCTTCTTGAGAAATCCTGCACCAAATGCTCGAGTCACCTTTAGCTGTCCTTTAACTCTATCATTTACAATAGCTTGATTATCATCAGCATGTTCAGCTTTGATCCTCAAAACTTCCTGGAGCAAGTTAAAAATAAAAAATAAAATAAATTCAGTGTCATTGTACCAGAAATATTTGAACTTCGAGATGTGTGCCTTATGTTAAAATAACACATAAATGCATAAAGAGATTCATCATCCAAAAAATAAAATAAGCATCACTTGACAAACTAAGAGGATAACAACAATTGAAATAAGGATGCTGAAGCATGGAATAACACAGTTTAATGGTATGCAACTGAGATGGGATGTTGGTTGTTGTTGGTGCCATCAAAATGATAATGGGAATGCCAATGCGGACATGTTTGAATAATGGGTTTAGAAACAGAAGAAACAGTTGAATAAGTGAATCAAGGCATAGTTCTTACTATAGTGGAAAGAGAGATGAAGCCAACAACACTTGATGGGAATAATGGTTGCATGATGATGATGGTATATAATATTGTGTACCATTGAGCCTGAGTTAAAATAGATTATGGTTGTAATTATCAGTTGTATATCCTTCCATCCTTGTTACCTTGACTTCAAGTATCAGGCCTGAATCAAGTTTGTTAACTGGGCCAATAATGGATAGAAATCCTATTAAACCAGATAAGGATTGATGGATGCACAGAGAAACTCCTGTAGTAATACTGTCATGGAAAAAAATAAAAAATAAAAAGCAAGGCAACAGTACAAGAGCTTTGTAGAAATTCTACAGAGACAAGAACCTGATTAGGACAACATCAAGAAAGCAAACATCCCATCCTTACCTCACATTCACAAGATTTTCTATCATTTTGGGTAGTGAACGAAGTTGAAATGAGCAAAGAAGGGACTGAACTTGCAAGGGTGGAACTTGACATGCAAAAGCAAGAAAAATAAAAGACACCATGACAAGCAACCATACAGATTCCTGCTGGTAAGTTCTTTTATCCACCATCACCTACTAACATACAATCTGCAAATTTGATGATACCAAGCTAAAGAATGAGAGGTGCCCCTTTCCCTAGTTGCATAAAGAAACTGAATCATTAGGGGCTAGAATCCTGGTGATTTTTGTCTCATCAGTTTCAGCTGATCATAAAATACATGCAGCATCAAAACTAGTGTGTTTTTTAAATTATAAGTGTTATTAATTAAGACTGTAACTACACAAAAATACAAAATAAACATGAATGTTATGATGACAAACTATTGGATTGAAGTTCCAGGATGAAGAATTTCCTAGTTTAATTTTCAGTATGGTAAATACCTGCTCAACACTTGTACTGTGATCAGTGGACAGCTGAATGGCTCTCATCTTTAATCTACAAATGGAGATTTCCTTGTTTTGGTTGATCTTGCTCACTATGCTTGCCTGATTGTGGATAGGAGATTCTTCAGATATCCTGTCCAGTTCAACACGAACGAGTGACTCTCTGGACCTGTTCCGGTGCCTGGAATCCTCTTTTGAAGAATTTATATTTTGATGTCGGTCATTCAGCCTCTCTTGTGCTAAGATAACACGGCTATCACCAAGGTTCATGACATACACATCCTGATCTTTCATCAACATCACTAGAACACATGAACCCATCAGTGCAAGCTCTGGATTTTTATCAAGGCTTTCCTCCACCATTTCCATGTATGCCTCCTCTGTGGTCTCAAGTGCCCGAGTCATAGCATTCAAGACTGCCACATGATCTACAAGACCTGACTTGCATCTCCGGATGGATGCTAATGGATCAACAATTCTCGCGCTGACATGATGATCTCTGTGCCAATCATAACTCCAAGGGAAGAGCTTTTTACGCAATGACTTCTGCTTTCTGTACATTTTTCTCAACTTTGAACTGATATGAGATGTCTTCACAGGTTTGTGAGCCAAACGAGAACAAGACGCCTCGCTCCCATGTTGAGAATCCTCACCAGTGGCCCTTTCGTCATCTTGTGGCCTAACATCTTCTGCCTGGTGATCTGAACTATCTCCCTTGTCATTTGCAGAAGGTGGCACCAGTTGTGCTGCTGAAGGTTTTTCTTGGGAATGAAAATATTCACCACCTAAAAGTGAATCCCAGGAAGCCCTTCTCCGGCTGCCAATTTCTGAAGATGGTGAACCAAATATCTCTGCATCCTCCATCTGAAGCAACTCATAAAGACGCATGCTTCTCCTCCCTTGACCAACCAACTCTTTGTTTGAAACATGAAAGGAAAACTGCTTTGAACTACCACTAGGTCCAGCTCTGTCTTCATCCCTTGTGCCCATATTTGTGCTAAGGTCTTGTATGGTGTCTACATTTTCTTTCATCTCAACTATTTCACTGACTTCTATGGGTTTACAAACAGAAGCTTCCACCACCATGGGTTGTTTCCGATCCTCAACAGCATTTGGTGGACCAGTCTCACTTTCTGCTGCACATGTTTCTTCTGGACCATCTTGTCGGGCACATTGCCATGATGGAAAAACTACAGAACCATCTTTATTACAATCTTCAGAAGCCCCATTATTAAATTTGTCAGGAAGCTCAGATGTAGGTGGATTAGCTCCAGATTTATCTTCATAAACCCAAAGCAAGCCTTCCAGTTCTTTGTCGATTGCCTTATAAAGATTGCTCATGAGAAATTCAGGAGCATCAGGGCCGCTAAAACCATCGTATATCCCGACAAACAGCCAACCTTGTTCTTCAGAAAGAACAACATGGACCCTGTCCTCACCAGCCTTGCCATGAGCCCACTGCAGATTGCGAGTACTGCTATACTCACCTTCAGAGGGGCCCACATCAACACAGTTCCTTGGAACTTCAGGACCAAGCTTTGCTTCCTTGGGATGCCATGTGAATCGGGTTGCCGGCTGTAGAAAGAACCGGCGGATCCAACCAGAACCCAAAGAATGCCTCGGAAAGGTATGAGACAGAACATTTCTCATAGGCTTACTCATGCTTCTTACCATGCGACCAAAGCTTCTTCTCCTTCGACCACATGCTAGTGGTGCAGAGAAGTTGGCCCTGTCTGAACACTCCAAAGGGCCTGACATGAAAGCACCCTTGTCAAGTGGCCCCGACATAGAAACAGCCCCTCTTTCTAAGGGACCTGAGGCAAAACCTCTCTCTAGAGGCCCAGACATAAACCCGTTCAAGGGGCCAGAGCTGCGAGGCACAGGCTGCAAAGGGATTGAAGCAAACGATGATGTGCTCTCAAAAGATGCAGCAGGCTCTTGTGCATCGGTCCCAAACAATGCACTCTGGTTTACTGACCTAGCAGTAGACACATTGGCACTCACAGATGCACCAGATATAGTTTTAAATGTGGTTTCTGGGAAATTCTTATTGGGTCTTTGTAAACCCACCGAATCGTCAACAATCTCCCGCCTGAAAGAACCGCTTTGTGTTTCAGAATCTAATGTACTAGAATCCAAAGTAAACCTCTCAGAGTTTGATGGGGTTATGGCAGGGGAGTCTGTAATCATTGGTCTAACGTAGCAGAAGGAATGGCCCAATCCTTCATCCAGTGGCTCTAAGAACTCCAAATCAACCCCATGCTTTCCATTTCCAGCCGGCACAAAGCACCCAACTACGCGAGAAGTGCTGTTTCCCATAACAGCTAGCACTACATACACACAACGTGATTGGAGAATGCTCCAGGGGCGGCGGCGGAGGCGGCGGCGTCGGTGATGGACGAACTGTCAAATGGAGGATTCCTGTAGCTCTGCACCATGAACAGGTACAGGAAAAGAGAGCTCGCCCGAAACACCACCGACCGCGAAAATCCCAGAAACCCAACAACCCAATGGGTTTTCTGGTATTTATGCATCATGAAAGCTTCTTCCGCTAAAAGATCAGAATCCCAACCACGGGAGGAACCATTGGTTTCCCATTCCAACTAAGACAATGCCATCCGTCTACGCATAATCATCCACATCACATGAAACAGAATACAAAAGGGAATGAAAGCAGCTGTCATCTGACCTTTTGGAGACTCCCCATGCTTTCGTGAGAGGCAGCGGCAGATCAGGCGCCCAATAAGGCAGATCTAGGAGCGGAGCGCGAAGGATAGTCAGTGGAAACATTCCCAGATAAAGGAAACCCGGAAGAGATTTGGACAAGTGGGGAGCATCCGGGTGAAGAAAAGCAGCTGGAATCAGGCCAAAATAAAGATGACCCAAGTGAGAAAACCACCAACCCGCGAAAACCCAAGTGGGAGATCCAAATACTTGCCAGAATCAAGAAAAAAAAAACAAAAAAAGGAAGACAACCCAGATGAGACTTTGAAGAGGAAAAAAAAAAGAGAAATGAGAAAGAAAGAGCAGAAACAAAGAAGGGAAAGGGAGACGCAACGATATTGGTATTTTCCGATTTTCTTTCTTTCCCTCTCCCGCTGTGCCTGTATTTCTTTTTGTGTTTTAAAAATGGTATTTGGCAAGGATTAGAGATGAATGAATCTGTGGTCGGGGGGAGAGAGGGAGAGAGAGAGAGAGAGAGAGAGAGAAGAGAGATGAAGGAAAGGCGGAGGACTGAGGAGGAGGACTTCCTTTTCTCGGGGTTTTCAAATGGTTTGGGAGGGTAAAAAGAAAAATTAATTTTGAGTTGAAGGTGGGAACAGTTACCCACAACACTGTGTTTATGTTTTTTGAATGATTGGAGGAGGGGATGCGGGATGCGCTGGGTGCTGCTGTTGCAGTCAAAAAATCATACGAGTGTGCATATGTGCATGCCCATCACCTCATTTCAACATCAACAAACGATCATGATAAGCATCATTAGACATGACCATCATCGACTTCATCATCATGATCATGCCACGTGAGGGGGAAGAAAAGTGGATGGGAGTTGGAATGGTGGACTTTCATGCGCTGCCGCACTGATAGGGGGAGTGTTGGGGGCGCGGCGAGGAAGAAGAGGGGCTCGATACTCCACCTGCTCATGTTGCTTCCTGCACTGGCCTTGAGAAATGGTGATTGTGGTAATCAGTCAAGAAACCATGATTCCATTTCTGAACTGACTTTTGCTCAAGCCCCGCTTAATAAGTACTGAACACATTTGCTCTTTTTCATCTGCGGCTGGTTTTAGATGCTCTAGGTTTCACAAGTGACAAAAAATTTTGATGAAAAAATTGTTAGGGTGTGTTTTGTTGTAGATAAAACTTTTAATGAAAAGTTTTTAGGGGGTGTTTGGCAATAACATAAAATTTTCAATTAAAACTTTTCAATCTAAAACTTTTCATTCTCTACAACTCTTCTATTTTTTAATTATTTTTTTATATCTTCCAACACAAACCACCCTATTTTTTAATCATTTCTACACAATTACCTATACAACTAACCTATTTATTTTAACTTTATCTCATTTACTCCTCATCATTATCCCTATTATATCACATCATTTGACAACTTTTATTCTTCAAAACTTTTCACCAAAATTTTTATTCATTCCCAAACACACCCTTAGAGTAGAAGTTTTCAAATCAATAGAAAAGTGATATGATATAATAGGAGTAATGATGAGGAGTAAAGATAATAAAGTTAAAATAGATAGGTTAGTTGTATGGATAGTTGTGTAGAAATGATTGAAAAGTAGGGTAGTTTGTATAAAAAAATGTGAAAAAAATAATTAAAAAATAGAATAATTATGGATATTGAAAAGTTTTAGTTGACACTTTTTTACCCTAAACAAACACACCCTTAGTATAAAAGTTTTATAAATTAAAAAATTACATGACATGATAAAGATAACGATGATAAGTAAAATAACAAAGTTAAAATAAATTCAACCGTAAAATAATAAAGTTAAAATAAATAGGTTGAATGCATAAATGTTACTTAGAAATTATTGAAAAATACAATAATTGTATAAAAAGAAGAGAATAATAATTAAAAATATGGTAGTCGCAAAAAGTGAAAATGTTTAAATTAAAAAATTTTAATTTAAAAAGTTCTTAGAATAAACAAACTCCTCCTAAATATGATCATTAAAGTTAGCAATTCACTTATTTTTAGGGTTTCCATCTTTTTTACCTATATTTTTTTAAACAAGTTGAAATCTTAATAACCTAATTATTTTATCTATTATTTATTTATTTATATTTTTCATATAACTATGCTATTTATTTTATCTTTGTTTTCTTTACTTTTATTCATTATCTTTATCGCATCAATCATTCAAAGGCTGCTCAAAAGTGTTAAATAAGCTTAGAGGTGATGATGGGAGTGCAACTTTGGCAGGGTTGAGCCCGAACACGATTCTTAACAGTGTTAGAACTTGCTTTTCTAAGACCCGAACCCGAACTCGGTGAATCCGATTTGTAAATGTGAAGAACCCGAGTCTGATTTCTATTTTATATGTAACGATATATATTAGATGTAACGATATTTTAGAATGTAACGATATTTTATAGGATCATTTATTTATATATTATTGATATTTTAGATGGTTTAGATGTTTAAAAAATTATTTTAAAGTTGATATTTCAATATTAAATTATTTTATTATGTTGATTTTACATATTTAATAATGAGACCCATATGCAGTGAAATTAAAAAATAAAAGAGTTTCCAAAATATTATAAATAATACTTAATATAATGGATTAAGTGAATTTTCCAAGGACCATCATGATTTTAAAAATAGAAAAAATTTCATAAAAATTGAGTTTCTTAGAGGTGTCCCCGTTACTTTTTAATAGCAAAAAGCTTAACATCTTGGTTGGAAAGAGACAAGAATTCTAACTTCCGCAAATTAAAGCTAAAATTCTGGCTTTTACATGTAACAAAATTTTAAATCCAAAATTTAAAAAAAAAATCAACCTAAATACGTCTTTCACATTTTTTGAGATAAACAAGCACATAATATTGTGCGCAACATGTGACCAAATAGGCCTTAAAACATCATTTGTGTAGTCAACAAAAATACCACATTAAAAAAATCTTCAACTTGAAATATGAATTAACTTGCATTATGTAGTTATCATTTGGTATAAAAAATAGGATTATTAATGTTTATTTTATATAAAAAATTATAAACATCATTATTTGAGCTAAAGATTACAAAGCGTAAGATTTTTGATATTCTATACACGTGGATATATGTGGATATGGTCCATTTAAAGCTTGTTGATTTTACACAATCAGTGTGCTGGGAGTGCAATACGGGCACCTGAAAAAAAGTATTTTATTTCAATCTTTTATAAACGTGTGAGCCTTAATTAGATTTTTTACCTTATAAAATTTAGCAATTTTTTGAAGAAGGGTGATCTCATGCATGGGGCATGGGACTCCATGCGTGCGGCCATGAGACCCTCAAAAATATTTTTTTGATTTTTTTTTATAAACAAGTAGAGTTGAATGTATTTAACTTATAAATTGAGTTTTACTATTTTTGGATGTTTTTAAGTATTTTTATTTTTAAATACAACTACATATTTATCATTTTCTGACTTGAAAATTACAAAAATATCACTGTGCTTAAAAATAAAAACTACTTAAAGGCATCTAAAAATAGTAAAAATTAGTTTATAAGTAAAATACACTTAGCTCTATATGTTTAAAAAAAAAAATTTTAAAAATGAGTTTTTTTGCTAGATGCATGCCTCGATGCCCTTAGTCCCACACGATCAACCCTCTTTTTTGAATTTATTTGGTCACCATACGTAACAAATTATGTTAATTTTCAATAAAATTAAAATACTAAATAAATTCGAAAAATTATAAAAAGTTCATATGAAGAGATCTAGGTGAGACTCTATATCCGTGAAAAATAAAATTTTTTTTAGCCATATAAGTTTAGTACCCCTATTTAAATAAGATATAGTTGACCAGCTTTAATCTTATTTTTTAGGAAAAATGTCGTACATACTCATAAATTTTATCTCTAATTGTATCTGTACCTATGAATTTTTAAAGAAATTTTTGCAAATATGCCTAGAAGCTTTGACCAGAATGCATTCGTACCTCTAAGTTTGCTAAATTTGCAAATATGCCCACAAAGTTTTATAAAATTGCAACTATGTCTCGTCCATTATGATGCCATTAGATTTTTACATAAATGACGTTAATGCTCTTAAACTAAATTATACACTTTCGATTTTTGAAAATATTGTAAGCATTTTTGCAAAAAAAATATAAAATAATAATACACATAAAAAGATATAAAAGAATGAAATAGCAAATATACTAATGAAAAAATGAAATAGCTAATATCTCTACAACATTTGAAAAAAATTAATAATTTATTACTTGGGTTAAAGGTGGTCATTAGTCCCCCTATAAAATGATGAATATACTTAAGTTTTATTATAATTTCATGTTAGTTTGTTCAAAACTAAAATTTTATATTTATATAATATATAATTTTATGGTTGTAAAAGTGCTAAAAATTTATTTGAATGTGAATTTTTAGTTTTAAATTAATAGTTAAGATGAGCATTTTTTTCATTTTACAAGATTAATAAAGTCTATTTAACAGATTCTTAGCGGCTTACGTATAAGTGAAATTTTAGGTGTACTATGTGGGTATATTAGAAATTTTTGAAAATTTATGCATATAAGTGTAACTAGGGATAGAAGTCATAAGTATATATGGAATTTGCTTTTTTTTATTATTAGTGGGAGACAACACTCCTTATAGAGTTCAAATACATGCTAGGACATGGAATCAATTGGATTACATTTAAAACTTACTTTGATCCTATTTTTAATAGCAAGTGATTTTTTTAACCCACCTTTAATATCTAGTTAGACATGCAAAAGGATGAGTTATCAGCCAAAGTGCCAAACCATAATATATTATTTAAACATATTATTTAATCATATTTTTATACTAAATTGGGATAAAGTTGATCTAATCTTCACCTTTTTTACTAGGTCTTAGAACAAATATTGAGTTGATCTCAAGTTTGTGAGTTAGACAAAAAAAAAAGTAAGTCAAAATATGATAATTTTAAAAATTTGTACACCTATAAATTATAATGTCACACTTATATTAAATTTAAAAAGTTGAGCGCTTCAACATTTTATCAATTAATGAAAGAAAAACATTATTAACTATGGAAAAAAATATTATCAATCATAGATTTATACATATTTATTGAAATAAGTAAATAAAACATATCTCACTAAAAATTTTATTTAAGGGTATGTTTGGCATTCTAATAAACTTGTCCATACAAAATTTTTCATTCTCTGCAACTATCATATTTTTAATCATATTTTCACATCTTTATATATAACTACCCTATGTTTTTATCATTCTTCCACAACTACCTAAATAACTATTTTATTATATATAAAAGTTTTATCAAATGCCAAATATACCTTAAATCAGTAATGTAAGTTGACAATTTAGATTAATTTTGAATTTTTATATTTTAAATACTTAACTAAAGACTTATTTAATGAAGCTTGCATGTTAATTACCACAAAATATAATTTTAAACTAAATTAGAGTATAATTAATTATAAATAAGGCAAAAAAAATTTTAAAAAATGAGAATAAAATAAAAATACATACTTATAATTTTTAATAAAATGAATATAAGCAGGGTCTGGGTGAGACTCTTCTAGAACGTGGTTGACCTGCTCCAATATTTTTGAATTCAAGTAAAATTTTTCAACCATTCTATGTTGTGGGTGACTTAATTAAAACGGGTCGGGTTCGGACAGATGAAACCCATGTTCCCACTCCTATGACTCATATCATACAGCAGCTACTCAACTCGGTAAAAACGGTCGTAAGCACCTGCCACAGGAACCAAGCTCCCTATCTCTCTTTCTCACTCTCTGTTTTTTCAACCCAAACTCTTTTAGTTTCAAATATAGATGGAAAATGTGGAATTTACTCAGCCCAAATATTTGGCATATCCTTCCCAAGCCCGAGCCCTAAAGTAGATGAGAGAAAGACAATTTTGAGTCTTAGTACAACGAAGAAAAGACAATTCTAAATGTCTAGAAAAATATAAACGTCATTTAAATTTTGTTATAGTTCATGTATTTAAATAAAATAAGAGTGTGTTTCAGAAGTGATAAAATTTTTAGTATAAAAGTTCTTAAAATAATAAAGATAATAATGAATAAAAAGAATAAAGTTAAAATAGATAGGTTAGTTATATAGGTAATTGAATAAAAATGATTAAAAAATATGGTAGTTGTATAGGAAAATATCAAAATTTTTAAAAAGAAAGTAGTTGTAAAGAGTGAAAATTTTTAAATTGAAAATTTTGGTTTGAAAACTTTTTGGTGTGAACAAACATATCTTAAAAATAAATTTAGGGTGATTTAGTAATTGATAAAATTTTAGTGTAATTTTTTTAAAAATGGGATAAGCGATGCTATATAATAAGAGTAATTATGATGAATAAATAGAATAAAATTAAAATAGATAAAATAGTTGTATAAATAGTTATAAAAAATGATTAAAAACTAAGATACTTGTTGTTTGAGAATAGGATAGTCCCTCAAATTGGGTGAATCTTCATTTGCTGGAGCATCAAGTGTTGTGTGGATTTGCTCAGTGATAGGATCCTTATGACCAATCCATTCAGGGATGTAACAAAGTGCACCTGAGTGTACTTAGCTTGGGTATACTTAAGTGTGAAAATCTATTTTTTAAAATTTTTTGAAATTTTTATACAATTGCTAATCAAAGTATATTTAACTATATAACAATTTTTTACCATTTTAGATACTTTTAGATATATTTTTAAATTTTTTAAAATCAGTAGCATTTTCATAATTTATGAATTACTAAAATGCTATTGATTTTAAAAAATCAAAAACAAATATTTAAAATGTTCTAAAATTGGTAAAAATTGATGCAAATGTTAAATAAACTTAGATTAACAATCATCTAAAAATTTTTTAAAACAATAAAAATAAATGGATGAAACGCACCCGAGAGTGCACGGAAGCTTCGGTCACCCCTGATCTATCTTATATACGTGGGGAGAAAATAATTATGGCTGTTGCAATGATTAAGCCTGTTTGAAAGAGCCTCATAGCTATGAAGAAAACGACTCATCCCCAAAATTAATATTACCTAACTGTCAAGTGGGTCATCCATCTTGTGGATGTAGTAGCCAAATTGATACCCCACCATTTTAATCCAATCTATCCGACCCAATAAGCTTATCCTCTCTTCCACATATAATATGATATAGTCAATTTGAGGGACGGACAGTGATCGCATTAATTGCAAGCCAACGAGCAATAATGATTAGTCATTTGGGTAAATTATAATTACAGTCTGCTTGGATAAGTAATGTGGGTGTATTCATACCAGCTGAGCACCATTAGCCATGAGGATGTTTATAAATGAGTTTTCTCATCATTACGTATAATTTTAATAAGTAAATATTTTACCAAAAGGTCCAAAACATATGAATAATGTCATTTTTTACTTATATTACGACTATAGGCAATTGTGTTATTTAATTGTGAAACCAAATATTATTTAATTTAATCGAAGTTTGTCAATAGGTTGCACCTTTTGCAAAGATATATAACCATATAAATTATGAAAATCATTTATATCTATTTATACAACTATTATGTGTAGCGCCCCTTTTCGAGGCAGTCGGCACTACAATAGATATTATTGGAATAAATAAAAATTAAAGCATTAAAAAAAATAATATAAAAATATAAAACGCGGAGTTGCCACTAATCGTTTGGGAAGATTAGAACCTGAATATTGCATTGATGGATAAAGTATCGGTTTACATAAACAGACATTGAATTATAGGCAAATCATAGGTTATGGCATAATAAAATAAAGAGGGCATTTTTAAGGGGCTGGCATGAACAGTAATAATAGGATTGAGGCTTTTATGTATTTTTCTGGATAGGCTGTTGAGACGTTGGACTTTTAGAGGGAGGATGGAGGAGATGGGGATGAGTGAACAAGAGAGAGGAGGATGAGAGAAATGGCGTGCAAGCGGGAGCTTATTCTATGTCTTCAGACGTTGTGGAGTCCTCTATTTATAGTCTTTTTTGGGCAAGCTAGCTATCCACATGTCAACCTCTCATTAGTTGATATGTGTTATACTCTGGTCTTGCTATTTGCTCGTCGGTTCTTGCATGTTGGGTTCTCCTCCTTTCCTTCGTCTCCAAGCAACGTTGCTTGCTGCCCAAGCAATGAGCTGGACGACGGAGATCGTTCAACGGGTGACATGCTGCAACGGCTGGATCTGAATGCCGGATCCGGAGGAGGGATGGCGGGAGTCGTTGTTATGAAGCTATGTCGACGGCGGGCTGCCGCCGTGGAGGTTGAACGCTAGCCGGAAGTTGGGTTTTAAGATGCGACTTTGAAGAAGGTAGATCTGTCGGAGACTTGGAGATGGGGTTGCGCCGGAGGAGCATGCTGCTAGCCCAATGAGTAACTCCGATCAGTCATCCGATGATTGTGGAGGGAGATCACAAATGGCAGATGGGATTTCGATCTCGAAGAAAGTCGTTCGATTTTTGGGAAAGATGAGCTTTGGTCTTTTGGTATTCTGCCAGCACAACTGTTCCATACACATGCGGCCCATGCGAAGGCAATCGTAGCCCTTGATTTTTAAATTTTGTTGGTCCAATGGCTTTGTAATAATTTTATAGAAATAAATCTAGCATGGGGATGCATCTTTTAATTAAAAATATGTATAATAGTGTCATTTAATAAATGACCAATATAATATTTAATTAATATGGTCAAAATAGCTCTAAAATGGGGTGTCTACGTTATGATTACTACTCTGTCAAAAAAAATATTATAAATACCACAAGGAAAAACAGGTTATGTAGCAATGAAATTTTTTTTTTTTGATTGAAAGATGAGCACCTATCCTGCCAACCTTTGAGAGTGAGAGCTTTTAGAGGTAGAGAGGGTAGGGCTATCATCGTATATCCATTCCAAAAAATTATCTTTACAGAGATTTTCCTGAATAAAGA
>JAXCLR010000050.1:18248258-18259707 GCA_035584095.1 Annona squamosa
GCTCCGGCGATTAAATTTTTAATCACCCTTCTTAATTAAACCCTAATTGCAACATATCATAAAATCTTAAAATCATCTAAAAATTCTATTTAATCATATATATAGGTCCAAGGCATACATTGGACCCTGCTTAGGTTAGGGTTTCATAGAATGCTATCTGTCCCATTTAGATTGAAGCATTTGTAAACCATCCAAATGATGAGACTTCAGAGAGAACAAAGAAAAGACAAGAAAAACCAACTGACATGACTGTACCTCTTTTTCAGCTTCAGATAGTTGGCTCCACAAGTGTCCAATTTTCTTGCTAATAACACTCTCATCCCCATTATGCAAAAATTTTGCACAGTGCTCTTGAAAGAAGAAGTTGTAACCGCTCCTATTTGGTTTTGGACAAGAAGGCTCATTTAATGCCCGCCTAGATCTTCTCTGATTATGGCGATGAATTATCGCCGCAGTTGAACTCCTAGGCGCTAGTGGAATTTCAGGAACATGGTAAAGGACACCCTTCAGCTTTTCTGAACCAAAATTGACAGTCACCAACTATCCATTATCGAACTTCCCATCAATGGTTCCAAGCACTGAACAGCCAGCTGACAGTGGGGCAATTGCTTGACCTTAAAATCAATATTAAAAGAATAAAACTTTAGAAGAGAGATAACGGAACAGATAAATCAAATGGAGAAATAAGCTTTGCAGTATCGAGGCAGGTATAAAATGTGAATATACTAAGAAAGGGAGCAATAATAACATCAAAATACAACAGCATTTTTCCTCTCCAGCCTCCACACACCAGACAATTATTCAATTTTTAGCTATTCTGCCTGAATCGATTCAAGTACTACCAAATTTGTGATCATCCATGCAGAAGTTCTATGATACCAACCAAATTGCTCATACTCAAAGCCATGCAGAGAATTTAAAAGTTTCATTTATTATTGATAGATCATCCGAGAAACAAGATTTTCATTTCTGTTATTTCAGAACAGGTGATAGCATAGCGTAAAGTTTGTTGAATCATAAAGACAACTTCATAGGTTGTGACAAGTAGATTCATATCATTATTTCTTCGATTTGCATAAGCATGTCCTCATTTGTTGATTAGATGCAAAAGCTTAAGAGTAACCAAAATCTTTTCACAATCCTAGAGATTGGAAAGCCCTTATCAAGTCATAAACTACATAATAAGGTCATCCCCAATATTTCAAAATTCCACAAACAAGTATACCATGCATAGTATAGACTCAAGAATTATATAATTCAGCAGTCATTAAACAGCTTGGAAATTTTCCTTGTAAACATCTGACCAAAAAGGATCGGCTTTATATAGGAAGAGAAAACAACATGAATTTTGTTACCTTGGGATTGATATTCAGCAGAAACTTTCTCATAACTTGGCAATGCTGCGACTTGCTCCTGAGTTGACCGAGGTAGATTTGCAGTGGCATTGACAATATTTGATCCAGTAAAAGATGCTATGCATTTAAAAATAACAGTAATCAAAATAAGGAGAAATTTGAAAGCAACACATTTTAAGTCTTACAATCAAACAAACACAAGCTAAGGAGTCAAGCTTCCGACAAACCATTTATCAAGACTGGCTGGCCTTGCTTCCGGAAGAAATACAGTTGCTCGTAGTGGTTTAACAAGGAAATATAGTACTTCCTTAGTACAAAGGATGCATTCGTAATTGTAAAAGGATAGTTGAAGACCGAAATTACAGCCTTCCATTTTCTATCTCTAATAACCTGAAATCATAATGTGAACAAGATGATCAAGCATACTAGAAATTCACTTGAAGATTGCACTGGAAACAATGAATTGGCTCACAAGTGGTAGTGCAAGATAAACAAAACAATGAATTCTCTCCGTTGTTGAAAACAGATCATAAAACATCAATCATCAACCTCAATCTTGAGAAATCATATGCTTCATACATCGCGGGTAAGTTGAATCCATGGTTTTCTAACCCACATTTTTGGTCTAACAGCCCCACTACGGAATCAATATGCATCAAAAAATTCCAGCATTTAGTTGTTAACCACGAGCATCCAGCCTATTACCCAATATACCACGTGTAATTTTTTACCATACTGTATCACTAATTATACGGGAATAATAGACACAAAGTTAGAATACCCTTGACCGCAGCATGGATGCATAAGCCATTGGATCAATTGATGGGAAATGAACCATGGGATGTTGTAAAGAAGCGAACAGTTCAAGGAGAACATAGGGAAAGCAAGGGTATGATAGCTGTCATCCAAAACATGCTAAAATGCAAAGACGTTATGTAAGCAAGGACATACAAGAAGGAAACATTTTATCATGATAATCATGGGGAAAACAACAAGAATGTAAAGGGAAAAAATACATGAAAAAGTACAAGCATGAAATTCTCTTTTATGTTATGGTATCTCATATCCAGCTTAATAAACTCCTACCTCACAGAAGGTGATCTCCATGTTTAAAAATGGTTTAAGAGCAATTCGCTTAAGAATGGAAGAACACAATCTCGAAATCTCCCATCCCCAAATAAGAGTTTTGTTCAATTACTTCCATCCCACTTCGTTACTTTTTCAAATCATAATTTTAGAACCATTCTAATAATGGATTGAGCATCTGTAACATAACGTCAAAAATAGACACATGACACCTTTTCAAGACCACCATGAGACGTAACCTCCACAAAAAGTCGACGCGGGTCTATTGCCTTTCCTCCTAAAGTAGGAACCCTGGAAAAGAATTGCAAAAAGAGAGAACATGAAACAAAGACACCGAATGTTAACTAACATAACCATAAAGGTGAATAGCAATAATCTACAGGAAATGTTAAGGATTTAAGGGCCATTGAAATAACTAAGGAATTGAAAAGAGTAAAATATCTAAAAATCGACTTGATAAAGAATGAAATGTTATAAGAAGTAGACACTTGCATAACAGTGCATGAGTATGCCATTCCTCATGCATTCATCCGTATTGATAGTAAGAAAATGTAGGAAATCGGGCATCTGCCCAAAAGATCAACTCGAAGACCTATGCATCCGAAAGGTAAAAGATTGAAAAGCTAGAGATAAATTAATGAACCCAAATTTAAAAATTTTATAAATAAATCCTTTAAAACCTTTTATGAGGAGGCATCATAGGACCATTGACCTAATGAACCATGCCCACGGTGACAGAAAGATTGAAGCAACTAATTCTTTTCCCTTTCTTCAGATGACTGTGGACGGTTGTTTATCTTTCAACTTTCTACTTCAACTCAAAAAATGAACTTGGAAGCTAGCTTTCTAACCAAGGTCAACCCATCGGTAGAGTGTGGAGTACTGAAATATGACACTCATTTCATTTTGTAAATCCGAGTTCATGGCAGATGACGGGAACAACACAATATAAAAATTTTTGAACACATTAACCCAAGAAGAACATAGGTCTTGAATTAAAATCCACTAATCAAAATGGAAAAATCATCAACACAGACAAAATCTCAGTAAACACGAAGAAACAATGAGCCAGTAACTAGAGTCAATGTCCAAAGAGGGGAAGCCATCAAAACAAAATCTCCTAGTCTAGGCAAAGTGACAAACTAAGGAGAAGAGTTATTATTGTATGGAGAGACCAAGCAAGCAAATATTTAAAAGAGGGGAGACATTTAAATCCACTAAAAACTCCAATCAAGTAGCTTTTGTGTGAAAAAACGACATTTGCAACAACTTGCTCGTAGGTGGCAAGCGCGGCAGGGTAGATACCAGTCTTGCTGGAGTCATCGTGAGACATGTTGCTAGAAATAGAAAGAGGAGAGGAGGAATTTAGAAAGGGGAGGGGGGTGGGGGGGAGAGAGAGAGAGAAGTGCTCCTCTGTCCAGCGTTGCATGATGTTGGAGGAGCTCCTTCTGAATCCACTTGCTAGCCATCAGCAACTGACCTGCCTAATTATCCTCCTTCCCTGCTTCTTGCTTGCTTCCTTTATCACAACGAAATCCCATTCCATCAAAACTTACACGCTGCTTCAAGATCATATTTGATAGAACTTCATTTTGAAGAAGAAAGAAAAAGAAAAAGAAATTAGCGATTGAAATGTATAAGCACTAAAGAAAATGTACAATTTCAAAGTGCATGAGGCTTGCTCAAGTGCTTAGCATCCTTTTTTGCCATGAATGAAGCAACATGAAGAAAGTATTGCTATATACAATCCATGGCAAAAAATCTCAATCATCAATAAATAATGCCGAAATACATTTTTAAGAAAATATGATTGCCCCACAAATGGACCTCAACACGAACATAGAAATAAGAACACCAACAAAAATAACATGTAAGGTTGTGAGGAAACAGACGAGCAAATATTTCATAGTCCAAACATAAATAAAGGTGAATAATCAATTGTCATTTTATAACAGGTTATAACACCAATTTTCATGGGCAGCTTCTGGCAGTGAAAAAGCTTGAAAATAGAGAGACTAAGCAAGAGATTGTTGTTGATTCCCATATGAACGGGCATCATCACGCACATTATCACCCAAATATAAACCGCTTGATCGGTTTCAAAGCTTTATATAACATCAAATTACATTAGGAACTCTTTCGTTTTTGTTTGAAATTTTCCTGTAACACCGGTCTTGTAATAATAATTTTTAAACGTTCATACTTCTGTTTAATACATATTTGTCTTTTACCTCTACAGGTAGAAAAATTCCAAAATATTTCAAGGGCAGTTAATATAAGCAATGGGCCTAAAAAGTGAGTTTCATTAAGTTATATCAGTGAATATTTTTTCATGAAATACATAAAATAGCATAGCATGCGAGTGTGTGTTCATCCAACTAGTAGATACTAGATATACAGACTTTTACAACTCATCCAAGCAAGTTAACTATAATACCAAAATCATGATGGTGGTGTATATTACATACTTTTTCCTCCCCTTACGGTTTGACGTGAGTCTCTACACTTGTGGTGCCGAGCCTTAATTATTAAGATTTTTGGAGATTTTTGGAAAATCATTCCTTCACCATATTTCAGGATATCTGGGATTTTCTTTTAAAAAAAATTTTTCCCTCACCATATTTCAGGATATCTAGGAATTTTTTATTTTTTACCCCTCACCATTTGACACAAGTCTCCACACTTGTGGTACCAAGCCCAGGTTACTAAGATTTTTGAGAGTTTTTGAAAACCTTCCCTTCATCATATTGCAGCGCATCTGTGATTTAAAAAAAAAAACTTTCCCCTCACCATATTTCAGGATATCTGGAGATTTTTCTTTTTCTACCCCTCACCGTTTGATGTGAGTCTAATGCAACTGTTGAAATAGGAATAACCAAAATATCTTTTTTCATTAAAGATAAAATTCTATATTTTGTAGCGGTGGACCATCATGCTAAAATTTCAAATGGTTTTACATCATTCTCAACAAGATGTTTTAAATAGGCATCAATTTCATTTGCAATAACTCCAGCACTATAACAACTTGTGGATTGTCATAGCTTCCATTTTGCATGCTTTGATTCGGGTAGTGCGTCACACACTTCGGATGAAGAACTTGTACTGGTAAATGTAGATTCAACTTGATAAATTTTATACAATTCAAGTATTTTGATCATACACCTTCTTGGATAATACACAAGCTTGATCCATAGGAAGAAAAATTTTAAGACAAAATTCCAAATAACCTAGCTTGTAACGCGGATAAATCATTGCTGCAATGAGCAAGAAAATATTGAACTTGTCAATAGAACCCTAATACTTTGCAAGTTTTTTCATCATTTTGTTACACATGTGAAGAATGATAGGGTTACTATTCTTAGTTGAAAATGTATTTAATCGATTTTGAATCGTATCAAGTTGAGAAAAATGATGTGGATAAGTGATATATTTGATGCCTGGCAAAAGCTCGGTTGCTTCAAGAAACAAGACAAAAAAGTCATAAATGACTCTAGCATGGTTCTATTTTTCTTCAAGAGGAGGACTAGTGCTCCTAAAGCTTGCATCATTCACTTCAAGATGTTTGAAAGTTATTTCAAAGGGCAAAACATATTTCAACATCAAATATATAGAATTTCAATGTATTTACACATCTAAACACAAAGGTAATTTAATTGAAATTCTAACACTTTCACAAGATTTTCTAAATGCTTGCTCTCTACTCGGAGAACTCTTGACCCGCTTTACACTATTATGAATTCGAGCAATGGAATCCTTGATTTGATCAGTTCCCTCATTTACAACTAGATTTAAAATGTATGCAACACAATGGACATGCAAAGATTCTCCATCTTCAAAAAGAGCATTCTTTTCAAATTCAAATGCAAAGTGTTTAGCATGACATCATTGGCCGAGACATTGTCAACAGTAAGAGTGCACACTTGTCTAATATTCCAAACATTCAAACATTCTTCAATTACATTAGCGGTAGCTTCGTCTACGTGTGGTGAAGGAAGAATATAAAAATTTAAAATTCGCTTTTGAATGGTCTAATTCGAGTCTATAAAGTGAGCAGTCAAACATAAATATCCAATATTCTAATTTAAAGTCCACAAATCTGTTATCAAGTATACACAATGAATATTCGTACTAAAAATCTTCCTTAATTTAGCTTTCTCCAATTGTGGTTCTAGAAATATGTTTAACGAGTGGCTGCATAACCTTACAAAATTCTCTAAACCCTTATTTCTCGACAAATTTAAATGTTAATTCATCAAGAATAATCATTCCTGTCATTGCTCTTTTGCAAGCTTCTTGGTCAAACTTCCAACTTGATATAACTTTTTGACGATTATCGGTTACTGTTTGAAATGACAACAAGCGTTGACCCTTGGCTTTGCTGTTGGTAATATATTTGCATAACTTTGAGTGTCTTGTTAATGTTCTTGTTCCTTGAGTACTTAGACATTTAAGTTTAATCTAACAATATTTACAAATAGCCTAAACTACTTTTCTATTTTTATCCAAAATTCTTTCAAACTCTTCTCAAACTGGTAATGAAATTTTATACCTTTTCTTTTTTAAGAAGATGCTTATTTGCATCTGAACTTTCTGTAAGATTAACTGTATTCAAGGCAGTTGGTGTATTTTTTATTTGCTCACTGTTGATTTTTGGATCGCTAATCTCGTCTCTGTTGATTTCTGGATTGCTAATCTTATCTAGCATATTACTTGAACTATCCATATTGATTTAATCATCTAAATATCACTTTTTAGTATATATAAAAAAATAGAAATTGTCCGTTTTAGAGCAATAACAAACTAATTCAAAAATCAAAATATTAACCAATGTGTATCAAGTTATCAATAACTAACATAAACACAAACAAATGAAATAATTTTTTATAATTGCAAAAATATTTGAACGCAAGCATTCAAGCTACAGAAATATCTATTCAAAAAAATGCAAAACGAGCGCATCTTTTTCGGCACTAAAATATATGTTTCTAAATTACCATTTACACTGTTTGAAATTTGAATGATTTTGCATGCTGAGTAAAAATAAATATTTCTGAAATCAGTCCATTTTGTTTTTATTTATTTTATTCCTAAGAAATAATTCTTAGATAATTAATGCTATTTTTATTCATTTATTTATTTCTAAAAATTTATTCTACCTATATATAATCACATTACATACATTTTTCTCCTTCTCTTTTACTCTCATTTTCAAATAGGGTTTTATTGAATTAGCTTTCAATAATTAATCATGGCAATGTTAATTTGTATATTAAATAATAAGCAATGAGTTTTTCTAAAAAAATCAAAGATAGACCTGTTACCGGTGCAGGGATGCAGTTGGTGGAGGCGCGGTCGAAGACACGACAGGAGAAGAAGCATGGAGGGTTCGGACTTTAGACAAGATTTCGCAAGCTCCAGAGAAGAAAAGTTGAAGGGTTCGGACAGCAGGACAGACGGGATTTCGCCACTGTTGGAGAAGAAACACTGGAGGTTTCGGACATGTGTGGTTTCAACAGTACCGGAGAAGAAAGGAGATTGCCAGATCGGACTGCTGGAGGGATCGGATAGATCTAGAGATTTTGCAAATGGGAAGAAAGGAGAAGTTGGAAATGGCAGGCCGAACCAAAAGTCAAAATCAAATTGGAAAATGGAAAGGCCAAAATGTTAAACGCTGGTCGCTATGTTTGTCACCGAGAAAAGGCCAAAACGCAAAGGCCAAACGTTAAACGCCGGTGTTGGACTGCTGGTCGCTGTGTCTGTCACCTGGAAAAGGCCAAAACCCAAAGGCCAAAACGCAAATCTGCTCTGCCGCCTGCGATGCCTGTACTCCTGCTGTCTACCATCCATCCATTAGTGATATATTATTATTATTATTATATAAATTATATATTTTACATAAATGCAATGAAATTGAGACCTATTTGAATTCGGTTCGGAATCAAGCTCGAAAATCGGGTTCAGGCATAAAATTTTAGAGTTTCAACACTGATTCTTTCCGTGTTCAGCGGGCCAAGTCTGGGCCGAACCGGCCCAAGTTGCACCCCTATTCCCTAGAAGTAAATATATATAATGTTTATCAAGGAAAAGGGAAATGATCAGAAACCAAATTACTCGTAACAAGTTTTTCACATTGGCTTATTTTGATATTTCTAGGAGAGGATATAAATATCACAGGCGTGCATGAAAATCAATACAACATTCTATATTTGCTCCATCCAAAGTTCTATCCATGTATTATATCCAAGGAGCTAGACGATACATGGGGATTTTAATGATAATCAATGGAAATAACAATTTTTTCACCATTACAATTTTAAGTAAAGAGCGATTCTAGTAATCATAAGAACTATTCAACCTAAAAACTTCTTTGTTTTCAATAATTACCTTAATTTTTAATCATTTATTCACATCTTCTTATACTTACTCCACGTTTTACTTATTCTTCATAATTACTCATACAATTATTCCATTTATGTTGATGTTATTTTTGTACTCTCATCATTGTTTATATAATATTACATCGTGGAACATTACTTCAGACCAAATTTGTTAGGATAAGTTAAAATTAAGGAAATAGGAAACCGCACGTGTCAGAAACTCGTGAATATTATGATCACTACAATAATTAAAATGCTAAAATCGATATTATCACTAATAAATAGCCAATTGAACTTACAGTGTAAGCATAATAGTCAGATAATTACATCTCTGTCCAACGACCATTAAATTAAAATTCTCAAAATTAGTTTCTCTTTTAATATTAATATTTATCTTCAAATAATCATATAATTTTCAATGAATATTAAATTCCATTTTCATTGTCTTACTGAGGCATAGAATAACTTGCATTCTTTACTTTTCCTACATATTGAAATAAATAAAAAAAATTGGCCTGAATATAGACAAACTTAGTGTAGAAAATTAGTTGAAAGTGCTAAATAATGTAAATAAATCATTCGAAAGTAAATAAACTAAAATGTTGAAAATTTCTCAAATAATTTAACATGTTTATGCTCATGATTATATTACAATATAATTATCAAAGCTCATGTATAGCTTGTAGTGTGTCAGTGTCTATCAAATGTCAAGTAATACATAATGAAATATAATATCTTAATTAGAACATCTTATCTAATCTTAAAACAAGTTTCATAATCATACTTCGTGTTGTAAACAAAGTATAACTTTAATTGTAGTGAAAGGCATAACTATAGTATAAGGCACAGTTAAAGACAAGTTCAAATTTGAGTCAAAATAGGAGATGCAGCATCCACTCCGAACTATTAGGTGAGAGGCAAAAAAAAAATCGTATCCACATCATAACATCATTCACGTGATCATCATGCATCACATTCTCTTTAATTCACAATGCATATGCATATGATAGACTATAGTTATTCAAACATTTTTTGAAATTCATTAATCGAAGTAGAAATAAAATATTATTTCATCAGATAAACCAAATAAATGTTTAAATTAGAATTCTACCGAAGCTAAGTCAGTAGTTTTATAAATTCTAATTCAAAATCAATTGAAACCATCGGCACAACCCTCACTTGACAAATTACAGAAAAGTTATTAAAAAAACTTAATTCAAAAGTTCTACTTACATTATACTCAAAAATTAAATCTTTCTTTACTGAATTCAAGTATTTAGCTCGATTTTTACATTTTCATAATTAGAAGGCATAACAATTTATCAATTTTTCTATTATTAATAATTATTATTTCTCATTTAGTTGCATAGAGAAAAGATAAACAAATGATTGCGCTCTAGCCAAATTTAACAATAAAAATCGACCAATTAATTAAATGATAAATTGTAAAGCTCTAATTATCCTCTTCTCACATTTAAATCATTATCAAATAAATGAATCATTTTTATCAAACGACCCAATTTTTGCATTTTAGTAAAATATTTGACCTCCACAAAGTCTTATTTATATACTATCAACAACTAGTACGAATTGTTTAAAACAATCACATATACTTTTCAATGTTCTCTATTTAAATCATATTTTACACATGTAACAAATGTCCTTCATTTTACTCCCTCTAAAATTTGATCATGTATTATATCAATAGATATAACAATTCTTTCATAATGCAATTTTAAATAAAGAGTAAGTCAAACAATCATAAAAACTATCGAATCTAAATTTTTTTTATTTTCAACAATTATCTTATTTCTTAATCATTTCTTCATATCTTCCTATGTTTACCACAACTTTTAATTATTTATTCATAATTACCAACATAACAATCCTATTTGTTTTAATATTATTTTCTTTACTCTCATCATGATCCATATCATATTCATCGTTTAATGTCATGTCAGGCCAAATATTGTCATAATCAATCAAATTTAGCAAAACATGAAAACGCATGTGCCAAAAACTCGTGAAGATTGGGATCGCTTTAATAATTACAATACTAAAATCAATATTATCAATAATAAATAGCTAATTTAGCTTATAATGGAAGGATAATAGTCCGATAACCACATCTTTGTCTAACAACTATCAAATTACAATTATCGAAACTAATTTCTCTTTATATATATATCATTATCATATAATTTTCATTGAATATTAAATTCAACTTTCTTATCTTATTAAGGCCTATAGTACATTCCATTCTTTGATTTTCTTATTTATAGAAATGAATAAAAAATGGCATGAATAGAGACAAACTTGGTGTGTAAGAAATTAGTTGATAATGCTAAATAATGAAAATAAACCATTTGAAAGGAAATCAACTAAAGTGTTGAAAATTTCACAAACAGTTTAACAAATTGATGCTCATGATTGTATTACAATATAACTATCATGTACATATATAGCCTGTTCTTTTGATCATAAAACAAGTATCATAATCGTACTTGGGAATTGGGAGAAAAATTTCAGATTTGAAGAGAAAGAAGTTGTTGTTTTTAGAAATCAGATTTATTAAATCTGATGGAGGTCAAATGGAATCTATGAATCGGGGATTTTTAGTACTTGGACATG
>JAXCLR010000050.1:18264564-18279286 GCA_035584095.1 Annona squamosa
GACAGTGGATAGATGAAGGCATAATGAAACATTCAGGTTTAAATGAAAGGTTAATTGAATAATTGAAACATGGGAAACACACTAATTCTGTGGTCAGACTACTCCTAGAAGAAAAGACTGTTAGACAGATAATAACAAATACTACTTCACAACAACATAGTTGTGTGAATTCTCTATTGTAAACATAGTAGTATTATTTAGAGTAAGATTCAACCAAGGGGAGAAAAAAAAAAAAGGCCTCATGAAAGTTTAGGAAAACCTAAAGCCCCGTACCTTCCGTTTAGTGGGTGCAGTTACATTTGCGACTGGCTTAAAGAAGGACTCTAATCTGTGCATAAGCATTTTAGAGTCATTGATCTGTAATAAAATGATGAAAAATAAATTACCACCAGCAGGATCAGCCTTACCGGCCCTGGGTTGATTTGTTCTTTGCTGCTTTGATTTTTTCTATTGCCTGTTGAAAGGATTCACATTAGCAAAAGCAACAATAGGTGAAGAACAAACTTATCTGATCGGTCAGGAACATGCCTTTATCACTCGATCTTGGTTGAATCCATTTTCATTCACAAGAAAGTTGACAAGTCCCTGAGGATTTTTTTTAAAACGTTAAGTAAAAAAATGCCAAGCAGATAAAATGACTAAGCATGAAGTTTCCTTAAAAAATGACATAGGCCACCTCTTCATCTGGAGCAGCCCATTTAAGCTCAGGCTGTGTTTCAGCATCAGAAACTACTGGTTCTTTAAAAAGACGTCTAGCTTCTTGATATGGAAAGTTCTCTGGAATTCGATACCTGCAGTTGGGTGAAAAGAGGTCAATAAATGGAACATACTAATAGCTTCTAGGAAGATCATGCAAAATAAATGTTTGCCGCAAGAATGACATGTAACAGATGATGGAATTAACAAACTAAATACATGTTGGAATGCATTTTATCACTGTTAAATGAAAGCCACATTAGCCACATCATATTTCATATGCTTATACATGAAAAAGATCACAACACATTACTTAGTTGGTATTAGGCTTGATGATGGCGATGATGAGCACTATAAAACAATAAGATGCACACTTCTCTAATTATTAGAATATAAAGAAAGAAAAATATTTACATACCTACATCGAAGAGAGAAAAGGCAAGGAGAGAAAGGTGAGGGTAATTGAGCAGAAGAGAGTTCAAACTAAAGAACACCCTGAGTAGAGGTTAGGGATCATTTGGGAAGAGGTTAAAGCAAAAGTGGAAAAGTGGGAAAGGAAAAAAATTTTGATAAGTAAGAAAACGATATGATATAATAGAGGTAATAATTAAGAGCAAAAAAATAAAGTTGAAATAGATAGCATAATTGTGTGGAAAGATGTGAAAAAAAATTGGAATGTAGAAGTAACAACAGAAAATGTACAACATTGAACACTACCCAGTTTAAGAATTTGTTTGCTTTTTCTTTCTTTGTTTCAGTTATTTATCTTTCCCTTCACCCCATAGATGAATAGTCCCAGACTTCAGTTCCAGTGTCATTTCCAAGTGCCATGGCTGGATGGCCACAGTGCTAAATTTTAGCAATGAATTAAGTATTAAACGTCAATATGAAATTATGAAGTCATTCCAATAGGACAAGGAGAAAGAGAAAACAAATAGATGCATATGACTATGGGCGAAAAGATGCACTTAGAATATCTCATCTGCCAAGCACCTCTCCTTGTTTATGTTCTCCAATATATTTTCTATGGAACCATGTTGGCGAACGAGCTTCAAAGCTGTTTGTCCTCCAATACCTATTTTGTGAGGACAGTTGTAGACATCATTAGTTCAGAAATAATGTCAATGCTTAATAGTTGACAAAAGATGACTTGAAGAAAATTGAAAGACCTAATTACCTCGAATGCTATCACAATAATCACAACCAGATAGAATGCACAAATCAATGAATTGATCCATGGTGAGATTCAATTCTTCCAGTATCTGAAGCAAAAGCAACATAGTTCAATTACAATCTGAAGCAAAAATATACAATCATAGGCAGCTTCTATACGATCGATTGCACCTTAATAATTTCAAACTCCATCACAGGAACTTTTTTTGAGCTTGGATCCATTAAATGCCGGAGAAACCTTGGAGCTCCAAAAGTCAGTGAATCCATATCTTCAGAGGCAACTGCATAAACCTAACATAAGAAATAAACTGGTGATTACTGAAAATGCCAACAAATAGGGGTGGAGATGCAAAGTAGAAGAAACCTGTCTAAACTGCTTGCCTGGCCACTTCTGCAAAGTGCTGCACACTCAGCTTCTGCTTCAGAAGGAGCCTGCAAAACATAGAAGGGCATGTAATGGACTTGTGATCAATATGAATTATGTCTAAGAAAAACGTATGTGATATGTATTATTGAGCACAAATCATTTGTTTATGAGTGAAATTACCTCCACAACAGGCACTCCCATGAGTCTTAAAAGTCGTTTACAGTCTTCATTATGTCGCTTCGTCACCTATCAAAATAAAATCCATGACATTCAGAAATTTATGCATATATTAACAAATGACATGAATGAGCCAACACTCTTCTAGAAGAGTGACCAAGAAAAACATGGCCATGAATAACAATCTAAAAACAATAAAGATCCAATGGACTTCCACAACAGAAAAGGCCTACAAATTATAGAAAGCAGAAAAAGGAAGGCAACACTGTCATCCACTGCTCAAAAGGAGGCCAACTATGTGCAGTTAGTAGCCAAGCAGAAATTCTTCACTCAATTGAAGATATCCATAACAACTTCCAATGAGGAATTCTTATTCGTTTCACAGGTATTGTTTCTGATTTACAATGAATTGATTGTGGCCAAACCACCAAGCCAATCCTATTATTCCAAATTCAATGGCCTAAAAAGTCCAGTTTCAATAGGTTTATTTGGATTTCTGTATCTAGTGCTTTGTAACTGCCTCCCATTCCAGAGAACAGAGATCTACCTTTACTGTTCTTTTGCTGAACTTCTCAATCTGTTGAATGTCTCCCAACTGCCAAATTGAAATTTTTGTTGAAGGAAATGACAAAAAATGATATCAAAAGTTATTATGCAAGAAACTTTTCTAGAATTATTATTTACAGCAATAGAAGAGAAAAGGTCCCGCTTACCTCTTCTGCTGTCTTCAAATCTGCAGTAGCATCTTCCCTTTTAGAGAACCTGCAGAATAGATGTTCAAAGTCTCAAAATCTTTATTCTAGATGAAGACTAGAACAGGCATTGATGAAAACTATCTGTGAAGGACCTGCCTTTTTGCAAGTTCTTCTTTCTTTAGCTCTGGTGGCTCTCCATCAAAAACAAATCTGATGAATACATAAAGCAATTTGGAATTGAAATCACTGTTAAGATAAATTAATAGAAACACATACAGCAGAAACAAAAAGGAAGAGACAAGAAAAGGAAATTGAATTACGCCGGCTTGATTCCAGCTTCCAGAAGTCTTATTGTCCGTGTGAACATTCCTTGCAAATGACTGCACTACAAGAAAATAGTGAAGACATGGAACAACATGTAATTAATGTAGGAAGAAATTTAAAATAAAATAAAAAATAGACCAAACAATTCATCTCATCTTGTAGCCCTTCAAAAAATGTGGAAGTGTTATTTGCAGCAAGCATTCCTGTTAAATTGCATTCTACAGATGAAAGAATGAACTGGAAAAGGCACACACCATGCAAAAAACCAGTGTGGTTATTTATATCTTCAATGGTTATGAGCTAACCATGGAAGGAAAAACTCCCGTCAAATGATCTTTTATTGGTCAACAAAAGAAACAAACACCACATTAGTTGATTAATCAGCCAAAAAAAAAAAAAGGATTAGGACTAAAAGGTGAGAAATGAATTGTTGGGTCATCACAAATCCATACAACTTGTTTAGGGTTACCATCTGTGATGGTGTAAGCTTCATGAATTGCTGAGCATACATGTCATAAAAAGGTTAAGAATGAAGAATTAAATAGCCTGAAAAAATTTCAGACAAGCAAATCTAACCTTGTTACTTCTCCAGCCTCATTTGTAAGCATCTCAGTCCCAACCCTTCCCACTACGATCTGCATTGTTGTAAAAAAGAAAGCAAACTTTCAACATGTCTGTTTCTAAATTATATATCTTTCTGAGTGTGACCAAGAAAGCTCCCACAGGTTAATAGTCACTTCATAATGAATGGCTTGCATGCCTTTTCACAAATTCATTATCCAAATGATGCTCCACTCCAGATAGAACTTCAACAACAAAAAAATAATAATAATAAACAAACAAGCAAACAATAGCCATTTCAAAGGGTGCAAATTAGTGAATTAAAGATGTTGGAATACATGAAGATCCCAAGTAGCTATTTCTGCGCAGTAAACTTTACGACATTAATTATGTACTATCTGTGGAAATGCACTATATAGACAACGGATATGTGCAAAAATCTAGACCGAGCAAACCTGGCTCTCGACCACCATACTGAGTGAAAGAGTTCTGCGTCAAAGATAAAATCACATATATCACAAAGAATGACTGAACCAGAACCTCTGATGATGGACTGTCAGCCTTTGTTTTTCTCTTTCTGTTAGTTCCTTAACTGTTTGATGCATAAAGAAACATCATATGCATATGACATGTTTTTCCAATTACATTATAAGAAAATTCATCTCTTTTACATAGTGAAAGGACAGTAAATCAATAATCCAACCGTCACTTCCCATAGCGCAGAAATAGGTGCTAGTGGATCCACTAAGTAAAGCAATTAAACTACTAAGTTCAGTCAAATTCCGTTGATTTCACCTAAAACACAAAAAAGAAGAAACGAACACGTGTGCGAGAAAAAAGTGGTGAAGCAAGATGCAAAAACAATAGACGGATCGAAGAAACTAGAAGGAATGTACAGACAAGGAACTGATAGATGCTCATGCTGGCGTCGATGGCAATCTTTCGGCCGAAGTAGCTCTCAAATTTCTGCTCCTTCATGCCCTTGGGAGCATTGTCGGCCAGCAGCTTCGTCAAACCCTAGAGAGATTAGAAGAAGAGAGAAAGAAAAGAATCAGAAGCCAGAAATTTTGAAGATAACGGAGTGAAAATGAAAACAGAAAAAACCTACCTTTATACCCATTCGAGAGGAAGAGTAGAGACGCTGGGAGAATGAGGAGAAACAGGGAAACCGAAACTCTTCTCGCTTAAGACTGCATAGAAGGCAGGAAGTAAGGGAAAGGAAAATGAGCCTTTTTCGGCCTTTCCCGCGCTATTCAATGTGGAATTTTCCGCGTGCAACTTAAAACTTCCAGCAGGGGAGCAGATTAGAACCGTCCTGAAGTGAACTGGCCACTGGTTAGGCCGCGACTGTAGTGCCTGCCTGCCAACGAAAATAGCTTAGGACAGGGCACCTGGCACTGCTGCACTGTCTAAGGGTATCAATAGATTGGGTTGAACAAATTAGAGTATAATTTTAATCTTAATTTATTAAAAAATATTATTCATTATCTATTTATTAATCCATTTTAAAAATCTTAGCCCTAACTCATTTATAATTATAACCTATTTAATAAATGAGTTAGTTATTAATGGATTATATATATATGTTGTAAAAAAAATCAAAATCAAGCTAATTTAAGTTTCGGTTAATTTCAAATATACATATTACATTTTTCCTTAATTACAAATATGCTCACTAAGTTTAAAAACTTTCATATATATCCACGAAGTATGAGTGAAATTTCAAATATACTCATTTTGACAATTATAAATGTTTAATAATTTTAAAATCCCAAAATACCACTGATTAATCTAACATTTATTATGATTTGTGCAATATTCAGATTGTTAAAACTCATTCTATCTAGCTTTTCTCTCGCATTAGATGTATTTCTATTATATTGTTCAGCTTCTATCATAGTTGAATAGCTATTATTATTAAATAATAAACTGCATTTTAGACATTTCATATGATGTATAACAACAATTTTAACTATGCTTGACGAGATAGGTATAAATGATATTTCACCTATACTTAGTGGGTATACATGAAAGTTTTCACACTTAGTGGGCATATTTGTAGTTAAAGACAAATGTAGTAGGTATATTTGAAATTAACTATTTAAGTTTTAATGTGTTCGTTTGTAATTGTCACGGTGAATTAATCTATACCCACATGATATATGATGTGTTTAGATCTTTGTCGAGAGAATGATATATATTTGGTGCACCACCACAGAGAAGAACGATGAGTAATCAAGACAAAAAAAAAAGAAAGATAGAGAAGAGGATACAAGATGGAGAGAGAGAGAGGGAGAGAGCGAGGCAGGAAAGAAAAAAGAATTTCACTGGTAGCACTTACAAGCAATGACAAGGATGGCAATGGCAAAGCAATAGCATGACAGCAAGAAAGATGCTATAAAGTTGTAAATAAATAGAGGAAAATTGAAAATTGAATTGTGGAAAATAAATTCAAGATTTATGAAATATATATACTCATTTTTAATGGATTGTAAATGAGTTGACAAATTACATAGGTTAAATGGATTAAATGAATCAACGAGTTGTAAAATTTCAATCATGACTCGTTTATTTATTTAAATAGTTAATGGGTTGGTGGGTTATAGACTATTTACTCAAAAATCACGAACTAAGCTTATTTATAAATAAATTGACCGTGGCCATTAACATCTCTAACCACATCAACTACAAGTGTGTGAATTTCAAAAGGAGTGACTAGTGAGCGACGCTTGACATGGGGCACACACCATGCACCATATCTACTTGTAATTCACTTCCCCTCTTAATAAGTGCAACGTGGACGATGTTGAGTAAGAAAAGGCTTGTAGGCCGTCCATGGGGATAGTCCATATACACGGATTTGGAGATCTTTTTTTTTAATTGGTATTTTTGTATGTCATGACAATTGACAGGGAATTTGTGCTATAACTTTTCGAACTTTATGTATTAGCATTTTGGGCCCCGAAATTTTCATATTGACATATTAGACTTTGCGAAGTTTCAATTTTTTGTATTTTCAACCCTCACCCCTAAAAGTGTTAAAAAACACTGTTAAATTGATATGTAATTTCAAAAATACTCTTATATTTGTACAAAAGCAACACAATCATGGCAAAAAGCCAACATCATCTTCTTGAACGTCATCACCTCTTCAAAATCATGCGACTCCATCACATAGATGATGTTGATTTTTTGTCATGACTATCTTGCTTTTCGTACACATATAAAAGTATTTCCTATTAGATTTAGATAATACGGAAGAGTAACTGAATCCATTAATGTCATAGATTTCACATAAAATAACAAGAACAATTTTATTGATTGTATGGTCTTCTGCCACAACACTTTCTCCCCCTTAATACCAGCGGCCAATGGACAATCATAAATGTCAATTGTGTGTAGGAGGGATTCATACTCTGATATGCTTAAATACAGTCCTCTCGTCATACTCAAATAGAAAGAGAATCAACTATTGAAGATATCATCATATTTATCAAAAAAAAAAAAGATACCGTCATTTTTCGAAATATGTTGAGTTGCCACTTTTATGCAGAGTCTTAAGATTATATTATATCGGGCTACCTTATAGGACCTTAGAAGATCTAATAAATCCTACAATATCTAATATTCTCCTACTTAGCCTAATGTATATATTATTTTAAAACTTATATAAAATACAATTCTTATATTCAACATTTTAAAACTACTAGATGAGTGCACTTATTTGAAAATCACGCTCAGTCAATGAATATGCAATTCAACTTTTACACTTAAGTTAAGAAAATCTATTCATATAGATTATAGCAGTTATATGCAATATGTGCACATTTCCTTCAATGTATTATGATATTATCAAACTCACTTAATCAAGTTCTTAATAGTGGATTTGCATAATATGATATATTTACAATAAGGTCCACTTTGACGTCACAAAGGCAAGTCCTTTTGTTTCAACCACACCTTAATTGTTAATAAAATACAAAAGAAGCAAAGGAAAACCAATAATCATCACATATGAGATCTAAAAATATCTATTGCATTCTTAATTATCCTATATAATAGAATTCGGGTCTTTTATATGTCATGAGAAAACTTTAAGTGCCAAAATGCTTAGTCATGGGATCAAAATCATATTGTATTATTGATAGAACTAATCAATATAAGATGATTACCAATCCTTTTATTATATCGACAATTACATGATATCAATATACTAAATTAAATTCATAAGTTTCATGTAATTAGAGAAGCAAAGTGTTCAAGAACTGCTGCAATAAAATTTCAAGAGTACAACTTTAAACATTGAGATAGATTTCATTAATCATAATGTAGGTAAGATTGAAAATTAATACTAACAAAAATTCTGAATATATAATTGACCATCTCTAATTAATCAATAGTGCCTTATACGAGCTTATAGTCTTTAAATCCTCGGAGATATTAAATTATTTTTTTATTTTTATTCAAATATTCTATTACTGGATGGTATTAATATCTCACAAATAATCTCATTTTATAGATAATATCAAGACTAACATACACTTAAGTATATGTCATACTTCCAAGTGTAGAGATATATGAGATGAATTTCATTTTCTACTTTTTAATGTCATTTTGCAAATACATGTGCAAATCAAATTTATGATCTTCAAATATTGACACTTTCCATGATGAGTAACTTGTCATGTTAAACCTTTTTAAGACCTTATCAATATATACCCTTTGTAACAAATAAGCAGCCAATTAGATCTATCTTAGTAGACTTCAATTTCTATAATATAGATGCATAATTCATATTCTTTATATCAAAATGCTAATTCTTAATATTATTCCAGAGACAACTCATTAGCAACAAGAAAACTATCATTCATATATAATTAGAAATATAAACTTTCTTTCACTCAATTTCAAATATATATATTAACCAATAATATTCATTATAAATCTAAAGGGTATAATAACCTTTTACGTATCATTAATAGGAAGTTTATTTAATATATTCATTTATTTACTAATATTTTCTTTTTTAAATTTATTGGTTGCATCATATAAATCTTTTTTTAGATAAAAATTATCTTTGCATCCTTAAATTCAACTCTAAATCAAAATGCGTTAATAATATCATAATAAATCTTAATAAGTATTTTCTAGAGATTAAAACAAGTGTCTCATTATAGTTAATATTTTTTTCTAAATTAATTATTTAGTAAATATTTGACCTTGCACTTTTTTTATTTTACATTGCCTCTACGGTCTTATTTGATCGTAGAAATTCATTTATTATTAATCAATATTTATCACTCATGCAATGTAATAAGATCAAATATTTCATCTCACCATTAATTCAGATTTCTTAATTTTTCTAATGATCTCTTCGAATGAGAATCACTAGCATTAACGTTATACTCTTTCGAATATATAATGTAGTCATCTCAAGTAATGAGTCTCTTAACTATATGAGACTTTTTCCATTCGTTAGTATGATTTACATTGTTATCATAATGAGTTTCACTTAAATCAATGCAGGTTTATTATCAATCTTCAATTAATAGTATTGCATTTTTTGTCTATCGATCTATCATATTATAATCAACAGAACCAGTTCTTACATTCGTTAATCAGGTACTGAGGAAAAAGATTCATAACCTCCTCAAATTCTATATTTTATGAAGTTGTGCTCTTACTATTTTCATCGTTCTTTGATAAACTTAAATATTTTAGTTTCACAATACAGGTAGTGGGTTTAAGTCAAATATCATTCTCTTATAGAAATTTAGCAAAAAATTTAACAATTTAACTTAATTGACCATGCTCAATATAAAACTTGTAACCACTATTAAATTTTTTTAACTTTTAATTTTTCTATTTATTTTTCATGATTTCTTTGAAAAATTTGAAATTATTCAAAAATTGAAATAATAGAAAATTAAATTCATGTCTTAAAAAGTCATCATAAATGTGATAATATTTTTTACTTTCAATATAATGTAAAAAGCAACTATAAACGTTGGTGTAGAAAAAACATTTCACATTTAATACCAATGAATACATTCATAGTGGATAAGTTATCTAAATACGAACAATATACATTTATTAGATCATTGAATGATATTTCAGTATCAACAAAAAATGGAATAAATTAAATAGATTGAACTTTGAGTTATCAAAATTAAATGAATAAACTAATAATTTTGGTAAATACATTAAATTCCAAGATACGGATGGAACATAAAAGTGTTGTATAGATCTAAATAGTGTTAAGTATTAAATAACTTATTAGTTCCGAGGTCAATTATCAAAGTTAATCACTCATGTTGGTGTGATAAGAGCGCTAAGATCAATATATCAACTAAGCATTTATGATAATTTACTTAAAATGTATTTTTTCATAAGAAAAAATGACATCTATCATTTCATTACTTATTTTTTTCTTTTTCTCTTTTTTTTGACTATATTATTAAAGTGTCGATATAAAATTAATAACTAGTGAATGTTCTAACTTCAATATCTTTTCCTTTTGTACATGCATGAATATTAAAATATTCAATATCTCTATTTCCTCGTGTGTGTTCTCAACTATTTTAAAATAAAACAACACAACTATGATAGAAAATAATTAATCATGAATATAATCAGTAAAAGATTAGAAGTTATCATCTTCAATCCCTTGAGTTTCTAGCTATGTCAAATATTCGAACGATGTACTATTGTATTCTACTAATATCATCATATTATATAGAAGTCAATTTATTGGTAAACACTTCTAATATCGAGCTACTAATTATTCCTTAATTAGGTCAAGAAATATTTTAACACTTTTATTATCAAGAACAAAATTCATGATATTCCTTATAATTGTACTCTAAATAATAATCAGAAATAATTTATTATAATCATCTCACATTTCAAATTAGATAGTCTATTCATCAATATTTTTATCAGCTACATGTTCTAATATAATAAGAAGTTCTAATGTCAATCACTGTAATTTGATTTGTTTTACCCAAAAATATGTGATAAATGAGTGTAAATAAATGGAGTTATAATTTTAGCAACTGTCATTAAGCTCACATTACCTTAATAATTTAGATAACCATTATGGGCAATTCTAATTATAGTTAATTTTTTTAATATCATACAAATAATAATGCATGGTTTAATTCAATAATGCCATGATAATTAATAATTTTCAACAATTAATTAAGAATATATAAGTCAAAGATATCCCCAACTTTGGGAAGAAGATTCTCTATGTTTATACAATTTTAATTAATTATTCACAAAATATTGAATTATAGTCACCTTTGGGTAAAACTGCAATCTAATATACTTTAATGTAATTTCTATTATGAGAGAAAATTATAAAATATTCCCACCATTGTTTAATAAAATTTGATTAACTATATATTCTAGTCCCTTTGGGATAACTAAAATATGAATACAAATAAAATTCACCTAACAATAAATTGCTCAATTATATTTACAAATTTAACTAACATTCAATGCATTTATAAGATAGATAATTATATAAGAGCATATTCGCCATTCTAAATGTTAATAATTATCTGTAATGTTTCTTAATATAATTTCTATTATGAGATAAAAACAATAATGATATTATTTCTTATTATTTAATAATTTTGAATATTACATATTTTAGGCTTTTCGAGGTTACTAAAATATAACGAATTCAAAATTCACTAAACAAAAATGCTTAATGAAGTTACTATATGCAATTTTTGTTATAAAATAAATAATGATAATATTCTCTTTTATTTGATGGTTCTAAAAACTATGCATTTTAGGCCCTTTTAGGTGACTAGAAATGCAAAAAATTATCAAAATTATCAAATATAAATTGCTTAATTAAATAACCTATAATGTAATTTCTATCATGAGAGAAAGATCACAACAATATTCTCTCATTGTTTAAAAAATTTGATTAATTGAATATTTTAAACCCTTTTGAGTAATTAAATATACATAGATAGTAAATACTTACTAAACATAAATCGCTTAAATTAACTATAATACACTTTCTATCATAAGAAAATGAACCAAAATATTTTCTTCATTATTTAATAATATCGAAAATAAAGTATTCTAGACCCTTTAGGATAACTAGCAATACCAGATTATTCGAAAATTATTAAGTATAAATTGTTTAATAATTTTATAAAATCAACATTCTATACACATGAATTGGAAACAATAATAATAATATATTCAATAACGAATGTTGATAAAATTTGCATGAGAATAGGTTAATTTCAATTTAATAGAAATCACTAAATTATTAACTTTCTAATATATAAAGCTAACCATCCATATGAACTTCCACTCAAATAATGGAGTATAAAATATTGTGAGTAATTAAATAATAATAATTATTAAATTTATTATATGCAATTAAATTATATAATACTTTTTTAGTTAGTTAGGTAAGTAAGGTAAAATGTGAGAGGCTCCCTTGCAAATTACATAACCACATGATCTACTTCAAGACTTTTTGCCTAGACGTTGACCTCTAGTTATACTATAGAATACACTCTCACCATAAAAAATTTAACAATCATAACTTGTTAATTTCTCATATATTGCATGCTCAAGGGATCATTATTATTATTATTTTATTCTATAGATATTAATTCTAGTAGGTAGAAGCAATAAATCCATTTGGAAAGCCTTTTAATGGCCACATTTTTATGGTTGTCTCCTCTCTTTTTTTTTAATTATTATGGGCCGACTATTGAAAGTTCAATTCAAAGAGAAGAAAAAATTATATTAGAGTAATCTGAGTGACAACTCATTATTTATGATTTATTTCAAATCTCTAATGGCCACCCAAAACATTGTTGTCCAAACCATTATATTCCGTGTATATAATAATAATATATTGATCATTATTACATAATACTAATGAACAAATCACAAGTTCCTATAATGAGTCATATAGCAACATAATTACACAAATAAATCAAAAGTCTCATATATTTATGTAAATCTCAAACTTCTATACATATTTTTAATATTTTCATAAGCATGCTAACTCCTTAGTTCAGAGGCGAAATATTGACATGGCTAATTGAATTAGTTCGTTTATGGTAAAAACAAATTTGTCACTAAACATGTCGTAGATCAATTGAAAAAATATAATAAATGCTGGCATGCAAAATAAGAAATTATATAACATGGTTGAAAGTTAAAATTATTACATTATGAAGAAGTACGACTGAGGGAAACAAATAGAGCTAATAATATTTACAATCCACTAACATACGTTTGACATCCATTTAATTCACATAAATCTATCATAATCCCATATTTAAACGAATGGAATTTAATACTTAAAATTTTATGATTTACACACAAATTTTATTCTATAAATTATGCCATCCAATCCACCGGCAAATCATGAAATTTTCCTTAAGTTTTGCATGTATGTTTAGAACAGGTATCGTGAAAATTCATATTTTTTTATTTTTTTTATTTGAATCCATGAAAAATAGGATACATAAAATCATGAAAAACATGAAATCCTATTTGTAAGCATATCGACAGAAATCATTATACATCAACATATATTATTCAGCTAAAAATATTCTAATACACACAATCATTAATTTTTGCACATAATAATTAAGTAAAAAATAGCATTAGATAATCAACAACGGAATCTATTATGCCTAAAAAAATTAAAACATGGGCTCTGGTAACACAGTTCGGTTTGGGTGATGTGGCAGAGTACTCGAATTCATTGACATTATAGATTTTACAAAGAATAACAAGAATAATCTTACTCAAGCCCTCTCCTACAACGCATTCTTTCTATAATATCAGTAGCTGATGGGCAACCACAAGTATCAATTATGTGTAGGAGGAACCCAAACTCTCATATGCTTAAATAGAGCATTCCCATCATACTCAAATAGAAACAATCACAGAAGAAATTGTCATATTTCAAAATGGGTTGAGCTATCACTTTTATGTAGAATCTTCAGATTGCTTAAGATTGCTTTATATTAGATTGCCTTACATAATCTTAGAAAAAATAGATCTTACAAGATCTAACATTTCTAACATTATACATGAGCTTAATAGTATTTTTTAATGCCGCTATGGGTGAGGGTTTGAAATGTAAAGACTGAAACTTCACATAGTCTAATACGCTAATATACAAACTTCGGGTCTAAAATGCTAATGCGTAAAATTAAAAGGGCTTATGAAGCAAATTTCCCAACTACTGACATCTAACATTACAATAAAATATATTCACAACCTTCATACTATAGAAAAATTATTATAAACACCCCACACCATGAGGATTCCCTTATTTTTGTATTCATCTTTATTCTATCATTCCATATTTAAAATCACTTTGCGAAATTTGTCCGTTTATGTGCCACATGTTTGCTTCTTTCATCAGTAATTATAATTTATACCTCATGATTTAAGATTTTTTTGCATGAGCATGCAGACCCAAGCAAAATATTCCACATATTTGTCAATATAAAAAATTTTTCAAACTAAAACTTTTTACTTTTCACAATTACCTTTTAAATTATTTTTTTACATCTTATTGTATAGGTACTTTAATCATTTAAGCACAACTACTTATATAATCAACTTATCAATTTTAACTTTATTCTTTACATTATTCATCATTATCCTTATTATATTATATCATTTTATCTATTTCAAAAACTACTACAACAAAAGTTTTTCATCC
>JAXCLR010000050.1:18279386-18327941 GCA_035584095.1 Annona squamosa
AACATTCAAAAAATTTATCAATTCTCAAATGCAACTTGCATCTGAATTTTATATGCTATGAGCAATCTTTTTATTTTAAAAACTACTACACCAAAAGTTTTTCATCCAACATTCAAAAAATTTATCAATTCTCAAATGCAACTTGCATCTGAATTTTATATGCTATGAGCAATCTTTTTATTTTTAATGTTTTGATAATTCATAAAGAATTCATTCTATCTATTATACGTGGTACAATTTGTTTAGTTAAAAGACTAAACTTTCGTCAAAATCAAATATGTTTTGCTTAAAAAATATAGTTATCTATAATTATGAAATATGCTTAAATTGAATAGTACATTTTTTTCCAACTTGGCAAATCAGATTTCATTACCTATTCCTTGTAGAAAACTCCGCTCCTAAAATGAGAAATAAGATGAAACCTAGACTTAGCACTAGTAGTGCTAAATTTCTGGGCTCAAATTTTGAAAAATTTTAAAACCTAGTAAGGATGTATTTGCTATTTATATT
Organism: Annona squamosa; assembly: GCA_035584095.1. NCBI lineage: Eukaryota > Viridiplantae > Streptophyta > Magnoliopsida > Magnoliales > Annonaceae > Annona > Annona squamosa. The sequence goes on from JAXCLR010000050.1 coordinate 18,279,897, forward strand.
TATTCACTTTTTTCAAAAATAAGGCATGTTTATATTATTGCTAAAGAATATAAAATTCTTTAAATAATTTTTTTTTGTATATTCTAGCATTTTATTGAATTTTGCAAAAAATGTTAAAATATCAATTTTCTATTTTTTAGAAATTTTAACGAGGAAATTAGGTTTTTTTTTCTACACAAACAGTGTGTTAATTTATTATAACAGAGAGACAATGAAATAATAAATTTTGGAAGGGCTTAATCTAATGCTCATCTCTCTATGCTCATCCTAATGTGAGCAGTTTATAACTTTAGTGTATTTTTAATTTTTTTTCTTATTTAATTGACATTTATATATTGGCAAAAATATGAATTTTGATCGTTTGAGAATGTAAAGAGGGAACGTCCAAGGGTCTGGCAATTCAATGCACCTAGGTTTACTATCCTTTTCATACAACCAAGTGTAAAATTCATTTATTTAAATTTTTAACAAATAGTTAATCTAAATATATTTCGAGAGCGCTTCTATGAAATCCCCATGCTATGTAAACCCCTTCATTTTTAACATCTAGATAAGTGATAAAAACTCCAATCCATCAATTGTATTTAACATAATTTATATTATTATAAAAACCTTTTCATTTGTCTAATATCAGTATATATGTCTTATCTACAAACATGTAAAATCAACATAATAAAAAGATTTAATATTACATATCAATTTTTAAATAATATTTTCAACATCTAAATAATTTAAAATGTTATAAATATATGTATAAATGATTTTACAAAGTATTGTTATATTTTAATATATATGTGAATGAATCTAAGTATTTTTCCTGATTTACATATAAATGTACATATTTTTGAGAAAATGTGGCCTATACACATATTCAATTTAGATGAAATTGGTCTTCTAGCTAAATAAATAATGTCAAATACAATGAATAGATTGAATTTTTCATCAAACATTAAAATTTTAAAATTTTATGGTATTATATGGAACGACTTCTATGTAATCCGGTTACATAAAAGTGAGTCCAATAAAATAACAAGTTTTTTCGATTTTTGAAAAAAATATATTTTTTAATTTCTAAAGAGTTGAAAAGATTAAAAAGTAGAAATTCTAAAGAAATATGCACATATCTTAAAAAATAATACAACTTGATATATGAATTAAATATATTTAGATTTATAGATTTCATAAAAATTAAAAAAATTCCCTTGTACCTATAATATTTTTCTATAATTTCTATTATACTCAGAATGTTTCAAAAATTTCTTTTACGCCTATAATATTTTCTCTAAATTCTTATACTACTCGTGCAATCAAAACAATTGTTACCTATCCATTGAAAAGACGATTTTGCCTTTTCATAATTTTCAAAGTAAAGCAATTGGACATGTATGACTCAATTAACCTTGGTAAATTATTAATTTGTCACATCATGTGATTTAAATATTATATTAGGGCTAAATTCTTTCAATTCGAAAACAATTTAAAGGAGCACAATTGTTTTTTCAATGTTGTAGTTAGCTATTGTTTTAATTGTATAGGTATGATATAGGTATAAGATGAAATATAATGGGTATAAGATGAATTTTTAAAATATTGTTGATATATTATGAATCAAGAGTAAATATTATGGGTACAAGAAAAATTTTTCTAACAATTTTTAAAAAAATGAGTTATACACCTAGGTATATATCGAAAAACTAGTGCACTTGGATATCCTAGATCAAAGTCCAAGAATAAAAGTAAAAAATATTGAAAATTGTGAAAATGAGAATGCTATGTGACGGTGTATAATATTAGGTAATAAGTTATACTGGTTAGTATGCTAAATAATATTTTTATTATATGTCATGATGAATATACTAACTAGTTTTGTTTGTTATCTAGTAGACACAACTCTTGCACGCAGACAATGCCAATAATATTCTAATTTTCATCATGATAATAATATAAAATAATGTAAATAAAGCGAAAAATTAAGGTAATTGCCACGAGAAAGTGATTGAAATATATGAGTAAACATAAAAAAAATTATCCCTTTTGCTCTTCACATAACTAAATGCACATGAAAGTATACAAATATAAGGTTTGAGACTTTATTATTATTTATTTGTATTTTTATGTGAGCCACATGTAATTTATACATATAAAGTTATTTTTTGAAAAAGTATATTTTTAAGTTTCCAAAATTTTGTATATAAGCTAAATACATTTCGAATCACAACAAAATAAAAATAAAAAATTAGATAAAAGTCTTAAACAATACATATGTATTAGTTCATAGAAACTAATTCAATGTATTCCAACACATTTTTTAAAATTTTTTAAAAATATTAGTCTAGAAATGTTTAACACTTATTAAGTTTTAACAATTTTAAGACGGGTATGTATATATATTTGATTTTAAATGATTAAAATATCCTTATTTTTAAAAAATAAAAAATACACATGCATGTATACAAAAATAATAAAATTTAGTTTATTAATTAAATATATTTAGATTAACAGTTTTATAAAAATAATTTCAAAAAAAATTTAAAAAAGTGAATTCTGTACTTAGGTGCATTGCTAAAATTTCAATTCACCTGCTTCATTTAATCAAATCCCTTAATCCATTATCGGATCCCAATACTATGTACTCGGGTGCATTTAGTTTCGATACTTTAAATGACTAAAATACCATCATTTTTTAAAATTTCAAAAAAATATCTACAAAATTTTAAAAATGGTAAAACTTATTTTATATTTTAAATACACTTAGATTAATAATTAGGAGTGTAACTTGGTACCATATCAGTCTGAAACCGCCTGACTCGACTCGGTTCCAAATCCAAATTTGAGTTTTATTTTGTAGATTTTTTTTTCAAATTAAACTTGGTTTTAACCTAAACTAGGAGAACTTGGAACCAATACGAGGTTTGCATCAAACTGATACCAAAACCTGATCCGGTCTGAATCTGATATTTCTTCTAATTTATTAAAATAATTATATCTAATTATATTAGTTTATATATTAAGTAATTTAACTATAATTATAATAAAAGTTATTTAATGTAATAATAACCTAATTAAACTATAAAATGTTTATTTTAAAACCTAGATGTCATTTGCATTTGTCCATAAAAGTTGGTTGTATTGCATATACATAACTTTTTTTTAAAATTATATATCGACTCTTTAAAATTATTGCATACATACTAATTAGCTACAAGATATATGTCTCACTTTTATTAAATTTTAAATTGTGATTTCATGTAATCTCGCTTATTTTCTTGCTTTGATTATTAATAGTAAATTTATTATATTCATTGTACTTAAAATTATGTTTTAATTAGAAGATCAATTTTATCAAAACCAAAGATATTATAGGTTCTAAAATATATTCACACATAAATTATAAATAAATAAGTTATTGTAACTAAAAGATACTTTTTGAATTAGTTGGTGCAATGTAACAATGTTTAAAAAATTCATTATCTCTATTGGCAAATTTCAACTTCTATTCGTTTGAGAGTCATTCAGAAACCAAAATTAATACCAATCCCATCCGAACTCGACTAAGACCCAGATTCTAATATTAGGTTTAGGTTTAGGTTCACCTAAACTCATTACAATATGATCTAAGTTGCACCCTTATTAATAATTTTATAAAAAAAAATTAAAAATGAGTTAAATGCACTTGGGTAGATCAGAGCAAAGTGCTCTCGACTGCATTTGTAGGTGTTTATTTACTCAAAAAATTTTCAAACTAAAACTTTTCATTATTTATAATTACTGTATTTTTAATTATTTCTTCACTTCCTTTTATATAACTACTTTATTTTCAATCATTGATATACAACTATCCTTGTATTTAATTTATCTATTTTAACTTTATTTTCTTTACATTTTGTCATTACTTTTACTACATCACATTTTTTTTTTCATTTCAAAAAAATTTACACAAATTTCTCTAAATAAAAAACTTTTACATAAAAAATTTTCATTAAAAATTTTATCACTTCCCAAACACACTCTTAGGGGTGTTTATTTACATAAAAAACTTCACATAAGGAGTGTTTGAAAATTGACAAAAAGGATAAAATTTTTGATGAAAAATTTTAAAGAATAAAAGTTGTAAAATGACGTAACAGATATAACTGTTGAAATGAGAGGTGTCACTAATCAGTGGAACTAGGGGCATGTGGAGGAGATGATTTTCTGCTGGTGATTGTGGGAACAATCGGTAAAAACATGGTGGCTATAGATCCAAGAAGGGGCATGAGATTTTGCAGGTGATATGGGTGCTAGCTCTGTTCAAATGTGTTAATAAAGCCAACCATGGCTTTCATGGAAGATGAGTTTTCATTTCTAGTGGTTGCCAAATCCAAGGAGGGTATTGTTAATTTTAATGACCGAATAGGATTCATTGTTAGACGAGGAAGATGATGGTGACCCTTATATTGCTGCTACTGGATTGGGCAGAGATTAGCGCTTATGGTAGGAAAAGAAGGTCGATTGACGACTGGTTTTAAGGAATAAGTATGTCAGCTCGTTGTGTTTAGCAAATGGTCATGTTGGATTTGTCGTCGAATCAAGAGAAGAGCAGAAGTGTGCCATTTGATTGCTGAAAATAGAGTTTTGTATCGTCAAAATCTGTTGCCGATCACTGGACCACACTGTTGAAATTCATGGATGCTAATGCAACATGAGGTCGGACTCAGATATAGTGCACCCGGGTGCTTAAACCCATTTTTTTATTTTTCAAAATTTTTATATAACTGTTAATATAAGTACTTTTAACATATATATCAATTTTTACTATTTTTGGACTATTTTATATATTTATTTTTTATTTTTGAAAATAAGTGGCATTTTAAGTAATTTTAAATATATTTAAATTAATAATTGTATAAAAAAATAAAAAAATAAAAAATGGGTTAAATACACCTAGGTGCATTTAACCTTAACCCCATGAGGGCGTGCTTGAGAAGATGGATTCAAGCCTTAAATTTAGGGCGATTTTTGTTATTTCAAATCAATGTTAATAGGTCATCCTAACATCCTTGGCCTCCCGGGTATATTTGATATTTATGTAATACTTAATGGGTATATATGAAAATTTTCAAATATAATACGTATTTTTGAAATTAAAAGTAAATGTAATGGTTATATCTCAAATTAACCCTTTATTTTGTAAAAAATTGTATCAATAAACAAGCCAAAGCAAGATATTTTTATCTATGAAAGTTTATATTTTTATTTAAAAATTTTTAATAAAAATATTTTTAAAATAAATATACAAGTGTGAGCACGTTCTCTCCTTTCATTGGAATTTTATATTCCCACCCACGATGAAAAAGTTATACAAACTCAAGTCACCTACCGGGTTAAATAAGTTTGGTTGAAAACCCCTCCTCTTTTAACTATGTCGATTTCCAAGATTAAAATACACATACAAATACAAATCTGGACTATTTTGACAGTTTAGAAAATACGATTTTTTATTTAAAAAAATTTTCGATTTCATATGTGGGCTTAAGTAGATTATTTTCATATTATAGTTTTTACATTTTTATACTTTTAAATGTTTTTTGAAATTTTAAAAATAAAAAATATTTCTCATGCGTTGACAACCTGGCACATGAGAAATTTCATTTTTATTTTAAAATTTGTAAATAAAATATCTAAAGGCATAAAAATAAAAATTATACATGTGAAAATACCATACTTGGGCCCACGTAATAGTGCAAAAAAAAAAATTTATAGGGCACAAAAAAAATATTTATAGGGCAGCACACCGGGTGCTTCAAGTCTCGATGTGAAAAACATGAACATGACTCGTTTGTTTACCTCTAAAACTTTTCAATTTAAGGTACGACTGTTTTAACATAAAACATTTGAAATTAAAACTTTTAAATTTAAAATTTTTTGCTTTCTACAACTACTTTATTCTGTAATTATTTATTCATATATTCTTGTATAACTACTTTCTTTTTAATTATTTTTATATAACTATTTATACAACTAACATATTTACTTTAATTTTATTTTCTTTACATCTCATCATTACTCTTATCATATCACATTAATTTTTTCTATTTTAAAAACGTATGTACTCAAAACTTTTCTTTCAAATATTTTATTACTTCCCAAATACCTTTAAAATTTTTCACTTTTAATAATTATCTTCTTTAATAATGATTTTTTTTATATTTTCATATATAATTATCTCATTTTTAATCATTTTTACATAACTATACGCATAATCAGCTTAGCTATTTTATTCTTCATCGTAATCACTATCATATCATAATATTTTTTCTCATCTAGCAACTTTTATATGCACTTTCCCCGTCCACTAGTAAAAATTCAATCCAACACACCCAGATCCAAGTAAGTCAACCATGCGGGGAGGTTTCATTTGATCTGTTCTCAGTCACAGCATGATGATCATGATCATAATCCTGGCCTATAGTAACTTTCCCATCCTGATCTGTGGGACCCACCTTGGTATTGTGGACCTCCTCCATCTCTGAGCCGGTCGTAAACTGCTTGTACTCGTACCAAGAGGACCAGAACAAGTAGTTGATGAAATTGAGGACGCTGAGCACAGCCAAGAACCAGTAGAAGAGCTCCACATGGTTGATGTTCATGTTATTCCCTTCGATCCACCCCCGCTCGCTCTTGCTCAGCTTCCTCGTCACCACGTTCGTAACGTTCACGAACGCAGAACTGAGGAAGAAGCCCAGCGACAGCGTCAGCCATGCGAAGGAGGTAGCCAGCGACCGCATCCCCGCGGGGGCCTCCCTGTAGAAGAACTCCATCAGCCCCACCAACGTGAACATGTCTGCCACCCCGAATATGGCGTAGTGGATCCCCAGCCAGAAGACGCTGATCTTCTCCCCGTGCCGGTTGAACGCGTGCTTCCGCTTTATCTCCACCAGCCCCGCCACGGCCATGGACAGGGACGACAGGACGAGGCCGACCCCAACGCGCTGGAGGTGGGTGATGCCGTTGGGGTGGCCGGTGAAGCTGCGGACGAGAGGGACGAAGAGGAATTCGTAGATGGGAATGAGGAGGGACATGAAGACGAGCGGGATGATGGGGATGGAGGCGGATGGGACGTTGAAGGAGCCGATGTGGGTGTCCATGAAGGTGCCCTGCTGGACGGAGACGGTCTGGAGCTGCGCCAGGCAGGTGTTCATCAAAATAGTGCTGAGGAGGATTGGCATCATTTGCGTTATGATCTTTGCTTCCTCCACTTGGGTCACCGTGCAGACTCTCCATGGCTCTGCTCTGAAGCCTTTAGGGAGGATGGCTGCCTTGTCCAGCAGCCTGATCAAAACACAGAAAGAGAGAAAAAAAATCAGATTCATGCTCTCGCAAGTGACCATCAACAGCCTCAGCTGAAATATGACCTTAATTGGTTGGTGTGGGGGATGCTTTCTACATTTTGAATGTATTCCTCATCATCCATCTCATAAAGTTCCTCTGAGTTGGCCGGCAATTCCAGCTTCCTGTTCCGGAATGCCACCACAAACACCTGCAGCATCCTCTGCAGAGGACTTTCTCCGGGGACCCGAGTGCGGAAGTATGGCTTGCCCAGGGAAAGTACAATAAGGCCGACAGCAGCAGTGATGACGGAGATGAGGAAACCCAAGTACCAGTCCACGTTCTGGCTCACCCACACCACGAAGGTGACCCCGATGCAGGCGCCAATGGTTATGCTGAGCAAGAACCAGTTGAAAAAGCTGGCCACCTTCTTTCGTTCCCTGGAATTCTTCTGGTTGAACTGATCTGCCCCCAAAGCAGGGAGCGCCCCCCTGATACCTCCTTGCCCCAATGCCATCAAGTAGATTGAGAGATAAAACATTAGTGCTTGGCTGCCTTTCACACACGATGTCTTGCCGCATGCCTCTGGCTGGAGCTTCCTCTCCCGAGCTTGGATTATGAGGAGCACATACCCCTGAATTCAAAAATCAAACTCTCAGCCCCATTCCTGCATATTGCTCGGCTTCTAGATATTTGGATGGAAATCAATCGACTTACCAGCAATTCGATGGCTCCACAGATGAGAGTGGTGTTTAGCCTATTGACATAAGAGTCTGATATGAAGCCACTAAGGAGCGTGAGCATGAAAGCGGTGCCAAGGTAGTTTGCCACTGCTGTGGCTGCCCCAGAGATGTCAAATTTCATCACCGCCATGAAATACAACACTAGGCTGACCATGTTTGCCACGAAGCCAATGTTTTCAAGCCCGATCATTACTACCAAGAAAGAATGGGTGCACGCAGTTATTCAGTCAGTCACAACACAAATGTTTGATTTTTTCGCAAGGATATACGTTTTTTTTTTTTTTGAGGGGCGGGCATAGTGGGACTTACTGAATATGAAAATGGTAGACTTGTAACCACCTTGTCTTCTATCTTTGAAGGTTTGAATTTGAGGGTTGTTGATGGTTGATGACCTATCATCTTCAAGGACTTGACAGTTCTCCTTCTGCCACAAAAAGAGAATGTATATGCCCGTGAGAAATACATTTCAGGAGAAACATTGGGAGTCTGTGAGGGAGTCCATGTTTGAGCTTATTTATGAATCATGAATGGGCGATCCGCCTAGAAATGGAGAGTACTGAAGTCATTCTTTGCCTAATTATGATGGTTGATCAATAAAGATGGTCCCAATTTTTCGAACCATATCACCCATCAGGCCTGATTAGCAGAGATGATCAGACAATGGGAGAGTTCAATTTCAAACAGTATCCATTGTAGCTACGCTTCAAAGCCGTAAGCAAAGTGGGTGTTTATGTTAACAGAAATTTATCTGTATACAGAGAGAGAGAGAGACTAGAAAAGAAAACACTCAATAATTCAGATGGTGCATGATTAGTGAAAAAGCTATGATGATTGACAATCAAAATAGGCACAATCTGCAGGAAATTAGGCCTTTAATGGGTAATCAATCATACGATAGTCTGATCAACGGAACTAGAGAAATTAAAAATCTGCTTATGATTAGCAGATTACCATAGTTGAAGAAAAACAGTAGTGCTTGGATGGCAAAGAAAGAGCTGAGAGGTGGGAGTAGTCTAGGACTGCCTACTAATTAATGAAGGCTTTAGATGGAAATATATATATATAGGGAGAGAGAGGGATGCGACATTCGTGGTGCAAGCATTGTATCCACCTCCTACTGCATCACATATTCAGATACGACGCCTGTAGTGATAAAATGTACAGACATGTTCAAGCACTGTAGATGATTGGCAGATAGAAAGCAGAATAATTATTAGAAAAAGTAAGAAAATGGGTGAAAGATACAATAAGAGTATTAAGGAAAATACGAGATTGATTGAAACAGAGACAGTGTAAATGAAAAGGGGAAAAAAAAAAGAAGCATACGCATATGGTATAAACAGCGTGCAAACTCTTCTAGTCTTTAGAATCAATCGAAACAGACATGATCACAATTTGGAGTAATTAAGTGGACAGATGTAGAAGTAGAGCAAGAGGATCTGGAGACAATAGGGCGAGGCCAGATGATTACAAGTTTATCACGCTTGACTTTTAGTGTGTCGAGCTACAGCAAGCGGGGTATCCAATCATGCTCTCCATGCGTTTTATTTCTTGGAAATTGGAATACATGCCTAGCTAGTCAGATTTCATAGTTCGCGAGGCCCATTTGAATCAGAGCATTTGCAAGATCGCATGCAGCTTACGCTTAGATTTTTTTTTGGGCGTATGCTGTATTTTGGATATTGCTGAGTTTTGATACAGTACAGCAAGCTTGCAGCCGGCTGTTATGGGTCCCAGTTTCAAATTTTTTATTTTCATGTGGATCCCAATGTATGTAATTTATATAAATGATTTTACCATTTTTAGATTTTTCTATATATTTTTTATGAATTTTTTTTAAAAATTACTAATACCATTCTCTCTCTCTCTCATGAAAAATGATGAAAATGTTGATTTTTAAGATTTTATAAAAATATATAAATCTAAAAAGGGTAAAATTACGTATTTAAATTTTAAACTATATATCTTTGGGCCCACGTGAACAACAAAAGAAAAAAAAGAAACAATTGAAAGGCGATTCTTAATCGCCGGCAGCAACTCAAATCTGTGTTGTATCCAAATTCAATAATATTTATACATGGATAAGTGCAAACGAGCTATGCATACAGGAATACGCATTTATAAATAGACTGCACTGTACGGGTTTAATTAGAAGAGAGTTCCCGTGCGATAGGGTCTACGGGGTTTAAACATCAGGGTGAAACTTAGGCTGGATAGGTCCAGGTACGAGTGTAATCTACCTTTACCTATTTTGTAAAAACCTCTACCCTACCCTATTTTAGACCGAGTCGGTTCGGAGCCTACTCAGCCCAATTTTCTTAAGAGCAGGTCGGTTCTGGTTCGGTTCCAAAATCAGTTCCTAAACACGATCTATAAGAAAATGCAACCTGTGTAAAAAAATTCAATTTATATATACTAAAACATGAAATTTGTTAAAAAAGTGCTATTTGTACATAATGAAATCCGTTAAAGAAGAATCAAATAGTATAAGAATTATTATCTCATTAGAATATACTACTTTCAACAATCTTAAATTTGTCCAATCTAATAAAAAAACTGTTTAAAAAATAAATAAAACACAAATACACAATAGATACAACTTAAGCACAACACATTTGCGATCATAATTCCAATGATTTAAATCAAAGTTCAAACATGAATAATATTAGAATTAAGTTAACTATTTTCATCTCTCAACTTTCATCATTCATTTAGAATACCTTTTTCTCGAAAGTAGAAATAAAATTTAATAAAAATCATTTGACGTTTAAATACAAAGATTAAAGAATGAAAAATAAAAATCAACACAACCTTATTAAGAATGGTAGCAACATTAGCAACATTGAAATGGACACTTGTACTGTCTGCAAAACAATTAGAAAACATATATTAATGATAATTTATCAAACAAGTTATGCTTATAAACTCATTGCCTATGAAACATATTCAATACATGTAAAAAAAAAAAGAAAAAACATGTAAAATGTTACCTGATGTTGTGCTATTCAAATTGGCACTTGGTACTGCAATGGAAAACTCTCCAAATACTTCTTCAATGTCAGATGGTTTGGAGGTTGTCCTTAGCCGATCTTGACAATATATTAATGACTTAACAATTTTTGCAGATAAAAAACTTCTATATGCATCAAGAACTATCCCCTCGTACTAAAAGCAGATTCATATGCCACAGTAGAAACAAGAATAGCAAATATGTCACGAGCAATCAAAAATAATACTCTAAATCTAGATGCATTAGCTGACCACTAATCTAAAATATTAATTTTGCTAGTTGGTGATAATCTAGGTTCTTGAAGATACAAATCAATTTCAGTTTTCGACCATTGTTCATCATTCTCTTCACAAAAGTCTAGAAAATCATCAGTTGTGCAAGCCTCAACATTGGTTTGACTATACTCTCCCACCTCACTTAAACCTTTTCTTAGAGCAAAATGAGATTAATAAAACTTGAACAGTTTATGCAATTCAAAAGTGACCATTTGAGTGACTTCAACAGATTTACTTTTATCAAATAACTTAGCATAAAAATAGCTTATAAATCTAAGCTTGTATTATGTATCCAAAGCATTTGTTATCAATAAGATGATATTTATTCTGTCCAGGCTTTCCAAATATTTATTGAATTTCTCTCTCATTCTTTTGCTCATGTCTTGAAGAAGATAATTATCTGATATTGAACTTATGAGTAAAAGTTTTTCAACCTCATATAGTTAGACCAAAAACATTGAAGAAGTAACATAAGATTTGCCAGACAAAACCTTTATAATCTTATAAATTTTTTACAAAAATTGACACGAAATTTGTGTATTATCCCAATCAAACGCTGTTGGAGGTCCTTCCCTAGCAACGACTACATTCATTTCTCCTAATTTATCAAATGCTGCTCTAAACTTTAAAGCACTAGCCAACATGAAATATGTGGAATTCTATCTAATAGAAACATCTAAGCACAAGCTACCTTTTTTTTTTATTTCTTCTTCCTGACAATATTTTTCAAATTTATCTTCCTTAGCAGGTAAAATCCTTACATGTTTAATCACATTTCTAATTCGACAGATTGAGTCTTGAATCTCATCTATTCCATCACACACAATTAAGTTAAGAATATGTGTTGCACACCAAATATGAAATGTGGATCCATCCCCAATGAGTAAACCCTTCTCCCTTAAACTTTTTTTTAACTTTCTAGCTGCAACATCATTACTGGATGTATTATCCATAATTATAGTACAAATTCCATTGAAGTTCTATTTCATCAAGCGATCAAAAACAACATTAGTAATGCATTCACTAGTGTGTGGAGGTGGGCACAAATAAAAGTTAATGACTTTCTTATTTAGCTTCCAATTGTCATCAACAAAATGTGCAATGAGGCATAGACAACCTTCATTAGCTATAGATGTCCATATATCTGTTGTTAAACATACTCTATGCACTTGGTCATGGAAAAAACTTATGAGTTTAGTTTTTTCACTTTCATATATCAAAGCCACATCTTTAGCAACTGCTTTTCTAGATACAAATTTCACAAGTAGTTGAATTGTAGTGATATATTTGAAAAAACCCTCACACTCAATCAACTTAAATGGAAGTTCATCGATTATTACCATTTCAGCAAAACCTCTTCTATTTGCAGTTTGATCAAATTGCCATGTAGTCAAATTACCTACTTGGCCACTAGAATTGCATGATGGAAATGATATTCTCAACAATTTTTGCTTCTTGTTACCTCGCCCACGATCATAATAAGTGCATCTAACTAGATGCTTTCTCATTGAGCTAATTCTATTTTTTCTTGAATAAGCTAAAACCTTCTTACAGTAATTACATGTCACTTCCTGTTTCTCCTCTTTCTTATCATTCTTCATAACTTGATTAAATTTCTTAGTGAAGTGTTGCCACACATTAGAAGATAATTTATATTGAGGTTTCGATTTTGAAGGAACAACATTATTTGTAGTTTTTTCCTCTTTTGAATCCTTCTCACTCACACCCACTTGTTTCATTACATCCCCTTCCACCACATTCTCATCCTCATTCTCAACCTTTAAGTCCTCTATTATATTAAATGTATTATCCATAATCAAATCAACACGGTTGTTCATACTACTGCCATCTTCCATACTTAATATTACAGTCACTCCTAAAATAGTAACATTACAATATTGATTAAAATATTGAACTAATGATACAAATTTTTAATATAAGTAGGGGAAACAAAAAGATTTTACCTTAATGTTATGTGATAGTAATATATGTTTAATGCCTACAAAAGGGTGCAAATTGTCATTAACAAACCATCCATGGATGCAAAAACTTATGGTAAAAAAATATCATTCCTTTAACAGTCCAATAATATCTATTTCATTTTTGAATTTATTTTCACATAAATCCAAAAGAACTTGATAAATAAAATCAAATAAAAAATATTACACTTCAAATTCAGGGATTCATTCACCTCAGCTTTAGAATTTCAGGAAGAGAATATGCAGTATGGTTTCTTTCAAATTTATTGGAGCTAGAGGTTGGGGAGGAACACCTAAAGTTGAAGCCTGCACCATAAATCATTTGTCAGTAAGTTAGCCTTTGTCCAATAAAAAATAAAGACAACAAATCAACTTTGCATGAGGGAAAGGTTCATATGTTTCAGTAGCTACACACAAACCAAAAAGAGCTGAATACTAATTAGACGTCTTCGAAAAATGTAGTTTGTGTTCTTGCCAAGCAATTACATGAAAGCTAGGATTTCGCTTAAATGGAGAACCTTTTTTTTATTTTGTTAACTCAATTGGAGAGCAGATGAACTACGAGAAGCTAGACAGTAGCATAAAAATGTCCACGAGGTGAAAATGTTGCAGTTCAGAATGGAGCTTACTAACGGCGAAGGATGCGGTGGCAGCGACTGACAGGGCAACGGCCGATGGGAATGGAGGACAGCGGCGTTTGAATGACAGGATGATAGCATGTGGTCGTGCACTGATCACTCGAAAGCGATGGATCTAGGTTGGAGGTGGTGTGGTTTGGAGGCTAGAACGAAGGGAGTCGACGACGATAGCAGCGTCCGTTGGAAGCAGAGGGTGATGGTTGATGGATCAAAGTTGCAAAGGGGTACTCGGAGCTGGAGAGCAAAGGGTGATGGATTTTTTGGAGTTCGAAGGCTCGAAGTCAGCAATTGAAGGCTTGAAGCAGTGAGGCACCAAGGCAATAAGGAACGAGATCGCCATCGCTGATGAATACGAGGGGTTTCAGGTTTGGTTTGTTTGGCTGTAGGATTAGGGCTAGGGCATTAAGGGCAGCAACTCAATATTATATATATATATATATATATATATATAGTACATGCAATCCAGGTCGGTTCCAGGTACCCAACACCTGGAACTGACCCTACCCAAATTCCTACGGGTATTTTAGAATCAGAACCGAATCGACCCGATGGGTAACAAAATGGGAATTGAACCAACCATATTTAGGGTACCCATAGGGTCAACCCATGGGTACCTGGACCGACTTGCACTCCCTAATCAAGGGGTTAATATTTATATCAACAAAAAATGAAATTATTTTTTTCTATGCAAATAATTTTAAAAAATATTCATCCATGACAACAATTTTAATTTTAAATTTTTTTTTATACCCGTAGCATTTGCTCATAATTCTAATATACTTACAACATCTAAAAATTTCTTCTATACTCATAACATTTTACCCTAAATTCATATCATACTCATGCAGTTAAAGCAACTATTAACTTCCTCATTTAAAAAATGATTTTACCTCACTGGAATTTTTTAATTAAAACGATTCAATGCTAATATAAATCAATTAATGTTAGTAGACTACTGATTTGTGACATCTAAGTAGTTCAAATTAAGGGTGAAAATAGGGTCAAGTTGACTTATGATAGAGGGTGAAGGCGAGAATTTTGACCCAATGGGTCGGGGCGAGCAGGATTTTAGATCCACGTTTCAATTTTAAGGGACAAGGTAGGACAACCATGTCCTACCCCGACCTGACCTACCTTGACCCCACAAGATATAAATTATATGACTTATGTAAATGTTGTTTTGTTTGATAAATATATTTTACTTTATGACTTATTAATGTGAATATTATTTATGTTGATGTATGTTTAACTTTATAACTTATTTATATTGATAATTTTTTTAATTGCATATATATAATTCAAGTTATCTCATTCACATATTTATTAATGAAATAAAATATATTATTTATGTTGTTTATATCCAACGATAATGAATATTATTATTTTGCAATTTCACATTTTCAATTGTAATTCAAAATTTACATCAATATACTTTTAAGGTGAATCCAAATATTTATCAAGGTTAAGTTGAAAGCGAAATTATTTAAAAAATTTTGCTAATGCTTAATCATGAGAATTGTGTTTTACTTACTAAGTAGTAAAATATTGAGTCATTTAACATTTTAATTTATCATAAATATGGATTTATATCGATATGTATATATATTTTAAAACTTTGACCCACTTTTTTATCCTAACTCATTGTCCCTGTACAGACCTAATATCAACCCGAAATTTCTCCTAAGACATCTTAAAAAAAATTAAGAGGGTTAGACCGATCTTGCCCTGATCCGATATAAAAAATAGGGTCACACATGATTTTTAAATGTAAGGTCAGGTTTGGGCATACCCTTACCCTTCTCATTTTCACCTCGATTTCAAATATTATATTAGAGTTAAATTATTTCAATTAGAAAAAATCGAAGGGATAAAATCATTTTTTCAATAAAGCAGTTAATAGTTATTTTGACTGCATGAGTGTGATAAAAATTTATTGTGAAATGGTACAAATATAACAATAATTTTTAAAATGTTGTGGGTAGAATAAAAATTAGAGACATACATTATGAGTACAAGAGAATTTCCCACTTTTTTATAAATTAATTTCATTAATGTCAAGACTTGCACTTGTTAAATTTCAACGGTAATAGTTTTGCTCACCCTCATGAAATGTATATATAAAATGCACCATGAGATTCTGGACTTGGTGTTGAAAATGTAGTTAAAGAGAAGCATATATATATGTGTGTGTGTGTGTATATATATATATAAAAAGTATTTCAGTGCAGTTACGGTGTAATTGGCTCAAAATGGGCCGTATATGATCATAAAATTATAATATATTCTATCAATTCTATTTACGGTTATTTATTTTATTAACATACCAATTTTCATCCAAATTGAATATTTATATAGATCCTATCTGAAAATAGTATAATTTTAATATAATAAAATAATTTGATGTAAATAACAACTTTAAAGTTATTTTTTCAAAATGTGAACCATCTTAGATATAATTTATACGGGAATACTTCTATGAAACCGGGTTTTATAAAAGTGATTTTGTGAAACCCTTTTCATTTTTGAAATGATGATCCTTGATAAAAATACAATCTATTCATTACATTTAACACTATTTATTTAGCTAGAAGTCCAAATTTCATTAAAATTTAATATGTGAATAGTTCACATTTGTTCAAAATAGGTGCATTCATATGTAAATTATAAAAAGCATGTAGATCCATTCACATATGTATTAGAATGTAACAATACTTTATAAGATCATTTATCTATAAATTATTGATATTTTAAATAGTTTAAAGGTTGAAAAAATTACTTTAAAGTTGATATTTAATATTGAACCTTTTTATTATGTTGATTTTACACATTTATGGATGTGACCCATATACAATGAAATTAAAAAATAAAAGAATTTTCAGAATACTATAAATAATGTTAAATACAACAGATGAAGTGGACTTTCTATCAACTATCAAGATTTTAAAAATGTAGGGATTTTCATAGACGCATCCCCGTAATTTATATACGAATAAATAATTATATAAAGTGTCAATGCATTTAAATATATGTGGGTTCCATTTTGAGCTAACTACACCTGATAGGTTCTATATATATATAAATTAATCTGGTGCAAACCAACTACACCATTAGCCATCGAAAAAGGGGTTCCATATGCATTAAAATTACATCTACCTCATCCTTTGTATTTAGAATTATTTATTTTGATAGTATACCAATTTTAATTTAAATCCAACATATATGTATGTGCATCATCTTAAAATAGTACAAAATCAATATAATAAAATAATTTAATATAAATATCAAGTTTAAAGTTATATTTTCAACATCTAAACCGTCTAAAGTGTGAATTTTATATGAATAAATAATTGTATCAATTATTATTACATTTTAATATGTATAGAGTCCATTTTGTTGCGGATTGTTCCATAACGTTTGCACATGATGTGTTCTCATATATGTGTACCTATGTGTGAAAGAATATGCTTTCTAAATCAAAAGAATTTAAAATAGTTTTTACAAATAAATATAAAATAAAGGATTTGCTAAAAAATAAATAAAATACTAGATTTATGATAGAATTTTTGAATTCTGCCATTAGAGTTTTGGCGCATTTTTAAGGAGCCTAAATGTATACACATGATGTAATTTAGGTTTATTTATTTATTTTCATAATTAGTTATATTTTTAAATTTTCTTCGTAGACATGTTTGCCAAAGTGTACACCAAATTTTTTACATTTTAAAAATGATCAATTTTAGGGGCATTTAAGTATTATAAGATTTTCATTTCACACAGGATATGATTATGAATGAAATTTTGAGCAAAATACATGAATATAATGAACATCCATGATGAAAAAATTATTTTTAAAAATACATCTGTTAGATGCCAAAAATCTTTATGGGTGCTCCCCTGTCCAAATAGCTGTAACAGTGCTTCTACAATAGCACCCCTTACGTAGTACAAACTCACTTTTGAATGAAATCAGTGCCAGCGCATATGTGGAGCCCACGCTAACAAATATCCTGACGAGAGACATTAAGCTGCATGTCGTTTGTATGATATATTTTAAATGCCTTAATTTGGACCGTTAGTCTTGGTCACATGGAAAATACAAGCAAACGTCTAAGGCTGCTCTACTTCAATATTCAAATCCTTTGATTGCCATCAACAATGGTCTCGATCATCCAATATGGGTAGAATGTGCCGGCACTCTTTTTTTTTTAATAAAAAAAATGTGCCGGCACTCTTATCCAACATGTTTTGCTCCACTTGTTATAAAATTATAATAACACGAACACATGAAATCTAAAGGAGATGCCACCAAGGGCGCTATACCCGTGGTAGAACTATGCCTCTAAATTTCTAGATTGTTTCCTTTTAATTTGTAAGAACGTTTGAAGAGCTTTGTTATAATAGATATTTGATGTGTATGTAGTAGATATAAATTTTCGTGTTTCATAGATTTAAATCATTTTAAAAATCATTAGCATAGATGTTATAATTTTAAAGTTAATGGCATAAATATGGATATTTTAGGCATGTTTGTTTAGCAAAAAAATTTTCTCACTGGAACTTTTCAATATAATTTTTTTTACTTTTTATAACTACCTAACTTATTTTTAATCATTTTTCATATTTTTTATATAATTACTCTAACCTTTAAGCTTTTTACGCAACTATTCATATAATTAACCTATTTATTTTAAGTTTATTTTCTTTATTCTTCATCATTATCACTATCATAACATATCATTTTTTTCAATTTAAAAATTTTTACATAAAATTTTTTATTACTTTCCAAATACATTTATTTTGATTTGGCATAGATGAAATAATCCTAATAATTGTGAATTAAACACTGGTGGTTGATTCATTTTCCGATGCTGTGATATTAAATCAAGGTGAAAGTACGAGCCATGCATAGAAGAGCTAGCCATTCAGCCAATGGGTATCCATTGTGCAAGCCAACAAACAACTTCTGACTGCTTAACTGCGCTTTGATGCCGTGCACCACAACACTTGCGGTAGCAAAAGAATGTCTCGGGCCCAATTCCATAGATTGATTCCCATTAGGACTTTTCTAAAATGATTAATAAAAGAGACAAGAAGACGTTCGGCCATGTATGGTTCTGTTGGAAATCATATATCAATTTTAATTTCGGGCAAAAAGCCATTATGGTTGACAACGCTGTGTTTTTGAAATAACATAGTGCTTTTATGAAACTTTTCTTCCATGTATTTCTTTTTTTTTTTTTTGAATATTTTGATAGATAATAAAAGTCTATTCTATTTATTATATTTAACATCATTTATAGTATTTTGAAACTCTTTTACTTGTCTAATATCAATGTGCATGAGCCTTATCTACAAATAGATAAAATCAACATAATAAAATAATTTAATCTTAAATATCAATTTTAAAGTTATATTTTCAACAATTAAACCGTCTAAAATATTACTTTTATATGAATAAATAATTCTATAAAGTATTATTATAATCTTTTTCATGGTAAAGTATTATTATATGCTTATAAATACATAAATAGACGAAGTAATTTTCACAATTTACACATGAATATACTTATTTTCGAGAAAATGTGGTTTATGGATATATTCGATTTGGATAAAATTTAATCTCCTAAATAAATAAATGATACTAAATACGATAATTTACAAATATGGCCCCATTATTTTACGAATTGCATATTATCCCTACAAAGTTTCACATAAATTGCTTGCGTACCCCTGTTAACAGTTGAAATTTAACAGCTATTATATAAAAAATGTAATTTGCAAATATACTCCAGATTTTGACGCTAATTGCTAATATACCCTAATTATTCCACGAATTGTATATTACCCCTATAAAGTTTCACCAAAATTATTTGCGTATCCACAACACTTTTTGCCACCAAATGTGCGTTAAAATTTTGAATAATAACAAAAATGACTCAGTTGCACAAGTGGAAGGAAATAACGTGTTAGCAATTAACATGAGAATTTCATAACCCCTTCCACCTATACAAGTGAATATTTTATAAACTTTGATATTCTAATATAACTTTAAATAGGGTTATTTTGTCATTATTTAAAATTTTAATGTCATGGGTACACAAGCAATTTTTTTGAAACTATAGGATAATATGTAATTTGTGAAACAACGAGGGCATATCTACAATTAGCATCAATCTATGGGGGCATATTTGCAAATTAGATTTTTTATTTAACATCTATTAATAGAGGTAAACAAGCAATTTATGTGAAACTTTGTGGACGTAAATACAATTCGTGAAACTTTGTGGGCATATTTGCAATTAGTGTCAAACTATGGTAATATAGTTGTAAATTACCTGACTAAATATAATGAAGAGATTGAATTTTTCTTCAAACATCAAAAACTTAAATTTTGAAAGTGTTACGTGTAACCACTTCGCTAGTTCAAAATAGACCCCATTAGTATGTATAACTGTATTTTAGCACATATTTTGATATTTTATAATATAGACCCTACAATTTCAAATATTCACAAGACAAGCTTATATGCTTGTGAGCGAAATAAGAAAGAAAATAGTTTTTTTAGGCATGCTAGGGTATTTTCATCCCTCTTTGTGTATGATTTTCAACTAAATGAAAATGAAAAGGTCCGTTTTAAGTGGTTTCGTATCCACCATGAAGATTTAGGGTTCATTTGACTCTGTTTTTCCCAAGCGGAAAGTATTGAAACCCTGTACTTTCTGCGCTCAAACTTTCTGCGGTAAAAGCCACAAAAAGCATCGCATCCTTAAGGTATAGCTGCCTAATAAGTTTACTATCAGGTTACATAAACTCTTTGTTTACAAAAAAATGGAGCTTACGAGTTTAATCTGTAAAATTTCCAAAACTCATGCTGTGGTTCCACTTCTATAAAAATCATTTTCTATATAATTCCTTGCATATTTAATTTTAAAATATTGATTGTTGAAGAAAAATTCTCTATCCATTTTATTTGGCATCATTTATAGTAATTTGAAATCTTTTTATTTTTTAATTTCACTAGATATAGTTTCATCTGTAAAATTAACTTAATAAAATGGTTCAATGCTAAATTATTAATTTTAAATTGATTTTTTGAATATCTAAACTATCTAAAATATTACTACTGTGTAAATAAACAATTCTATAAGCATTGACACATTCTAATATATGTGTGAATGGATCTAAGTATTTTTCATAATTTATACATGAATATATGTATATTTTTAAGCACATGTGACCTGTGAACATACTTGTTTGGATGAAACTTGGTGTCATAGATAAACTAGTAATGTTAAAGACAATTGATGGATTGGATTTTAAATCAATCTTCAATAACTTAAAAATTAAAGAGGTTATATGAGACTGCTTCAATATAGGGGCTTAAATCGGGTCCGGTTGACTTGGATTGAGGCAAACACAACCCGAACCCACTTTATAAAATTTCAACCAAACCCTACTTTCAACCTTATTTGTTACATTTGAACCCAACCTTATTTCAACCTTATAAAAAATCGGTTTGGTTCGGTTTGGGTTAGAAATTAGGTTAATAAAAATATAATATTTAAAAATATTTTGCTTAATTAAATATACTTTAAAATATAATATTATATGAAAGAATAAAAATTAACGTTTTTATAGGAATACTTTCCAATTTATGACTTATACAATGATATAATTGCTAAATAATATTATTTCAGAGTAATAATGTCAAGTTAATTCCTATATATTATGTAATAATATAAGACTATTTATTAATAATTTATTAGATTGTAAATTAATACATGAAGTCGGGTTGGGTCAAGTAGAGTTGACAATCATTCAACCCATACCAAACCACTTTTGAGGTTGGGTCGTTTCAACTTTGGTTATATAATTTATTTTTTTTAAAACTTAACCTTAATCGGGTTGGGTTAGTTGGGTTCGTGTTGGAACCAACTCTATTTGCATTTCTGCTTCTATGCCAAAGCTTCATATGCTAAAATGCAATTTTGCATGCTTATAGGTTGGTTTTGCAAAGCCCCCCTTTGAAAAATCGAAATATACATCACCTCATACAGACAATTCCTTAGTTTGGCTTATAGTCTACTTCTGGGTTATTTGGCAAAAAAAAAAAAAAAAAAAAATTTCCAACCAAAACTTTTCAATCTCTAGAACTATTTTATTTTTTAATTATTTTTTACATTTTCTTTTATCATACTTTTCAATCATTTCTATATAATTATCTACATAACCAATATATTTATTTTAACTTTATTCTATTTACTGTTCATCATTACCCGTAACATATCACAACATTATCTATCAATTCAAAAAATTTTATATAAAAAACTTTTCATTAAAAATTTTACCACTTCCCAAAACACACCCAAAATTTAACAGAAAAGTCATTCACCAACTTAGAAAAACAATAATACTTGGGGTTATTAATATTTATGCTAATAAAAATTAAATTATTTTTCTCCATACCGAATTACCAATGATTTCAAAAAATTTTCATCTATACCAAAACTTCTAGAAATCAGTTTCATTCATGCAAAGATTAACGGTTTTGATAGATTCTAAAGTTATGGATGATAAAAGGGTAAAAATATCCCAAAGTATAAGCATGACTGCACATGCATACCGCAGGGTTTCAATGATCTACACTTGCCAGCTAATATATCCATGTCCTTTAGATTTCATGTGAATAATTTTATAACAAGTCGAGCAAACTAGAAAGCTTTCCATATTTAAACGTGCCTGAATGCACCTGGGTGTATTCGACCTTGGTGTGCCCCTGTGCATTTCACTTTTTTTTTTATTCTTTTGAAAATTTTGTATATAATTATTAATTTAGGTGTGTCTAACACGTATATAAATTGTTACTATATTTGAAGACTTTTAGATATTTATTTTGGATTTTTTTAAAATCAGTGTAATTATGAAAATGCCACTAATTTTAAAAAATCCAAAATAAATATCTAAAGTCTCTAAAAATAGTAAAAATTAATACACATGTTAAATATACCAAGATTAACAGTTGTATAAAAAAATTCGAAAAAAATTAAAAAATGGGTTTTTGCACCCAGGTGCACTGTATCATAACTCTTCTATCTTTAACGCAAACATGTTGCCTAAAAATTCTACTCATATTGGATGATTGAGACCATTATTGATGAAAATCAAAGGTCTGAATATATATATAGAGAAAAAAATATATATTGAGATGCACTGTAACTTACAGTTCAATTGGCTCAAAATAGGCCCATCATGATCATAAAATATATATCCACTTTACTCATTATATTTAGAATTATTTTTTTTAGTATATCAATTTCCATGATGTTTGTATATACATCACAAAAGAGTAGCCTTAGAGAAGTATGCTTATTATTTTCAAGTGATCAAGATTCAAGGCCAACAGCCCAAACCAAGGAATTTGAAAGATATCATATAGATAGCATGCAGTTTAGTGTGTGTGATCAGAATATTTTCCTAGCGCGGGCTCAACATTTTTGCGGGTAGAAGCATCGGTAAAGCTGGTTGGATAGTGGATCACCGATGAAAAATTTTGGTTTGTATCACACGTATTTAAGTAAAATTAATTCCTTCCCTTACGGGTTATTTATGCCCACCACCATTTTAAATTCAAGCCAGTCTTTCAATGATTCCGGGTTGGCAGCCATATCCGATGTACGGAAGATGACCCAATGTTCATGTGGCCTTAATAGAGTGGCATTTTTGTCCTTTTATAAAAATATTAGCAGAGGTATATAAAACCCTAACTGATGAGATAAAGTTGCAAATTTATGCAAGTCTGATAATCAAATTTGCAATCTTTATAAATTTAAGAATACAAATGTAGTGTTGGTCAAATCTTGTCAGCATATCTATCAAATGCTTCTATTTATCTACATTATCTATGTGAGGCATCCAAAACCCCATGGTGCATGCATGTTATATGTGAATTTGATGACGGCTAGCAGAACTAATACCAACAGTGTTTCTTTTGGCATTAATGAAATTAATTCGTAAAAGTGTTGGTATGGAAAAATAATTTTCATAGATGGCTATTCGTAGCTTAGATGAAATGGGGATAAGATGATAATTTAGGATGAAAATTATTGGAAATAGTAAAAAATGTATTGGAATTGAGTGAAGTTGTACAGTAAATGAAAAAAATGCTGTTATTTTTTTAAGAATGAGAAAAGTATTTTTCGGAATTAAGAGATTTCAACTCTTAATTTTTCATTAGTATGGATAACATTAGAATAGATTTAAATGCCCTAAGTTTGTGCCGTTGTTGTTTATTATGAAATTAAATTGTAATGATATTTAAAATAATATGAAGTTGTAAAGTTTAGTAGTACAATTTGGGCTCATAGAACTCGAGTTTGTCTTAACTCCAATTCTAATCCTATTTGTAAAATCTAAACCTTAATTTTATTTGTAAAATCTAAGTGTTAACTCTATTTGTGTAACTTAAATTTGAGTTACAATTTGGATTCACAAATTTCCATTATGTTAAAAAAATAAGTTTAAAATCTTATGTGAATATAAATTAATAACTAACCTAAACAAAAAATAATACACAACCTAATGAATTTTTAAAATATTGTTATGATATATTTTTAAAAGGAAAATTATCTTTTGTAAAGAAGACGAAGAAAAAACCAAGAAATGTAAAAATAAATCATCTAAATACATATGTAAATATAAATTAAAAAATGATGCAACATATGTATAAACAAGAAAATTAGGTTTAGGTTGCTTGAACCTAACTTATTTATACATAGGAGGCAATAATTGGATAAAGTTAACCTGCAATCCACCTCTAATCTAACTCGTTTTGACTAGGTTAAACTACTATTTTTATAGCTTAGAACAATAGTGGGTTGAAAATTCTATCTCAAATTTAGAAATAGGTGAAGATAAGTTAACTATTTCAAGACCTGAATAGACTTGATCTGACCTAAATATAATAGTTATTTATTAAAAAATTATAAACATATTTGATCTTATTCTCATTTTCTTTTAAAATTTCTACATTTTTTTATAGTTAACTATAGTCTAAATTAACTTTGAAATTAAATTTTGTACTAGTTACCACTGGACCGTATTTTCAACTCAAAATGCTAACGTGACACCTATAAAAATAAGGTAAAAGTAGTTGCGTCGACCTTGTCTTAGTCTGATACAAAATATAAGATTATTAGGGTCGAACGGGCAGTTTTCAAATAAAGTAACCTTAGCCTAGTATGACCTATTTCAATTTTGGAGCTTGATATCATGATATATTTTAGGTTAAAGTACAACATTCATTTATTTTCACAATTAGTTTTATTTTTTTATTTTTTCTTCATAAGTATGTTTATCTAAATGTATTTAATAAATATTCAAAGTTTTTCTAATTTACAATACTTTTACATATTTATTTTTGATTTTTTAAAAATCAAGTTTTTAAGGAATGGAAAATGGGTTAAATGCCCTTGAAATTGATGATTTTTAAAAAATAAAAAATAAATATGTAAAAGTATTGTAAAATGACGAAACTTTGTATATAGATTGAATACACTTAGAAAACATGTTTATGAAAAAAAAATCAAAAAATATAAACAATTGTAACAAATAAATGAATGTTGTGTTTTAGCCTAAATTACATATTGATGTATATAATCATGCTCACTCAATTTTTATCCTCATTTACAACCCAAGTTCGTCTGATTCTAACTTTGCAAAAGCAAGCTTAATCATTAATTTTTTTTGAGTTTGGCCTCAACCCAACTCAAGTTATACTCCAGCCAAAATCTATTAAAAAAGATAAATTTTTAATAAGCTAAATACACATGGGTGTACAAAAAAATGAAAAAAAAAAGTTGAAAAGAAGCTAAAACCAAATGTCTGTATTTAGGTTTCGATACCCGTATGTATTGAATTATTATCCAAAAATTACTGGTAGATGCGTAACAATGTTGAAATCATTATCATGAAAGCCAATATTGTATGTTGAGTCAGCATGGATGCAAACAACCTTAATAATTATTATTATAAATCAATAAATAAATAAAAAGATGAAGCTCTGAGGATTGTCAAATTATATCGTAAGGTGGTATGCCAAATATAGGGTCTATGAATGTTTACGTCGTTTTGATGCCCAACGCCTATGGCATCATGGTTAACATCCCTAGCACAAAATGCCCGAGGTCCCAAGTTTAAGACCTGGTGACAACATTCGTCCCAGATCGTTGAACCTGGACCACATCCAAAAGAAAATTGTTTATAATGTTTTGGTGCCTCTTGATGCGAGAATCATGAGAGAAGACTCTCTCATATTTTATTAAAGTGATAAAACTTTTGATGAAAAAATTTTTGTATAAAAATTTTTTTAAATGTGAGAAAATAGTATGATACGACAGAGATAATGATGAGAATGATGAGAAGTAAAGAAAATAAAGTTAAAAAATATAAATTAGATGTATAGGCAATTATGTAAAGAAGAATGAAAAGTGGAGTAATTGTACAAGAAGAAGTGAAAAAATATTTAAAAATGGAAAAGTTGTGACGATTGAAAAAATTTTAGTTGAAAAATTTTTGTGGAAAAAACTCTCTTCGTTTTCTTTTTCCTGCTGTAAATTGGTCCTACAGTCTCAACTCCTGACCAGATTGATTCATATAAAAATGAAAGAAAAGAAACCAAAATAGCTCCCGATAAAGAAGACACAAAATGAAGAACAAAAGCAAAAATTAATAAATAAAAAGCAAGAGGCAGAGCTCTTCAGCATGCTGATCAGACTACCAGATTTTGTTTGCTGCCCTTGCAAATCATCCATGACTATGGACAAACATGTTTTATACTTCCATATCAATTTGCCATTTGTCAGCCTGCTTGCACATGAAATATTCTTAGGTACAAAACCCAAGCAAATCAAGACAGACATCAATCAGTCAGTCAAGAGGGACCACCATTTTTAGAACATGGAATTAGCAAATAATCAATGATATCTAAGACCAATAAGATTAGATCTATAATACAAGTCCTGCTAACTCACGCTGCATTTCCACTTGGGCTTCTATTCTTTCAGCTCATATGTCATTTCCGCTTGTTTCCTTCCTAAAGAATAAACGTTTGGACCATCGAAACATTCTTCCCACCTCCAGTGAAATCAAAACAAAACAAAACTAAAGCAATAATTGGATGGTCAAACCAGCCTATTTTGTTCAACAACCATTGCTAAGATCCATCTACAAAACTTGTCCGAGTTGAATCCACGTCAGAAGAATAAAACCCAACGTTAAAAAAATAACCATTGAAGTTAATTAATTAATCAATAATCATGATGTTTACAATGCATTCTGGCTTATTCCCCGTCTGTGGTGTCGACAATAAACACTCGCCTTTGAAGGCACATGATATGATGTTGGAATTAAAGATACTATCGAAATTTACGAAAATTAAAAGAAAGATATATTAGCTTAGCAAATTGTAGAAAATCATGGCATAGAGCCAGACAAAACCTCAACACCATCGTCACTGAATTGATACTGCTCGTATACTTCCATCAACAATTCTCTACATGATACAATAAAACCCAACGTTAAAAAAATAACAATTGAAGTAAATTAATTAATCAATAATCATGATGTTCACAATGCATTTTGGCTTATTCCCCGTCGGTGGTGTCGACAGTAAACACTCGCCTTTAAAGGCACATGATATGATGTTGGAATTAAAGATACTATCAAATTTAAAAAAAATTAAAAGAAAGATATATTAGTTTAGCAAATTGAAGAAAATCATGGCATAGAGCCAGACAAAACCTCAACGCCATTGTCACTGAATTGATACTGCTCATATACTTCCATCAACAATTCTCTACATGATACAACAGCACCCAGCTTCATACATGCCAAGAATGCCCCTGAGAGTTTCCTGTGGAGACTATAGGCTTCATCTGGTGGTGGGGTCAGTCTATGCTTCAGCATAGTTGCCCCGAGATTAGAAATGCTGCTGGTGATGTTGCTTGAGCGGAAATCATACCCACCACGTCTTGAAAATGGCAATCCAACCAGGAAAGCAGCCTGAACATGTGCCTCAAGCATGACTTCTGATTCCATGCCTGTAAGGAATCCTAGTTGACGCGACATTTCTATAACTGCATCCTTATTGCAGTTTGCACATGCAAGCACCTGTCAGACAAATGATGATGTCCTTTAACATGAAGAGATAAATAATGATCATGATCAGGACTGTAATGAGGTGCAGGACTTATAACGGGGCAGCTGAAGAAGACGTTAATGTCTGTTTTCATGGTGACAGCACGAAGACCTTTACCCACACCAACTACCACGCTCACAAGGAATATCAATTATCCCACATCAGTTACCATCGTGTTATTTCTGACTTTACTTCTTGTCTGATATGTTGGCCAATGGGATAGAAATCGTATTTAGATTGAATGTCAGAGAGCTCTATTTTTTATCTGATTCAAAGAGTTGGAGCACCATGGCTTGTACATTACTGTACATTACTGTAAACCACTGGCAATATTTAGGATGGATGTGAATTTTTGCCATTGACAGTAGGACTGGATAAAAGGCATCTGACCATGACAAAGACAAGATTTGTTAAAGGTCTTGTTTTTCCTGAAGATAAGCAAAATCTCAAGGCCAAAAAGAAAGTAAAAAAGCTGACTGGGATGAAGCTGTAACTTAATAATATGATAATCCGAGCACCACTTTCTGATAATACAATTATCTGAGGCCTCTATATTGACATTGTGTTTCTACGAGTTGAAGATTCAAATGATTTTTAACTTGCAAGATTAGGTCATGTGTGGCATAAATATTTCTAGACTTCTAGTACTGAAAGGACAGTATGCTTGCTGTAAACTATTGTGAAGGACACCAACTACACAAATGACAGCATGCCTTTGAAAAGCACAGTGAGTTCCTTGATTCAAATATCAAAAGAACTTTACCATTCTGAGGTAGTCATCAACAAAGTTCACTGGATATTCTCGTGCTGCACCAAAGTCAATAAGGCTGATCACTTTTGTCGCCTCATCAAAAAGGAAATTGCTCCAGTTAGGATCGGTCTGTCCAATTTATCATAAATCACATAAGTAAAAGAAGTAGAATGGGGGAAATTGTAATTGTCAGTACTTAGAAGAGACTCATTTTGTCTTTCAAGAAAAATTCAGAAGGATCCAGAAAATGTCATTTATTTTTTGATAGATAGAAAATGTCATTTAAGGGTGTAAGAGGGGTTGTATCCAAACCTTCATAGTTTGGACAAACTGGCAAGTGTATCCCTGAGTTTTACAAAATTGCAAAACACCTAGCAACATTTGTATGGAGTTACAAGCATGTTCCTTCCATTCTTCACAAACAGCAGTCAACTTCTTTGATAAAATGAAGAAAATGCTGTATTAACAATGAATCGATTATTAATGTTATTATTTTTATTATTAAAATTTATTTATAAGTATATTATTTTGGGGAATGATTTAAAACGATTGTTTGTACAATAGAGGGTACACAAATGGTTCTTTCTATACATTTTGAAGATTTTTTTCTTTTTGACATCGAAACCATTCAAAATATGTTAATATGTACATATTTATGATGCCAAAAATCAATCTGATCGTAAGCTCATATGTTGTAAATAGTAACATCTTTGGAGGGTGAATATGAAACTGTTAAGATTTGTACATAAATGTGCTATGCAAAAGTTTTCAACATATTTGATTTTTGGCATTGTACCTGAATATAATAGATGAACATTAAAACAGTTTAGATATTAAAATCTTCTGGAAAATGAGAAAAAATAAATAAATTATACCAGAGCCCCTGTTGTACAAACATTTATTTTTAATCATTCCTCTGGTATTTTTTGGGTTTATCTCAAACATGGTAATTATGTTTGACCTAAATTCCAAAAACACCCACTAGGTTTCAAAAATACCAAATACCCGTTAACTATTAATTAAATTCCACTTATACTCACTCCATTGGGAATAGTAAAAAAGGTATTTCCCATTATATGAAATGTCTAAAATGATCTTATATAATTAGGGAATGGCAGTGTATGCACAAATTTTGGTGCGCCTCCAAAAGCACAATATCAGCTGTTTCATCTTCCTCAAATGGTCACAGCATGGTTGCCAACAAGTGGGCGTGAATCTGCAACAATCTGATGGTTAGTCCTCCCCAACCACCCAAAAAATGACATTGTTCCAACCACTCGCCAACCATTGCCACACGGGATATTCAAGTCTACTTCTCCATCACCATCAAAATCCATCAACACCGCACAACCCTTGTTTTAGCAAAGAAAATCCATAACCAATCATCTCCAATCTTCTAAATATTACCAAAGACCGGGGTGGATCCGCAATTTGCAACTATACGGATCTACTCCACGTCACCTACTGCCATACAAGTTTGGTGTCACCAACATCAATCTCAACCATGGTGACATCGCCACGTACCTCCTTGAGAGCTCAACCTGCTCATAGATCTCTAGTGTTGGCCAAACTTACTTCCTACGGATTCCATGACTGTTTGCTGTGATCCAAACTCGGCTTCCATGGATTTCCTTTCAATTGATGATGGATACATCCTCAAAAATTCGAATTACATTGGCCTGTTGGCCGGAACAAGAACATTCACTATTCTAAAATCCTAGAGCACTAAACTTAACAATCCAATCACCCCCTTTCCTCTCCTTTCTGGTCCATATTTATAATGCAAGCCCAGGCCCACCTACTTAGCCATGGTAGTCGCACATGCAAAGCACCTCACATACAACTTATACTGATCATCCCCTTCTAGACCCTATCATCGTTGTTACCTTGTGCAATTCCTCCCTCTTTTCTGCATACAAACTCCATCTCTCACTCCCCAAACATCATCCCACTCCTCCCCGCTCATTTTCCTGAAATCATCCACATTCCCTTATACTCCACCAACACCGACATTAACAAATCCCTGCTCCCCATACTCCTCTCCTCTAAAAATTTCATCTCTGATATCCTCCCTTTCAATGACTCTAAAGAGCATTCTCTCCCTCTTCCTTGATGAAGCGGATGACAAGCCCTGCGAGGACTATAGCAGCACGGTGAGATTCTTTGGCAAATCCTCTTCCCTTTGCTACCTCACCCTAAGCGCCTTCCAACACCGTGACCAGGACGGCGCCAACATCATCACCATCAACAATGGAACCCACCGCTCCATCTGCTTCAGCCTCGTCTTTGACGCCTTCATTAGCTTCTTGGCACCTCTGCCCTTGGCTACGTCGCTGCTCTACATCAGCTCCTCTGTGCTCAAGAATGTCCAACCCTTTGTGGCTGTCTAAGAATTTAGCTTCCTGGGCATTGTACGCAACAACAACCTCGTGAATTACCACACCCTCAAACCTAGGCTAGAAGAAAGGAGCTCAATCTTCAACAATTCGTCGAATAAAGAGGTAGTTCTTCACCTGATTGGCACCTTCAAGCAATTCGAGGGGCCAGTAATCAATGGTGTTCTTGTCAACCCATTCAAATTCCGACTAGTGACAATGTGTTGCTGGAAGAATGATGTCATCATCTTCACCTTTGAGATTACATGCTTGACCTTATCAAGGCAAATTACAAGTGGAAAATTAGCCCTGGGGAGTTGGTGGTGGCGGACAACATTTGCAAGTTGCCCAACCTGCAATTTTTCACCTTGTCTTGCAATTTCTCCATTGGGGAGCTGATTGCTTGCTTGGTGGTGGATTCCGTTCACAACCACTGGACGGACTTGCTGAAGAAGCTGACCTACTGATTCCAATGGTTTTCCTGCTTGCCAGAATGCATAAGGGTATTTTTGGGATTTTAGGAATATTAGATGAGAGAACTTCTGGTGACTGATGGAATGGGCATAAATGGAATTTGATCAATATCTAATGGGTATATTTGGTCTTTTGAAACCTAATAGGTATATTTGGAATGAAGGTCAAACATAATGGGGTATATTTGGGGTAAACCCTTATTTTTATGATGCACATATTGTAATGGTTTTTAAAAAAGATAAGCTTGCAATTTCATGTAAATGTTGCAGGGTGTTCTGCAATTTTGTGAAACTAAGGAATACAACAGCAATTTTGCCGTATAGATGCAAAAACCTATAAAAATAATTATTCTATATAAGGAAACATTTTTTATGGGATAAAAAACTCATTGAATTTCAGTCTCATGTACTATGAGGTAAATATCTTTGGAAAGGACCAAATTGAAACATGCCTGCATGAACCGATAAACAAATAACTCCTTCAAAGTCAGCTCGAGCAATTTTTTTCCAACATAATTGCGGGTCTCCTGATCCAATGTCGCCACCTTGTCAATGGGAATTCCTGGAGAAAGAAAGAAAAATGTTTGTCACAACAGGAGTTCCAGCATTGCCCACAGAAAGCAATCCCCACATCTTCATCAACTTGATGAATATCAAATGTCATTTTCACTTCAAAGTAAAAACATGTTTACAGGTACAATCTTGCAAAATTTTATGCCAGCCAGCCCGCCTCCGCCATTTTTTCAAATATGATGCGTAACAAAAAATTATAATATGAGTTTCTACACTGGCGCCAATGCTTGTCCAAGCACTTTTTATCAAATTATGGTCAAATAAGAACAGTATTACTCCTACCTGCTCCAACCAGTTTGGAACAGGCCCTACTGTATCTACTTGTCCACAAAAGCTGAGCCATCTTTTGACTTGATCAAAGAGACTGATTCTCCTTTCAAGCTTTCAGAACCAAACACTATTTTTGGCCCACCTTTCCAACAATTTTTTTCAAAATGGAAGCAAAAATGTGATATTTGCTTCTGGTATAAAAAAAGCAAATAAATCTTATCTGTTTACGTAAGATTTGAACTTAGAAGCTCTCCAAACCTTTTTACAGTAATAATAAACTTCCATTTCACAATAAAATATAATTTTGGTGTTCATGAAAATTGCTTGGAATAAATTTAATTAATTTTCCTTATTGGATTCAAATCATGATACAGATCTTTTTTGTATCATGAACATTGGAAGGGAGAGAGAAAAATTATGTACTACAAGTAGACAAATAGAACAGAAGACAACATAATACTTGTTAAAGAACCATTACCAGATACAAGCTCAGTTGTTAAGACTCTTTTGCTTGAAATATCATCAACAACAATAGGAACATAGAATCCATCAGCGATGGACAATAGCTCACGGAACCGTTTTTGATTTGCTGCCTCCAACTCATAGTCACATTCTCGAGACAATTCTTCTTTTGCCACCTGCAATGTCAGCATAATCCTCAATATTCTGTGGTATTTCTTTTCAACATCTTCAGTCTCAATTATACTTCAAGTAAACCATACATTAAATCCACTTATCAAGAACTATCAAGCAACATAAATAAAAACAAAAATACATAGCAGGACTGCCTTTGTTGCATTAACTCAGTAGTGACATAAATACAACATTCTGAGACTAAACATAGTAAACACAAATTATCTTCTACCTTCATAGCTCTATCAAGATAAAGTCCCTTTGGAATAAGATTCGTATATTCCAAAAGTCGCCTCACATTCTCAATGTCACTTTCAATACTATTGGCAACACCAGGATATTGTATTTTCATGGCAACATCAAATCCATCTTTTGTGACAGCTCGGTGGACCTGGAAAAAAGCTCTAAAAGTGAGACCCAGAAAATAGCTTGTAAAATAATTCCAACAATAATGGTAGCTTACAGTAATGACATCATATTACCAATTTACAACGTGCCTAGACGCTTTGTGTAAAAAGACTTATTGCATGCAGAACATGCAAAGTGAAGCTCCATGATCAAAACCTAAAGACTAAGTCCCCTGCCTACAAGCAAAAATAATAACAAAGGTTGAGGTACAGTGATATGAACGTGGCTTAGGCATAATGATTAATGAGGATTGCTGGTGAACACAAATTTTAGAGGCAAATACTACATTAGACAGAATGAATAGTAAAGCAACAAGTATCATTGGAGCCAAGTATAAGCTATTGATCACTATTGCAGCAGAACTTGCTCCCACTTTTCTCGAAACATAATATTTTGAAAAATAAGCAGCTTAATTACATAGTGAATTTAAAAAGCAGCCAAAAAAGAATAGAACGGATGAAATAATAGGCATCGGTTTTAATAGCTGGTTATGTGGCCTCACCTGGCCAATACTTGCAGCAGCAATTGGTTCATAGTCAAAGCTCAGCAGTTTCGATGACCAGTTGGGACCTAATTCATCGTCCAAAACTTGATTGAGCTGGCTCTGGGGCATAACATCTGCACCTTGACGAACGATTTCCAGAGCAGACAAAATCTGCTTGCCAAAAAAAAATTTTTTTGATTCAATTTGTTGGTGGAATATAATGAGAAAAGGACTGTGGAAAGGGTTGGAAGGTTCCAATTGGATTTCTGTAAACTGACTTTCCTAAACCAAATCATTAAAAAAAGTGTTGAAATTTTTGTGTGAAAAACTTTCAGAAGTAAGAGAGTAATGTGATATGATAGGAATAAAAGATAATAAAGATAATATAGCCAAGTTAATTGTATAAAAAAAATCTGGAAAAATAATTGGAATGTATTGGTAATAATGGAAAAATTATAACGGGTAGTTAAGATGTCAAATCAAATCAAAAGACACACGTGAAAGAGTGGGGATTTTAATATCATCTTACCAAGCTGACCCTATGTTACAAAAAAAGGTGAAATTTCGTCAAAATTCACTTCCTATTCAAATCAACAAAATCTAGCTGTTACAGAACTGCACCAACTACATGACTATGATGCCCACTGACCAAAAGACATATTTTTATACAATTACCTTATTTATTTTAACTTTATTTTCTTCACTCCTAGCCATTACCCCTGTCATATCACATACTACCCAATCTATTTCAAAAATAAATCAGTCTGAAGTCTGTCAGCCTCAATCCACTTAAACTTGGTAAAAATATTATTAACTTGGAGCCCAACATACCACTAGAAATAAGAGTGTAAATACCAAATTGCTTAGTTGAGTGCCTAAATAACTGATATAAACAATTACCGGAGCTGGCACAAGAGATTCATCCTGAATACTTAGCATCTGACCCAACTTGAGGGCTGCACCACGCATCCGGCACAACGCAAGGGCCAATCTCTCTGCATTTTTCTCAGATACGAAAGGTGAATAAGTAGACTGTTTATCTTGTGAATCAGAAGCTCCAAAGACAATCCTCTTTGCTGATTCCTGGATTGTGCCCCATGCAAGCCCAGCTCCCAGACCGGCAAACCTACAAAATATATCCAAAAAAGGCATAATTCTACAGCTCGAAGAGAGCCTAAAAAATGAAGTGTAGAACAATGCAATGCTATAAGTTCTCTGTTTTCGAGTATTTCACAGCATTAACTAACAATAACGTCAAAAAAAAAAAAAATCGCAAACAGAACAGTCACTGAACACAAAGAAAATACAAATTTTATTTGAGTGATTTCAGATAGATATAATCAACGCTCACCCAATTGCTCTGCTAAAAGGCGTTGACGGGACTCTCCTTTCACGCGGCCTCCGACGCTTTACCGGTGGCGCTGCCGCCACATCATTTCCCTTTTTCTGTGGAAGCTTTCCAGCTATAATTTCCGCGCCATCTCGTTCCCCTTCTGAAATCTCTGGATACTTATCTCTCGCTTCATCCGTTGCACTCGACTCAGCCAAATTTACCCCATTTACCGATTCGAAAACGCTCGAACTCTCGGAATTGAAGACCTTCTCTTCGGTACTCTCACTGGAGACCTCCGAATTGGGTCTCGCGTCGCGAACAGCGTCGACTCCGGAAGAAGACTCTTCGGAGAAATATACGACGGATTCCTTCGACCTAGGGTTTGCGAACTGTCGGACTCTGCCTTTGGTGAGGCCTGCGAGATCGGTGGCTGATAGGATGGATTTCTTCAAGGAGGAGGAGATTAGGGTTTGGAAATCGGCGTCCCTGGCTGCTGGTGAGAGATTCAACAACTCCTTAGCCACGAGCGAGACGCCATTGAGGAGCCTGCGGAGATCGCGAAAAGCAGGCATGTGGAAGTATTGGTGCTGTTTGCTAACATACACCTGGTGTGCATAGAGAAGAGGAAGAGAGGATGGTGGCTAACGTGCGCATGGAAGAGAAAGGGAAGCAAGGAAGAA
This sequence comes from Annona squamosa, assembly GCA_035584095.1. NCBI lineage: Eukaryota > Viridiplantae > Streptophyta > Magnoliopsida > Magnoliales > Annonaceae > Annona > Annona squamosa. The sequence continues at coordinate 18,316,024 of JAXCLR010000050.1, forward strand.
GAACGGCAGGCTGTCGGAAGACGGAAAACGTGGTCCATTGTCTGTCCATGAATTCAATAACGGCCGTTAACGCCGCCGCCAAGCCGATGGTCATGCCCGGAATCCTTCCCGTCTGCATCTTCCCGCCAAACTGTGGGACCTTGCATAAATAAAAACATATTCGCTTTTAAAGGGGGGTGTTTGTCAATTGAAATGGAAAAAAAAAATCGTGTTAAAACTTTTCGATTTTCAAAATTATCATAATTTTTAATTATTTTTTCATATTTTCCTATACAGCTACTCTACTTTTCAATCATTTCTACACAACTATTTACATAACTGTCCTATTTATTTTAATTTTATATTCTTTACTACTTATCATTATCCCTATCATATCACATCATTTGACAATTTTTACTCTGTAAAATTTTTCATCAAAAGTTTTATTCATTACCAAATATATTCAAAAAATACATGTTCTGTAAAAAAAACATTTGCATCTAGGGTAAGGAACGAAGGTTTTTTTTAAATTATGGGTGTGTTTAGAAAATTATTATTATTATTATGGGCATGTTGATGAAAAATTTTTACTATAAATTTTTTTAAATAGGAGAAAATATTGTAATATAATAGAAGTAATGAGGAAAAATAAAAATAATAAAATTAAAATAAATATTTAAATTTATGAGTAATTGCATATGAATGATTAAAATGTTACACTAGTTATATAGGCAGAAGTAGAAAAATAATTAAAAAATATAATAGTTATGAATAGTAAAAGGTTTTAGATTATGGGTGTGTTTGTCAATATTTAAAAAATGACAAGTTAAAACTTTTTAAAACTTTTCGGTCTCTATAAGTATCCTATTTTTATTTGTTTTTTCGTATTTTCTCATGTAACTATTCTATTTTCAATAATTTATATATGCCTATCTATACAATTAACCTATCTATTTTAACTTTATTTTCTTTATTTTTCATCATTACCTCTATCATGTCATAAAAGCTCCTTCAACTTCAACCTCTAAAATTCTAGGAACTACACACAATTTTGTCCTAAAGTCCCTATGCAAGTAGTAACTAATTGAGCTTCATCTCTAATTTTGACTTCTTGTTCATCATTTGCCCTTTTTTTCTTCCTCGTAGTCTTTGCCAAGCTAAAGTCACGCGGCTCCTCATTTCCACTCCTTTAGCTTGTGTAGTGTAGTCCGCAAGAAAATCGCCAAGTTTTTTGTCTCCTTATATATTTATGATAATGGCCGCAATCCCAAGTCAAATATATTAGATAAAACCTAAGGGTTATGCGCATTGACATCTCAAGATGAGGTGAATTGATGATGGGCATGAATTTTGCATCCAGTGATGGAAGGTATGTAGGATCACAATCTTGGGGAAGAGCATGGTGCTCTCGGAGGTGAGGGGAAGGTGAGGGAAATGCCAGCGTTGGGAAGGAGTGACCCTTTCTACTTTGCTCTTGGCTATGCCCGTGGCTAAACCCATCTTGAGATGCAATCATCAATGAAAAGCTTCAAATGAATGAAATTATATATTGTTTTAATTTAGGGGTAGTTTGGTAATTGAAAAAGGTTTACATAGCTGAAATAGCTCCATTTTAACAACAGGTTGTGAAATTCTTCGTATGTATATATGAAACTTTTCAAACTTAGTGAGTATATATGAAATTTTAGACAAACGTAATTGGTATATTAGAAATTAGCCGCAAGTTCAAGAGCAATATTTATGGTCAGTGCTAAAGCTTGCATATGTTAACCCATGATGTTCAATTAAATAGATAAGCTTATCAATGTAGATGATGGAGCAATTAAGTCTCCGATGCATGTGTATTTGAGAGTAAAAGTTGCCTCTCAAGTTTATGGTGGGAGTTGTGCTTTTCTATTTGAGCTTCGTTGTAATATGTTTTGGAAAAGATGTAATATAATATCAATAAAAAATACACGAGTTAATTTTTTTCTCATCAAGTTTTCTTTGCCTATGCTTTCAATATTTTCTTCATAAAATTCGATATAAATACTTGCACGTTGGTAGTGGATGTGTCTAACATGCACAAGTTCAAGCAAATATATAAATAAATAATCCTTCTTTATTTCACATTTTATTTATTTTTTTCATGTATCCTTTGCATCTAGCTGGAAAAATAAAATTTATAAACTTTTTTGTTTTTTACGAATATGTTGGCCCAAGCATATTCTTCTTATTTTGAAATTTTTATCTTATTGTAATTTTTTGCAATAAGCCAGTCGATCATCCATTTTGGAAGATCATATCAATTAGTATCAGAGAACGGGCAATGGCCATGTTGAGAGAATCATCCACCTGAAACTGAAACAGGAGTACAAGAGCAAGCGGCAAAAATGGAGCAGAGAATGGAATGGTTGGAAGGATCGTTGAAGGTACTCGGGCAAGAAATGACGAGGCGAGCTCAGGCATCTGAGAGGCAGATGGAAGAGGTGAGCGTCGACATTCACGCCTCGAAACAATAGATGGCTGATCTGAGGTAGAGCCTACAAGGGATTACATAGATGGTACAAGACACGCTGGGGACAGTTTTCGAGAATGGGCATCAACGACCGTCGACTCTGCTACTCAGACTCGCCAAGAACGGCAACACATTACACATGTGCACGTCATGGACCGATCTGCCACCCCTGTTCATGTTATAAGCAGCTTGTCCAATAAACCCTCCACCAAGGGGTCGCCTCTGCCGTATGGGCCCGAGATGGATTGGCACAGAAACTTCCCCTCCGAGCTGCCATTTTCGTCAGGGTTAGCACCGCCGCCGCCATTTCCGCAATGGAAGAGGAGAGCAGGCATTCTAGGATGCCTGCTGCCACCACTTAGGGGCCAATATGGACCCCATATGGCTAGAGCACCCCTGAATGTAGCCACTTTGGGGAAAACGACAAGGCAGAGCATGATAAGACGGATCACGGTCACGGTAAGTTTAGTTCCGGCGACCCTAATAAATGGATAGTGCGTGCTAACAATTACTTTGAGTTGTATGAGACTCTGGAATGAAAACGGGTACGGATTGCATCGCAACATTTACAGGGAGATGCTTTCCACTAGAGCCTATGGTTGAAATACACCCATCTAGGGGTGAGGTGGCCAGAGCTCTAGAGGCTATGAGGGAGAGATTTGGGAACTAAGATCTATTTGATGTTGATGTTTATCCACCGAAGATTACACAGACAGGGCCGCTTGATGGTTATATAGACACAGGGGCTCGAATGATTGTATAACCGGGAGGAAGGGTGGCTACAGAAAAACCTTCACGACGTATTCATTGGAAGGCTATAGGGCGACCTTCGAGCAGAGTTGCTCATGGCCAAACCACCTACAATGACCCATGCAATTAGATTTGCGTAGAAGTTAGACTTCAAGAAAAATGAGAAGAGGACGTGATACTCAAAGAACGGACGGGAAAAGAACCAGTCCGCATCCTCAGGACAGAGCTCTAACAAGGGGACACCACAAGGGCAAGCTTTTGGTGAGGGTAATGAGATCAGGTCGAACAAAGACATCATGCCTACACAGTACACAGAACATAACCTTGGACATAATACAAGACAACAAAAACAAGGGCCTATTTTTTTTATTGTAATAAGAAATTCTCTAGGGGATATGTCTTCAAATCAAAGTAACTTTTCATCATATAGCAGGACAATAAGCCGTCAGACGAGAGTAGCAAGAGTGAGAATGGGAAGGATCCAACGCCCTGTTGTTGCTGCTGCTGGTTCATCGCCTGCTCAGACGCTGCAACCCACTGCTGCTTGCTGCCCAGACGCTAGTCTTGACCGTCCGCCTTCTACGCTGCACAGAAATCGCGCACCACCACCAGGCCCGAAAACTGTTTAGGTCGTTAGAAATTGAACTCTGACACCTACTGTGCCTATGGCACCGCCCAAACAGAGCTTCCAGCAGGACACACGAAGATGCCCTATTTCTTCTCCTTTTTTTTATTTAAAAAAAAAATCCACCAAAAAACTGATGCTGGATGTTGCGTACACCAGCCGCCATTCGCACCATCACCGTCTCTGACGACCACAATTGAGCACCAGATCTGCTCACCCGTTTTTAATGCACGGACCGCGCCTAGAAGCTTTTCTGATGCTGACGATCCACCGTGCCAAAATCTTCTGTCTTCACATCATAGTTCAGCCACCATGATCTTGAAAAAAAAAAAAAAATAGATTGATCCAACACTTTCCGAATCATAATAGCCACCGTATCTCTGATGCCACTTGTTAGGATACATGATTCAAGTCGATATGGATCATAGCGGAAGCACACATAATAAAATAGGATAAAAAAATAACAACAAAATCAGACACATAAAAACACTAAGATTTACGTGGAAAACCCTTCAAACTAAAAACGAAAAAACTATGGGAGAGAGACAAAATTCCACCATGATAAACGGGTTACAGGGATACACATAAGAATGCCTTATATATATTCTTTGGGTGCCTCACACGCACTTTAAATAAGAATACTCTGACAACTCTTATCGCACATCCCAATGGGACACCTCTCAAAGTTTTACTGAATCCCTAATTGATCCACCTATATATAGAATTTCTGTAACTCTTACACAACCCTAGTTTCATACAATTGATCTTATACGAGATGCGCAATCCCAATCCCAGCAAATGTAAGACATGCCTAACAATTATGATTTTCGAATTGAATATAAAAAGGGAATGCATAATTACACGGCTAATGTGCTTTCGATGTAGGGCGAGCTATTTCATAAGTCTTCAGCAGATGACTGCCATCATAGATAAATGCTATTGAGACCCATCACTAGAGACCAATAGTAATCGACAACACAATCCCAATTTATAGTGCTGCAACCTTAGAAAGGGCAACCTTGTCTTACCTACAACTAGTGCCCGCATTCCAGGTATTTTATATCACTTTCATAATTTAATTTTGGGGGAGGGGCATGTGAGTATTGCATCATGCCATGAATGATGTCAAGTAATGCTCTTTTCCCAAAAACCAATTAGGGTTGCTTCCACAACAAACATAAGTTAATATTATAATGGACTTTATCACAGGATATTATCGTCCAAGGGAAAAATAGTTATTTTGGTGATTGTTGATCGACTATCCAAATGTGAATGCTTCATTGCCTTATCGCGCCCCTATTTGACAACCACCAATTCCTGATTTTCATCTAGAAAGAAGTGCATTTGATGCAGGACAAGTAGGAAAGAAGAAAGCCAAAGGATCCTCTTAAGGAAATGGAGAGGGAAGAAAGAAAAAGAAATTAGAATAATTAGGGATGAGAGAATTAGAAGATAATTTTAGGAAAAACAAAATCTCAAATCAATTATCAGAATAAGCTTTCTTACATAACCCTACATAACCCTATTTATAGAAAGGTGACTTAAGCAATAAGAAAGTAAAACCCTACGTAATTTGCGAACTTACTTTATAAGAGAACTTGCATATAAAATAAATACATAATAACTTAAACCTCTCATAAAAAAATCCTAATTTCTACGGTTATGCCTATAATAGGTACGGGGCAGGCACATGCCAACATGATTTTCATCAGTGACGGCATAGGTTTTTAGTGACTATCATGAGAGATAGAGACTAGGGATGAAAATGGGTGTGGGTTGCCTCTGATATGTTGTAATCCACATTGATTTTATATAAGTTTAGGATATGAGTTTAATTCTAGTGGGACAAGATAGGTTGCCATTTTTATTTTTTCACAAATGTTAGGGTTGGGTAGGGCAGGGTATTTAGTCCCTACCCGACCTACTTAGCATACGCGCTGCCCTCCTACCCTAAATCTCTGTCCGACTGCCAACACATCTATTCGCCTTGATTTGTCACCACCATGCAATACCATCGTTTGTAGTCATCTTCTTCTCCGATGTGTCCACCAATCCTTCTCTTCCATTGACGATGGAGTCACATGGCGCATGCTATTAACCACAACATTTTTTCACAAATTTGCTTGCCTCCTATTTTTTGACGATTTGCAAAATGCTTCGGTAGCATGCCACCAGCCACAACATCTCCTTCAAATTTCTCTTTCACTTTTGATTTCCTCTTTCAAAATTGAATGCTCATAGTAGTTACTTGGTCTTCGAATTTGAGGAAACTAACAATGTTGGATTTCATCACAAGTTTGATGCAATTGTTGATCCGATGCATATCAAAGAAGGTTATGTTGTGGTTGTCATCTCCTACTCCAATGATGACGACCATAGTTGCTAGAATTTTTTCGAAAAGGAGGTTGATGGAGTAATAAAATTATGCTCCAACAATGCCCATTGATCAATGGGCATGCAACATTTTTGGTCATTAGAATATTATCGAAGTTGTTCTAACAAATTTTTGAAATCATTTCAATAATAGCTTTTTATTAAAAAATAAAATTCATCGAATAATCACACATAAAATCCTTTATTAAATACAATTATATTATGAAATTAATGTAAAATATATAATATGAAAATTATCAGATAAATCATTCATTTGATTATTTGCATTTTCTTAGTCTTGGGGGACTATATGGACCAAACATATATTATATATGAAAATCACCTGTCAACTGAAATAGATTGGTCTTTTTTTTATCATAACTTGCAAGTAAAGAATAGAAAATATATTCTATATTCTATTTTGCTTTTACTATATGGTAAAATATTGAAGCATTCCACCTTTAAATTTAAAATTTTTACATCACTTTGATCCACATTTATATCTCAGCCTGTTGTCCTTATATCAAACAAGTCAAAATTTATCCGGAAACTTATTGAAGAAAAGTAAAAGTTAGATAGACTTTGTTCAATTTGATATAAATAATAAGATCAAAGGAATTTTTAAAAGTAAGATTGAAGCTGAGTACACCCAACTCATTCCAATTTTCACCCTTAATAGAGATGTTGCCTTTCTCATGTATTTTGGAGGTCTTTCTTCTAGCTTCACGAGATTAGCCTCAAATATAGCCCTGCCTTCCACTCGGAGACTACCATTCAGACGAAGCCTTAACTCGCACTTTGGAGGCATATTTGCGGTCTTTTGCCATGCATTAGCCTGCAAGATGGGTGGATTTTCTCACCCGAGACGAGCTATGGTATAATTCCTCCTTTCACATTTGCATCCAAATGATGCCATTTTGTGTCATGTACAGTCAAGATTCGGTGCACATCCCTCCTTTCACATCAAGGGTGTGTTTTGTAACAATAAAAAGTTTTCAATTTAAAACATTTTAATCTAAAATTTTTCACTCTCCACAACTACTCTATTTTTTAATTATTTCTTCATATTTTCTTATACAACTACCCTACTTTTCAATCATTTCTACATAATTACTAACACAAAAAATCTATCTATTTCAACTTTATTTTATTTATTCCTTATCATTACTCTTATCATATCACATCATTTGATAACTTCTCATATCTATAACTTTTCATCAAAAAATTTATTCATTCCCAAAAACACCCAAGTCTAAACTTGCATAAGTGCATATGAAGTGGTAGACTGATAAGCACTATTCGGGCATTGACTTTTAGGGTGGGCAACTGGGTCTACTTGAAGCTCTGACCATTCTATTAGCAAACACTGCATCTAGGCTATTTTTACAAGTTGTCGCCAAGATCCTACGACCCATTCCTTATACTTGAGAAAGTGAGGAAATCTAAGGAATTAATGGTCATGGTCAATTCATCAACTCGTTTGTCTAACCCGTTTATAAATGAGTTCGGTTTGAATTTTTAGATAAATTGTTTATGATCTATCAACTCATTCAATAATTTAATTAAATAAATAAAATACGGTTCAGATTTTATAATACATCAACCCGTTTAACCTATTTAACTTATTTAATTTGTTAAAGTATAATATATGTATATACGTGTGTAAATCCTTAGTTATTTTCCCCGCTATCTCTCTCCCATTGCCTAATTTCTATTTCCCTCTCCTGTCTTAATTCCATTTTTTCATTATCGTACTATTTTCATTTTCCCCTTCGCTGAAAAATACTCTCTTACCTCTCACTGCAAGATCATATTTTGTCAGACTCTGTGCTTTTATGGGTGTGATTGGCAATTGATAGAAAATGTTAAGTTAAAACTTTTCAATCTAAAACTTTTCACTTCCTATAACTATTATATTTTTTAATTATTTTTTTATATTTTCCTATATAACTACCCTACTTTTCAATCATTTTTACACAACTATCCACACAACTAACTTATCTATTTTAACTTTATCTTCTTTACTATTCATCATTACCCATATCATATCACACTATTTGACAACTTTTACTCTTTAAAATTTTTCATCAAAAATTTTATTTATTACCAAACACACCCTATGTTGTCTACTATATAACCTATTAATAACTCTTCAACTCGTTTATTAAATGAATTGTAAATGAGTTAGGATTGAAGTTTTCTAAATAGGTTAATAAATAAATTAGGGTTGTAATATTTTAAATAACTTAGGATTAGAAATAGACACCAACTCGTCCAATTCAATCCATTAACACCCTAGGACTATCATGTACAATCAACAACTATCGACTAAATCCAAGCTCCATCTAATTTTTCATGTTTCCTTTCTCAAAAAATGTATCAACTTGCTAATCTTTGTATTGATAGAGTTTCCACAAACTACTGATGATAATCATCCTTGTTTGCGCTCTGCAACTTTGTTGGACGCCCACCTTATTATGCATGGTAATTAGCAGCACCAAGAGGTGCTCATGAGGTAGTTTGAGTTGCCCAAAGTAGCATGTTATTTTTTGCGTGCTATAACGGGCCGACAAGTGGGCTTAAAAATATATATGCGCAATACAAAATGCTAAAAAATTAAAATAAAAATAGATATATGTGCAAGGTTGAAGGTAAACGTGCAAATGCAAGAGCAAAAAATAAATATGATACAAGGTGCGGAAAATTAAATAAGCAATGCGAGTAAGCCGGTTAGTTAGTTAGAATGTGAGTTAAATGCAAAAATTAAGCGTGCAAATAAAAAGATAAAAAATGTAGAAATGAGGTTCAAGATCAGAGATAAAAAATATTTAATGTTTAGACATGTAGGTTAAAAAAAAATGCAAATGTTAGAACTTTTATATGATGCAAAATTAGTCAAACTAGTATATCAATTAGTTGCTGTTAGAAGTTAGTAAAATGCATTAAGGAAATATGCAAAATAAAAAGGATAAAAGATGTAAAAGAGGAGTTCAAGATCTGAAATGTGAATAAAGAGAAAAAGTGTAGATATGATGGTTAAAAAAGAGATATGCAAGCATTAAAGTTTTTAAACGATGCAGGTCATTATAGATTTTTAAATAATGTGAGTTAGTCAAATACGAATATGTGTATTCATTAGGCACAATCAATAATTAGCAAAATGTATGCCAATGCATATATGCGTAGCAAAATAGAAAGCAAAATTAACATGTTAATTAATTTTTTTGAAGTTATTGCTAACCAAATAACAATGGTTAGTCCATGTACAATAAGGCACTATAATACAATGATTACATGGGTGGACTCATAATCAAAAGAAAATAAAAATGTTATCCTTCTCTAATACATTAGTCCTGGGAGTGTTAAAAAATAACATCGACTTTCTACGTAAAAGTTTAGGAGGGGGGAAGGAGAAATTTAATTTTTAGGTTTCTTATGAAATCCTAACTCAATCTTGTAAGAGGGTATAGGAACTTCGTTCCCATTATATAAGGAGGAGCGATCCTGTTAGCCCAGGTTGAGTAAATGTCTCACTTAGCTCACCTTAAAAAACTTATTTACAACAACTTTTTTTTTTACTTTTTTCTTCGTGCACTTGTTTATCTAAATGTATTTAATATATCGATCAAGTTTTACCATTTTTGAATATATTTATCTGTTTTTCGATATTTTTAAATATCTATATGTATATATGTATTTAAAATACCCTTATTTTTAAAAATCTAAAAAAAGATATACATATCTAAACATGGTAAAACTTAATGTGTATACACTTAGATAAACAAGTGTATGAAGAAAAAAAACAAAAAAATTTGTTTTAAATAGGATTTTTGAGGTGGGCTAAGTGGGGCATTTACTTAGCCCGGACTAACAGGATCATTCATCTTATATAAGATGTGATTTTTTTTTATAATTGTATGATTTTATTATTTTTTTTTTTTTGAAAAATTTACAAAATAGAAAATGCTTGTTTGAAAAATTTTCAGCGTTGAAAGCTAACGACCAGATTAAAAAAAATTTACAAAACAACAAATGCTTGTTTGAAGAAATTTCAGCTGTTGAAGACAAACGGCCAGATTTCACTACTTTTTTTTTTTTTTAAAAAGAAACTAAAAATGCCAACGATGTATTAAAGATTTTTTTTTATATAAATATATGACTAACTTAACTGCTGCAAAATGACATTAATGCATGAAGGGAATACATGCCGTGCCGTGCAAATTAATGGGTTGCAAACGACCAGGGTGCTGCCTTCACCATTTGGTTTTTTTTTTTTTTCCTCTGTAAAGGAAAGAAAAAATGGCGTGAAATGAGATGATGAAACAACGTTGGATAGAAAGAAAATAAGGCAAATAATCACAAATAAGAATAAGGCAGAGCACTAGACGAACCAGATACATGGCTAGAAAAAAAAAAATTTGATGGAAAGAGAAATGAAAAGGACGGACGGACGGACTGGGGCAGCGTTGGATTAAAAAATGGGATTAATAAACAGAGGTTAAAATGGAGCAAAGTGACGGAAAACGAGCAAGGATGGGATTTTTAGTTGATGGATGAATGAAGGGGATGAATTAGGGAAAATAGGTGAGGGGTAAAGCTTGGGTATGCTTGAATTTGGAGGAAATGGGGGAGGAGAACGCCCCTCTTATAGCCTTTTGGTTTTAGAAAATTGCACATTAATATGTTTTGGTAATATTTTGCAAAATCTCACCATTATCTCTTTTGCAATATTCTATATCTAAGGGTCCCTCTTGGAAATTCTACGAATGGTTTTTGGAAAACTATAAATGGGCCTATGGTTTTGCTTAGCTAGGAAGTCAACTCTTTTCTAGCCATTGATATTTGTTTTTCATTCATGCCTTATCCTTCACTTGTTTTCCCTTGATCTTGGACGGGACTCACCCTTATTGATGTCTCTTGATAACTTTGACTGCTTGGATCTTCATTCAGTGGTTTGAATCTCATAGTTTTTATTTTTCATTAGTAATGCTGCAAATCCATCTTTTTTCTCGTCAAATAAATTTTAACCATACAAATCTCATAAATATTAAATATTAAATATTTTACCTGATCAAAACCATTCATCACGTTCTTTTCAATCCATTTGTTTTGAGAGAACATTTTTTACTTTATCTTGAATGCAAATTGCTCTTGATCAATAATAGTGATTAATAACCCTTCTTCTAAAATGTGCATTCATGAGTGATTAATAACCCTTCTTTTAAAATGTGCATGCATGCATTGGGAGTCCATTCTTCAAATGGATCCTACACATACTTAGCCTTGCAAATATACTGGTTAATATTCAAATGTACAAATATAAAAAAGTCCACTATTTCGTAAGTAAGCTATAAGATTATGAACCTATTTATGGAAAGCCCAACTAAAATTTTAAGTTTACATTTATGTGGGGATAACTCCTGAGAAGACCTGGATCGGCTTTGGTTATCCTTTCCCGACCTGAACTCGATGGAACAAGTTTTCTCTCAAAGGGGTGGGAGTGTTATGACCTCATACGGAAACAACAGTAATGAGAAGGGGCATCGGTGTAGGCTTAATGTCACAAGCTGGGACTTTTCAACCCTGAACTTGTGCGGCACTTAGCTTGCTCACACCATTGTGAGGACTAAGTCAGCCTAAACCAGACCAAACACTTGAGAAAGTGATGGTAGAAATGGTGGACAAAAGAGGAGA
>JAXCLR010000050.1:18328041-18379982 GCA_035584095.1 Annona squamosa
TAGAGGATTCAAGAGAAGTCTGGAAGGTTCTAGAACTCTCTACACTTTTCTTTCTCTAGAACTTTCTAGAGAACTCCGGTACCTTCATGATTTCTTCTAGTCTTCTCTAGAACTTTCTAAAGAATTCCGACACTTTCATGATCTCTCTATTCTTCTCTAGAACTTTCTAGAGAACTCTGGCACTTTCATGATTTCTCTATGATTATGTAGAGATTTCCTTGATGTCCTTTATCAAAATATTTAGGACGTGACATTAAGCCCTAGAGGGAATAAAGTCTAGGACGTGTTAGAGCTCAAATGGTAGAATATTTGAGAAGGGGGCGTGCTTAGCATTCCCATGTGGAGAGCGTTCCTGTGTTAGTCTATTCAAAGGGCGAGATAACAAAGACTTAAGTCAAATTGTCCAAGATAGAGTTCTATTTCCATTTTCTTTTGTAGATTGTAGCTTTGTACATTCTTGAATTCTTGTAGTTGAATTCTTGACCTTGTAAACGATTCCTTTCATCAATCAATAAGCCAATTGATCATCCATTTTGGAATATCATGAATAATAAAAACATAATAAGAAACAGTGCATCTGTGACTTGTAATGAGATGATGTTGTAAATAGGTGTGTAGCTCCATTTGGATAATCCAAATAATACATACTCAAGTAATCTAAATTTTAAATAGTTTGGTTTGATATTATTTGAGTTTCGGCTAATAAATATAGATTTAATGGGAACCAACTATAATATGAATAAATAACACTAAATTTGGATCGAATTATATAATCTAAAAGAATCCAACATTTCAATTCAAATAATTTAGATTAAACAATTCAAATAATTTCAATATATTTAGGTACAATCTTATATTTTATATTAACTTTAAATATATAATTAAATGAATATAAAATTGCATATTATTTTAATTTATTGTATTTCTATTATGCTTTTCATTGAATACTAACTCGACATACTAAATGATTACTAACGATGTTAAATAATATTTTCAAGGTTAATGAAACTTAATAACACTTTTAAAATTTGTCGAAAATTCATAGTTACTTATTAGTATAAGAAATTTACTTAACAAATTTTTATTTAGAATAATATATAAAATATTTATAAAAATTAAAATTCAAAGTTCTCCTAAATTATCAATTGAAATATTTAATTGTTTAACTCGAATTTTAATTCAAATTTTATAAATTGGTTTGGTTTGGATTTGAGATTTAGAAATTGAATTACAATTTTCCAATGTAGATTTGGAATGAATTCACTTCAAATCAATTTGAATTGACCTAAGTTGCAACCCTTGTTATAATATGACTTTTAGCCATTAACAACTTAAAAGTAATCTTATGACATTAATTTTTAGTTTTGTTTAAATTATAAAATCTTCTCATCAACCCATTGCTAAAAATAATGTTTTAGTAATGACAAAAGTTTAATTCTAGTGATATTTGTACATTTTTTGTTATGATGTGTTAATGACAAAGGGAAAATTGAAGAAAAATTTAGTAGAAATCTTTTGAAATATATAGAATAATAATATGATATAATAGAGATAATAATTAGAAGTAAAAAATAAAAATTAAATAAATAAATAATAAATGTCAAGAAATGATTATCTTGGAGAGTACTTTTATGTAAAAGTGTATAAAGTAGTAGTAAAAAAATAATTTTCTTTCCCCTCAGCCAAAGTGTGTTTGGATATTTGGAATTTTTTTCTACTTCTCTAATTTTCTATATAATTTAATATCTTAACAATTAAGTATTCTTTAACTTATTTCTTCATGTTATTTATATAATTGGATCTACTTTTATGTAATTTGCATACATAGAAGCAGTTCTATATTACTCCTTTAAAATTTAAAAATTTGACAGTTGATTGAAAATCAAATACATTCATTATATTTAACATTATTTATTTATTCAAGAGATTAAATTTTATCTAAATCAAATATATGTACGAGTCACAATTGCTTAAAAATAAGTATATTTTTGTGTAAATTAGAAAAAATGCTTAGATCCATTCACATATATATTCGAATGTAATAGTACTTAATATAATTATTTATCCACATAGAAATGATATTTTAGATAATTTAAATATTGAACATACATTATTAAAATCGATATTTAATATTAAATTATTTTAATATATTAATTTTATACATATGTAGATAAGATTGATACATAGTGACATTAGACAAATGAAAGAGTTTTTTGGATACTGTAAATGATATTAAATACAATGAATAAAATAAAATATTCAAAATAAAAAATTACATAAAAAATAATTTTAAAGTGCGTTCCCGATATATGACTAATTTATGTATTTTAATTTTATTTCTTTCTTCTGTCCTTGTTATTCTTTGATATTGTACCGTTACCATGCTTTCAGTCAGCGGGCATATTGTACTAATGTAGCAGTGTGCCTGCAGTGCTGATTCCACGTACACCTTTCTGAGAACGGCTTCGGTGGACTCGTTTGTCTATTTCGACAGGAAATCTTTCCAAAAATTAATTATTTGATTTTGTTTCGAAAATTTAACCACACAAATTATTTAAAATATAATTTTTACCATTCATAATGAAAACAATTCAAATATAATGGTGATAATTAAAAAAATTAGATATGACAATATTAATGGTGTTTGCATTTTTAGATTATAAATAACATGTGAAATAAGATTTGTATAATCTGAAACGATACATACATATGTGGTTAAGATGAGTCTAAAAAAGTTTGCTAAAATATTGTCTGCTAATTTTTATTTGCTAAATACGTAAATTTTATATTTTTTACTCATTTAAGGTCACAATCACATCTGATTTTTTAAATTTTCATTATAAATGATCAAAATTATTTTTTAAATAATATTTGTGGCTAGATTTTTAAAAACAAAAAAAATTAGTTTTTGAAAGTAGTTTATGCTGAGATGGTGGGAACCGTTCTCCACCCTTCCACAGTTCCACTCACCTCACCTTCTTGTGTCACTCGCCCCACTTGTCAAGTGAGCAAGTTACAGGTGCCCACTATTTCCTGGAAAAGCTGTGCAGGTTTTTTGCATAGTAAACTCTCTAACTTTGGCCAATTGCATTTACAACCACAGTTTGGCCGTTTGCTTTTTAAACCCAATAAATTTTTGCCTTTTGCTTTTCGAACATCGCGGCGTAACAGCGTCGAATAACATCGTTAAGATGCATAAAATGTCTAAAATATCCTCACGTGCAGATGGAAAGCACCACCAACGCGCAAATGTAGAAACCCGAGCGACGGAAATGACTAGTGCAGAGAACGTGGTGGCCGGACGAAGATGCGGCATCCATCAACCTTTCCTCTAACTGAAAAATGTTTGCTTTTATGCTTGGATGTGAAAGAATTTGAGATGTTGCCGCAACGTTTTAATGGAGCTTGGCTTCAATTTCTGCTCATGACGTGAAGAAGGAGATGGAAGCTAGTTAGTGCTGCCCACTTTGACTACAGAAATAATGGAGCAGTAGCTGGTTAGGGATTTGTTTTCTGCCTATCAAAAACAAAGAAAGGGTGATGCAGACTTTTGAATCGAAATTTTGGGTAGATGGAAATTGGGTTTAATGGATTGCCAAAATCAAGCTTGGATGCTTGAGGCTTGGAGACGATCTGCTTTGCTTGGGAAGTTTGCTCAATTATCTCTAGCTGGATTAGTGAGCTGCCAGTGTTGCCATTGGTTGCTATTGGAGGTGTGCTCTGTTCGGGTGTTTGGGAATAGAGGTTGCCGACTTTAATTCGTGATTTTGGTGTTGCAATTGATAGGCCCCGTAGATGAAATCTGTGCTAAAGAGAGGCTATGACTGGTTGATTTTGGAATTTTTTATGTCCATATTAATGGGTTAACTGTAAGCTTTTTGGGTTGTTGTCATGGCTGGATGCAGGTGCGGTGATGCTGGATTTGATCGAGAAAGGGAAAAATCGATGGTTGCTTGTTGGATGCAATCTGAATACTAGATACAAATTAAATTGAAGGCTTGATTGTTCGACGGTGAAGAGGAGAAAATGGGTTTGAAAGGGGGGAACTCCATGGCTTGCTTGTCGATGATTGTTTGCTTGGCGTGGAGAAGACGCGTTGCCGGTTTTGGTAGGTTTCGATTTTTGGATGGCTTGTTGGAGATTAAGAAGATGGGAACCATGGCTGTCTTCAATTTAGGGGAAAAGTGCATAGGATATGGCGGAGCACAAAAAATGATGCTTCGGTGGTGCATTATTAGTTGGTGTTCCAAAATAGGTGAATATGACATGGGACGATCTGAAATAAAGTTATTTACAAGCTTATTTTTGTAAATTTCAAAAAATGAGCGTGAGATAGATTGGAATACGCGTGTCTTGAGATGCGGTTATGCCATGAGGTTCAAAAAGCAAAAGGCAAAAGTTTACTGAGTTCAAAATGCAAACGGCCAAACTTCAAGGTTGGAGATACAATTGGCAAAAGTTAGAGGATTGACCGTGCAAAAAACCCCGGCTGTGCGCTGCATCGTTTTCCTCGGTTGTTTCCCGACATCGTAAACGCATAAATGTTTGTCCGTTGTCATCGCAGTAACCAACCCCTCTCTCTCTCTCGAGCTCGGCTTTTTCCCGAAATCGCCACCAATCTAGGGCTTCTCAAAGATATCCTTTGCCTCAAAATCACGCGGATCTTAGAAATCTCGTCTTTCTTCCACATTTACTTCGTTTGCCAAAGCTCCCTCTCCAGTCTTCTCTGCTCTGCATTTCAAGCCTCCGTAGCTGCAGCGCTTTGTGATCTGTCTCGATATAATTTTGGACGCCCTACGACATCTTGCCCTTATATTCTGTTTGGAGTTTCGTCCAAAGGTACAATTTCATTTCCCCAACACCTGCAACGATCTAGAAGAAATGTTAGGGTTCTGTTCTCTTTTCTGTTGATTTTAGACTTGGAATTTGATTATTACTGCGATCCGACAAGCAGTTGAACACTAAGCACTATCTTGGCATATGCATTTGCTAAGACTTCTGTTGCTGGGGGCACTCCGCTGCAACAAGTTTATAAAAGTGGCCACCTTTTTACCGTCGAATTTAGATTGAGTTGCGATTAGTAAGTCTAGTTTCAAATTTTGCTGCAGCTTATCTACTTTTGTCAGCTAATATTCTATTGTTATTTGCAGCTAAATATAAATTATTATATCAAGTATTATTTCTTATTACATAAAATGTGAAGACTGGTTTATTTTAGCAAATTGCCCTACTCTAAAACTACCATGTATTTGTAGCTAAATGTGCACACATATGTAGTTAAATCCATTTATAAGTAGCCAAAATTATCTTATATACCATACAAAATTTAGGGTGTTTGGGAAGTGATAGAACTTCTAATGAAAAGTTTATGACGTAAAAATTTTCGAATTGTTAGAAAATGATATGATATGACAGAGGTAATGATGGGGAGTAAAGAGAATAAAGTTAAAATAAATAAGTTAGTTGTATAAAAATAATTAAAAAGTAGAATAGTTGTATAGGCAGATATGAAAAAACGATTAAAAAATATGATAGTTATTGAAAGTGAAAAATTTTATATTGAAAAGTTCTAGTTGGAAAAGTTCTATGCTTTTCCAAATACCCTCTTAACTACTTGTACTAACATTTGTCGTAGTGCAAGCAGATCCACTCTAACAAATTTCATTGAAAGAAGCTAGTTTTTTGACTGCATATAATGCTTATTTGACCACATACATATAAGTTTGGCTACGTATGCATACTTGGTTACATCTACATGGCTGTTTAAGGGTAGTGATAATTACTCAAATGTAGCTAGCTTTTGCCTTAAGTGCAGCCAAAATTAATATCTAATACAACAATTTATATTTAATTGCAAATAATAATAACAATTTTAATTGCAAAAGTATGATAGTTGGCTATGTTAAATACTAGATGTAGCTAAATCTAAATTTGGCTGCACAAAGTTAGCCACATATATAAACTTTTGTTGTAGTCAATATCAAAACCAAAAAAATTATTTTTCAATTTGGATGCACGCATTCACACAAAGTAAGGTAGTTTTAGTAATATCTCGGTTTTCTTGGTTGAAATTATCTTTCATACTTGGTGTAACATGGTGCCACTTAACATTTTATGATATAATGTAAATTGCGAAGAAGCGTTAGTCTGATGGTCCTACACCAGTTGATTCGATCCAAAGAATTTTCTTCAAAAGTTTATGAGAGATCCAAATTTTCTTGCTGCTTCTTTTTAAAACTTAAACACAGGTTTCAGATGTTATAATCCATATAGAGCTCCAATAGATACGATTTCAGATGTTTTAAACTGAGATGATATTAGGTATTTAATAATTAATTTGATTGTATCTCCTACTGAAATGATTTTAGGCAGTTTATTTAAATGAATAGTTGGTCAGCTTAGATATCGGCAACATTAAAAAATGCACCTACGTACTTTGCATTTACTGAATATACCATTTGTATTGGAACTTATATTAGAATTCACGCTGAAACAACATATTGTAACCCACTAGATCCTTATAGATTTTAAAGCTTCTTGTTGAACTTTCCTATCCATTTCTCCCGGTGGCACTGATAAGTGGTTCATCCAGCTGGTGCTCCTTTTATCCATTATACCATTTGTTAACATGGTTGGCAATCTGATGGCTCACTGACTCAGGAATTCCACATTTTTTTGGGTCAGTTTTTGATGAGTTTGCTGATTATATGGTTGCTTAGAAGTCCTATGTTCTTGATGATTGTGAGGCTATGTTTTCAGTAGTGCTGTTGCTCATTTTTATTGGAGGATTTAAATCTTTAGTGCCGTCCTTCTGTGCTTCGGAACTGCTACCATAGGCCTCAAAAATATTGGAGGACTCTAAAGCGTCAGCATCTCTGGATTCGGCTATGGCTGTTCCTGCAGTTCTCTCATATTGAGCATACTTATCCGAATTTGTAACTTCTGCTATGACTGTTCCAGCAGTTCTCTCATATTGAGCATACTTATCCGAATTTGTAACTTCTGCTTGGACGGAACCTAGTTTTTCCTGCTCTTTGTTGGTGTTTGATGAACTTCATTATTTATTGGCTAATTTCCATCTTCAAGGACCCCACTGCTATCACTGGTTATTTTGTTTTCATTTCCATTTGCTTGTTGGTATGCTTTGCTATTAGAGTCCATATTCTCTCCATGAGCATGGATATGGAGGTGGCATCTGCACAAGCGACTATGGTAGTAGTACCATAGAGAGCTTAGATGATGGGCACCTAGTCTAGTTGGTACTTGCAGACGGTGACTACTTTTTCAAGCATTTTAACTTTTTTCCACTAGTTGCATCAAAATTCTCTCCTCTTCTAATGACAGCGACAATTTGGTTTGGGAAAGCTCTTTGATGACCTAGGTATTTGGAAATGCCAAATTTGGGAAGGCTCTTTGATGACCCACAACCATTGGTTTTGTCATTGCTTTAGAAGGACAAATAATCCATTTGATAATGTGGGTAGGACGGAAAGTGAGAAAGTGAAAATTTTTGAAAAGTGTGAGAGTAATGTAATACGATAAAGGTAAAGTGGGAATAAATAGAGTAATTGTATGAGAAAATGATTGGAATATAGGGGTAAAAATGAAAAAAATAAGATAGTTAAGTAATTAAGATATTAAATTATTTTTTGGAAAGTGTGTGAAGGAGAAGTAGGAAAATAGTTTTCTACTTATGCTTGTTACTAAATAGGTCATAATACTTAAGATCTGTTTGGTAATAAGTTTAGGTGAGAAAGTGGTTTCGCACTTTTCCCTTACATATTTTCTAAAAAATAATTTGACATTTTAACTACCTAACTACCCAATTTTTTTCATTTTTATCTCTATATTTCAATTATTTTTTACATAATTACTTTATTTATTTTCACTTTACCCTTATTATATCACATCACTTTTACACTTTTTGAAAATATTCTTTTCATCTCTTCCTTACATCCCTTCTTACCGATATTATTAAATGCATCCTAAATTTTAGCCAAAAAGCTAGACAAACTACCCTTCTGGATGATGAAAAAGTACTTAAATTTATCCCCTTTGGGAGCAATTTTGATATAAAATATTTTGTGGCTAGATGGCTGCAAAGAATACGCTATAGCTCCACTTATCCAGTGAAGATGGTGGTCAATGAAGAGCCAAACCTTCAAAGTAAGCTAACAAATGTTGAAGATATTGGAGATAAGAATCTAGCTCTAGCAAGTAGTCGATGGTAGTGAGCATGTGATAGAAGATTGCCACATAGTGAGGAGACAGGGGAAGGTGAGGTCCCTCATTGGGATGATGAATATCCTAATGGAAGTTATCCCTTGTGGCATCTTAGTTGAAGAAATCAAAGAAATGAACTCTACTGTTGAGAGACTTGATAGACACATTGGTTTTCCCTACCGTTTCTTAGTTTAGGAAGGTTTGACAATAGATTTTGTGGTCTTTAGAGCCATCATCGAAGATAAGATGAAAGCAAGAATGAAAAAAGCTCTAGCAAATGAAGAAGACCTCCACTCTATAGTGGTTAAAATGGAAGCAAATTAGAATTGTGCATGCAGCATTCCAAGGGAATAGTGTGCACATTATTCTTATCTACTTTCATTTTAAAGAACAATGCGTCCTTATTTTTGACATGATGTGGGATAGGTGCAAAATACAAGGGGAGGTGGAGCTGTGGAGGGGAGTGGGTATGTGGCATCACATGGACAAATGTTGATGATAGTCAACAAATTTTGGTCCTATAAGCAGTGGAATACTGAAATTGAATGATTTGTAAGAGCACTATCTTGGTATTTACATTTGCTAAGACTTATAGAAAAAGCTGCACGACACTACAACAAAGCTTATAAAAGTAGTCACCTTTTTCAACTAAATTTAGATTCAGATGCATTTAGTATCAAATGCAGCCATTTATGTAGTTTTGTTAACTAAATATTCTATGGTTATTTGCAACCGAATATGAATTATTTTATTAAGTATTATTTTTTGTTGCATAAAATATAAAAATTGGTATGTTTAAGTGAATTATGTTGCTCTAAAGGAATTATGTATTTGTAACCAAATATGCATATATATGTAGCTAAATCCATTTATACAAGCCAAAATTATCTTATATACAACAACAAATTTAGCTATTTGTACAAACATTTGTAGTGCATGTGACCCACACTACAACCACTTTCATTAAAAGTAACTACTTTTTTAACTGCATATAAAGCTTATTTCGCTACACATGCATTAGTTTGGCTACATCTACATATTTGGATGCATATTCATGCTTGCTTAAGGGTAGCGGCACTTGCTCATATGGAGCTAGCTTTTACCTTATATGCAACTAAAATTAATATCTAATGTAATTATTTAGATTTGACTATAAATAATAATAACAATTTTAGTTGAAAAATATGATAGTTGGTTACATTAAATATTAGATGTAGCTTAATTTAAATTGAGTTGCAAAAGTAAGCCATATATATGGACTTTTGTGTAGTCAATGTCAAAAAAAAGTGTTTCAATATGCATGTGTGTGCAATTTTAGTAATATGTTAGTTAGCTTGGTTGAAAATCTCTTTCGTACACTCATTGTAACATGGTAAAACGTTCTCTGTGTAATGCGAATTGCGAACAAGTGCTAGTCTAATGGCCCTGCACAAGCTAATTCAACCTAAAGAATTTTCTTCAAAAGTTTATGGGAGGTTCAATTATCCTTTTTGTTGATGCTGCTTTGAAACTCCAATGTAAATTTTAGATATGATAAACCATATTGAACAACAGTAGATATGATCTGAGATGATATTAGGCAAACCTAGTATTTTGTTCATCCGTGTTGGTGGTTATTGCTTTGGATGAGTGGCAATGAAGTATTCTGTGGTGGCCGTTCTAGCTTTTCTCTCATATTGAGCATGCTTCTTCAAATTTTCATCTCCTGCTTGGTAGGAACCCATTACTTCTTGCTCTTCATTGGTGTATATTTCATGAACTACATTAGTTATTAGAAAATTTCCATCTGCAAGGACTAGGGGTGTAACTTGGTACTGGGTTGGTCCGAACCTGCCCGACCCATCTCGGTTTCAAAACCAAATTTTGGTTTAATATTTGAATTTTTTTTTCAAATTAGACCTTGTTTCAACCTAACCCGAGAAAATCCGAAACCAATATCGAGTTTGCATCAACTCGGTGCCAAAATCCGATCCGGTCCGAACTTGATATTCTCCCTAATTTATTAAAATATTTATATTTGTTTATGTATTAAGTATTTTAATTATAATTGCAACAAAAGTTATTTCATATAATAATAACTTAGTTAAACTGTAATTTTATTTTAAAATAAAGGTAATGTTTATTTTAAAACTTAAATATTATATGCATTTGTTTATAAAAGTTGAAATATATTACATTTACATTAGCCTTATTTGCAAATAACTATAAATATACTAACTCTTTAAATTTATTACAGATATTTTAATTAACTACGTTAAATATAAGTCTCATTTTTATTAAACTTTAAACAATAATTTCATGTAATTTTATTTATTTTCTTACCTTGATTTTTTTAATAACATTACCTTTATTGTTATGTGTAAATTCATTACGTTCATTATAATTAAAATTATCTTTTAATTAAAAGATTAACTTTCATCAAAATTAAATATATTATAGGTCATCTAAATATATTCATGATTCATGTGCTAATGGAATAATGTTTAAAGAAATTATTATCTCTATCAGTAATTTTAATTTCTATTGGTTCGAGAATAACCTAAATTGCAACTCGAAACCAATACCAACTGATCCGAACCTGACTGAACCCAGATTCTAATGTTAGGGTTTGGATTTAGGTTCACATAAACCCGGTAGGCTTAGAGTTTAAGTTTACTCAAACCCGGTACAACCCAACTCGAGTTGCACCCTTATTAAGGACCCCATCACTGTCATTGGTTATTTTGTTTTCATTTCCATATGTTTGCCGGGATGAAGTTTCTTGTGTTTTTCTATTAGAGCCCATATTCTCTCCATGAGCATGGATGTGGTGGAGGTGGTTGCAGAAGAGGTGGCCATAGCAAGTAGAGACAGAGAGTAGATGATTGGACCTTGATGGCAGTAGCTTAGCTTCCACCCCAAATGTGTTTGCTTGTGCAATAGTCCAGTTATTGCTTGCAAGTGACGATGCGCTGTCCGAGCAATTTTGACTTGCTTCCACCAGTTGCCTCATAATGCTCTCCTCTTCTATTGAAATCCACAATTTGGTTTGGGAAGGCACTTTAATGAATGAGGTGTTTGGAAATGCCAAAATTTGCGAAAGCTCTTTGATGACCCATAACCACTAACTCGGGCCGGTTCGATTCGGGTAGTGGTCGACCCTACTTGTACCCTATTTGCAAAGTTCGGTTTCTAGTATACCACACTCTATCCATTACCCATTTGGTTGATTTTAAATTAATTCTTTTAATACTCAAATATAATATTTTCTTAAAAAATATTTATATGTTATTTTAAATAATATAAAGAAATACTTGTTTATATTTTAAAATCACAAGTACATATGTTATTGTCTACATTATTATATAAAAAATATAAAGTACTACACCCCACTCATAAAAACAATTAACATATTATAATCACAATTCACAAATTTATTTATAAAAGAATTTCAGAAGCCAATGACATTAAAACCTAACTAATTTCTTACTTTATAATACACAACTCCACAAGTTAGGCACAAGATTAATTAAAATGGGTGTGTACATAAGATGTCATAGAAAAAACAAAACATCTTATATTACATATATCATATGCATCATATAATTATACATATTCGGGTCGGTTCCCGATACCCAACGTATCTACCCGACCCGTATGCTATTTGAGGATGCGGGTAATAATTTGAATTCTACCCATTCCCGTGGGTAATATTTTATGGCCTACCGTATCCAAATTAGGGTCGGGTTAGCGGGTTCCCATGGGTACCCTACCTAAGTTGCACTTTTAGGCGTTGCCAAATACTCTAGAAAGGATTGAGTTCAGACCAAAAGCTGTACAAACCATCCTTTTCGGCGGGTGGAGAAGTACCAAAATTTATCTCCTTTGGGAGTGAATTTGATATAAAAAGATGTGACTAGATGACCATAGAGAAATGGGAAATGGACTATGCTATAAACATAGGGAATAAGGCAGTTGATGAAGCTAGCCCTTCAGAGCAAGCTGGGTTGATCTGAGAGGTTGAAGATATTGGAGATCAAGTTTGGCACCAGCAAGTGGTTGGTGGTAGCGAGCATGTGGCAAAAGATTGCCACAACGAGGAGCTGGGGGAAGGTGAGGTTCATTGTTGGGATGAGGAATCTCCTAATGAAAGTTGTCGCGAAAGACATATTAGTTGAAGAAATCCAAGCAGGTTAAAATAGTCGTGGGGGCGTGCAAATCAAGGGGAGAGAGGCATGAGTAGGTGGCATCACACGTAGCACAATTCATGCCCTTTTGTAATGTGGGGTGAGCTAAGAGTCTCTCTCTTGCTAGTCTCTCTACATAACACTTGTTATGTATTGTCTAGCGGAACAGACCATGCTAGCTCAACAGTCAACACCTTGTATACCATATGGCCCGCTAAGCAAATCCTTACATAGAGAGGGATTGTTTTAGTCCTATAGACTCTAGGAGAGAAATTCTATTGTAGAAGTGTATCTTAAGAAAATGATGGGATCTTCTCTCACAACTTAGATGTCTAGGAGAATCATATTGCCACCAAACTTTTGATAGTTGTCCTCAAAGAGCTTCAGCAAGCCGTGATTCAACACTAGTGGTTAGAGACTTGCACGGATAAGCAACCCTTGAGAGCAGCGTTTTTAAAATTGAACCATGGGATGAATCATTTTTATCTCCAGTTTTGGTCCAACCGTTGGTTTAAATCGTCTTGAATCCTAAGATTAAAATAATATAATTATGATGTAATGATTATGGGAGTGTTTAGGAATGAATAAAACTTTTGATGAAAAGTTTTGGAGAGGAAATGTGATATGATATGATAGGAATAATGATTAGGAATAAAGATGATAAAGTTAAAACAGATAGTTTAGTTGTATGAGTAGTTATGTAGAAATAATTAAATAGTAGGGTAATTGTATAGGAAAATGTGAAAAAATAATTAAAAATATGGTAATGGTAGAGAGTGAAAAGATTTAGATTAAAAAATTTTAACTTGACATTTTATGCCCATTGCCAAACACACCCTATATCAATTATTTTAATGTATTAAAGCAAAATTAGACTTATTCAATTATTTGGAATATGCATATTAAAATGCACATATATGCAGTAGAATCTATATTCATATTTAAAAATAACATAATACCGACAGAAAATTTTCATGATTTTCATGGCTAAATTGAACAGTCCTCACAGCTTTCAGCAAAGTCAATCTTACCACACCACCAGTAGTTGACTGTCCAACTGGTTGGACCAGACGATTCAGTCCTGCTTTCAAAACACCGTGGAGAGGACAACGCCGATGATTGTACAGGGAAAACCCCTAATCTTCTAGAGTTTCTTCTCTTTTTTCTTTTTATATTTTCCCTTTGGCAATAAATTCTTTTGCCTCATTTGATTGAATGGAGGCTTTCTCCATTGGTTGTTGTATTTTTTTTGGAAGAAGCATGACCATAGGTATCCCTCCCTCCTAGAGAAATATTCTTTTAGCTGGGATCTTATTTTTCTAGATGATTTTTTATTTTTTGGATGATTTTTAGATTTTCTCAATATGAGAACGTTCCTAGTTGCTCTCTTCTTAACTTCTCATTTCTCGATTTTGTTTGTTTGTTTGACTCGCTCTTTTTCTTCTTGCTGAGATTAGTATCCTCTACATGTTAGGTACATTTTTGTGTTGTTTGGGAACTTTTCTATGTTTTTTCTATAAATAAATATTCCATTAGTTTTGTTTCTTTCATTCTCCTCTTTTCTTTCAGATTTTTTCACCATGAATGACCATGTAATGATCATGTTTCTCCTGGACTTAGTTCTCCACCTCTTCTTTTGAGGAAGATTTTCCCCATTGATGTCCTCGTGGTCCCTCTATTTTCCCTTGTCGAGGATGCAGTGTTGAAATGGATGGATTTTTGACTTGGAAAAGTGGATATCTCTACTTTTTATTTTAGGTCCATTTAGATCTTTCAAAGGTTGCATTGAATCCTCCCTTTTCGGAGAAAGCTATGCAAATTTGGATTCCAACTCCACAGTTTTCATTTTGGGTCTGTAGATTTCTCTTGAGGAGGTTTCACATCTGACCCAAACTATCCCTTAGTATATTTCATATTTCTCTAGTTTCAGTTGAAGTTGTTGGCATAGAACTATTCTTGGAGCTGTTCTGGAATTCACCCTTCTAATTTTAACTTTACTGTTGATATCAAGTCTCCTTGTCTCTAGGTCTTTCTACGAACCAATTTTTTTTGGAAAGTGATGTAGGTTATAAGGGTTGCAATGCTCTAGTTCTGGAAATCTTGTCTGAAATCCTACTTCCTTCATGTGGTCCTTTTCTTAGTTTGGAAATTCTTTCATTTGTGCAACTAGCACACTTTAGAAAACCTCTGGTCTAGTGATTCTTGTTGTGTTTACAATGGACTTTCCCTACGCAGTAGCGAAGGACATTTTCATCACAGTTGCGAAGGACATTTTCATCACAGTTTCTTATTCTTGCTTCAAGTACTCTCTCTCTTTCCCTCACTTTTTGCTTTTGGCTTCTCTCTTTTTCTTGACTAGTGTGGTTGCTAGGAGGCATTGGGTGTATTCCACCTTTATTTGAGCACCTAATATTTGCTCCTTGTTACGAGATAGAGTTTATTGGGAAGCGATAAAATTTTTTGATGAAAAATTATGTGAAAATTGTTAAATTGATAGAAAATGATGTGATATGATAGAAGTAATAATGAAGTGTGAAGAGAATAAAATTAAAATAGATAGGTTAATTATATCGGTGGTTGTGTGAAAATGATTGAAAAATATAGTAGTTTGTATAAAAAAAAAGTGTGAATAAATAATTAAAAAATAGAGTAATTATGGATGAAGAAAAGTTTTTAATTGAAAAGTTTTATGCTTAACCAAACATACCCACAAAAAATAAAAAAATTTGCTCCTTGTCTAATTGCCACTTAGCGTTGAGTTGGCTGTATTTCCTCATGACTTGCACGGCCACTTGAGCAACCTAGAAGATCGATTTGCGATTTGGAGAGATTCTTAGGTGATTTTAGGATTATACCTACCTGATGTTGATTGAAGTTTTTTCCTATTGTCCTTAAGATTTTTTTGTGTGTGTTC
This sequence comes from Annona squamosa, assembly GCA_035584095.1. Lineage (NCBI taxonomy): Eukaryota > Viridiplantae > Streptophyta > Magnoliopsida > Magnoliales > Annonaceae > Annona > Annona squamosa. Next base: position 18,343,345 of record JAXCLR010000050.1, read on the forward strand.
AGATTGTTGCAGGCTCTTTCCATTGTTAGGGACGCTTTTTTCTGATTTATTGAATACATCGGAGCTGTCATGGTTGAACCTATTTTTGAAGGTTCAATTTTAGAACTACGCTTGAGGGATACCCAATTTTCGGAGTTAACCCCCAATTATCGTAGTTGGCTGTATCATGAAATGGGCATTTGTGTCTCTCCTTCATATTCTTCCTGTCACGAAAAATATTATAACTAACGCTTCTGTGGAAGATTGTGGCCTTGTTGTCTCCTACTGAATGTACCAGTAGTAATAATAATAATAATTGCTCTCGTGGAAGAAGCTCCAACTGTAGTTGACAGAGGTGTAGTTGACAGAGGTATCTGAGTTGACGGATTGAGTGGCGATTTTGGTGGCCACCCATGTTGAGCTAAATGACACCGGTTCTACTATGAGAGGGGACACTTTCTACTATGAGAGGGGACACTATCTGCTACTTTGAAGGTGGCTTTCCTGTGGGCACCTTTGGAGTTGTAGAAAGACTTGAAATTTTACCGACTCCAAATGGAGATCACTCTCCCACTTTTTTGTTGTTGTTGTTGTTGTTTTTTTTTTTTTTTTTTTTTTTGTATTGGTTAGACCTTTCGAGCATCCACATCATTTCCTATTGATGTGTTGGTATCATGCTTAATACTATTAAAGGGCATTGCTTAGTTTTGGTTATACGCTTGCTTATTCATACACATTTTTCAAAAGCATGTTTCATATATGAGCTCTGATCTTGTTAGCCTAGGCTGACAGGTAGGGGTGTTAATGGTCATGGTCAACCTGTTATCATGCTCGTCCACCCCGTTTATAAATGAGTTTGGGTTAGAATTTTCGAATAAATGGGTTATGATCCGCCAACTTGTTCAGTTATTTAATTAAATAAATGGATTTTGTTGACCGGTTTAGTAGGCCGTTTAACCTATATAACCCGTTTAACTCGTTTAATCTATTAAAGTTATCAAAAGTGCTTCTATGAAATCTCTTTTCTATGTAACATCTTTTATTTATAAATTCTTAACGGTTGATGGAAAATCTACTCCATTGATCGTGTTTAACATCATTTCTAGTATTCCGGAAGCCCTTTTATTTTTTTAATTTTACTATATATGATTTTCATCTATAAAAGTGTGAAATCAACGTAATAAAATGGTTCGATATTAAATTATCAACGCTAAAGTAGTTTTTTCAACATCTAAACTATCTAAAATATCAATAATATGTGGATAAATGATCATATAAACTATTGTTACATTCTGATACATATGTGAATGGATTTAAACGTTTTTCCTAATTTACACATAAATGCACTTATTTTTTTTATCAAATGTGACCTATGCACATATTGAATTTAGATGAAATTTAGTTTCCTAGCTAAATAAATGATGTTAAATATGATGAATGGATTGAATTTTTTTATCAAATATCAAAATCTCAAAAATGGAGGAGGTTATACGAAATCACTTCTATGTAATCTAGTTATATAGAAGCGTCCCGTAAAGTTATATAGAAATGTAAGTCCGTTAGTTATTTTATTCCGCCAAGTCTTCTTTCGTCCATGAAATTTTCATTTTTTTAATTATTATGTTAATTCCATTTTCCCATTATGACCTTATTTCCATTTCTATGCTGAAAACTTCATCTTATCTCTTCCTTCAAGATTATTGCTTATCGGAGTCCAAGCCTTTAGATCATCTATTATATAACCCATGAACAACCTGTTAATCCATTTATTAGATGAGTTGTAAATATTGTTGTCAGAATCGAACCGATGATCGAACCGATGAAAGGACTGGTCTGGTTTTGAACCTGTTTAACTAGTTCAGTAAACCAGTTTAAACCGATGATGTAAGCATTACATATTTATGATGTCATAAATATATGAATATTTATTTTCATAACTTTTAACAATATATGTTAAATTTAGATTTAGCATTCTAATTACTAAAACATATAGAAAAATTAATTGAAACATTTCAAAAAAATATTTACTAAGTACATTGTTGGCGCCCCATTTTTAGCCATTTTTACGCCATGTTAATTAAATTGTTATTATTATTTCTAATTTATTAGTTTGCAAAGAAAGGCACATTATTTGGCCTAAGTTACACGTGTCTAATGGTTAAAATTATTTGCAAAAAGGTTGAATGTATATGGACCCACATAATCTCTTAGACTACCATATTGAATCATTTTCCCAAAATCGCATGAAGCATGGCTTCTCTGTTATGCATTTGTTTTTTTTCTTAATGTTAAGTCAATAGCCCAAATCCTGACTAGCCAACGATCGTTGCTAGTAAGTATGCCGCCATTGTCAAACTATTATCTAAAGGGAAGAAGAAGCCCTTGCCGAGCTGAAAGTTGAGATCCCCATCATAGTAGATCGCTTGTGCCAACCACCCAAATCAGCTCTTCAATGTGCCATTGCTAGCACAAGAAGAGCTAGGAAATGGAGCAACGAGAGCTGGAGAGTAGAAGACAACATGAGAGACAGAAGCAGATTCATGGCGTTAGGTTATTTTGCAAATCGGTTGAACCTGGACAAATCGGTTTGGACGGTCTGACCACGGTTCATTGGATTTAAGTGGTTTTCATGCTTCAAACCAGACCGTTCATTAACAAATCGGAAGGAAGACAAGTTCCCAGTCGAACTGGTCAGTCCGAACTGGTTTTGATAACAATGGTTGTAAATGGGTTAAGGTTGAAGTTTTTTAAATGAATTAATAAACAGATTATGGTTGAGATATTATAAATGAGGTAGGATTAAGATTAGGCTCCAACTCGTATGACCTGATCCGTTAACACCCCTATTGACGGGCATACAAAATACATATTTGTTTTTAAATAAAAATGTTTGTTGTGTTTGGGAACTTATAAAACTTTTGAATGAAAAATTTTTATTGTAAAAATTTTTGAAAGGAAAAAATGAAATGATATGATAGGAGTAATGATATGGAGTAATAAATTAAAATAAAAATAATAAGTTAGTTGTAAATAATTGAAAAATAGAGTAATTGTATGAGTATTTGTGTGGAAATGATTAAAAAAGGAATAACTATTAGAGAAAAATGTGAAAAAATGATTGCAAAATAGGAGTTGTGGATAGTGAAAAATTTTAAATTGAACAGCTTTAGTTTTAAGTTTTATCATTTTTCGATAATGTGTATATATGTATTTTTTAAATAGAGATGCTTCTATGAAATCCCTATTTTATGTAAATTCTTTTATTTTGAATATCTTGGTAGTTGATGAAAAATTTATTTCATTTATGAAAAATGTGTATATTGTATTTTTTAAATATAGATGATTTTCTGAAACCCCTCTTCGATGTAATTTTTTTATTTTGAATATCTTGATAGTTGATAAAAAATTTATTTCATTTATTGTGCTTTGTATTATTTATAGTATCTTAGAAACCTTTTCATTTGTATAATATTATTGTTCATGAGCCTCATCTACAAATGTGCAAAGTCAACATAATAAAATTGCTTAATATTGAATATCAATTTCAAAGTTGAATTCATCTATACCATTTAAAATATCATTTTTATGTGGATAAATGATTTTATAAAATATTATATTACATTTTAATACATATGTGAATGAATCTAAATAATTTTCTTAATTTTGGTATGGATATGTCTATTTTTTGAGCAAATGTGGCCCATGTATATATTTAATTTGAATGAAACTATTTCTTAGCCAAGCAAATTAGGTTAAACACAATCAACGAATTAAATTTTTCATCAAGTATCAAAAATTTGAAAGGGTTATGTTAGATCGGTATGGAATTAATAAAAGAATGGGATAAAAGCACAAAGAGAGATCTAAGAAAGCACGTAATAGATTTCACACACCACAAAAAATAATCCAAAGAAGACATTGCAAATTACAGTGGTTCGGTTAACGCACATACTTCATTCTCTAAGTCAACGCCTTAACTCAGGTTTCCATTAGTTAACTTAGAACTTAAATTATAGTGGTATGATTTCAATCATCTTCTGGATTACGAAATAGTTCTAGGTGACATATGAAGCTTTCCATAAATTATAATGAAAGCCTTCCTTTTGAATTAGACAACTTCTAATTTAAGGTAAAATAAATAAAAATAAAATAAAACTTACAACCAGTCGATAGCGTAGAAGCACAGAGATGCTGCTTTAGTAGGATGGTCACGATGATATTCAATATACTGCTTCTGAGAGATGGACAGAGGATCGCAAAAAATACCTTGAAACAGATTTGCACTTTTGAAATGATTCTCTCTGAATTGAATGTCTAGTTGGAATTCATTCTCTATTTGTAGTTTTGAACTTTTAAAATTACCCAGAGATTTTCTTTACTAAATCTACAACTAATCGGATGTGATAACAACCCAAGACAATTCATCATAACAAACTAACTGATTTGCCATGTCATCATTTAGTTATCTAATCATTGATTGCTTTTAAAAAACTATCGAAATTTCAACCCAAACTGCGGAAGTTTCAATCTAAAGCTGTTAAAGTTTTAAACCAAAACTACTGAAGTTTTACAGAAAAACTTTAACAAATTCACAACACAATTTCATGTTAACTTGTTGCAACCATTTAGCTCAAAATAAATACAATCAAACACAATTTAAGCATTACATTCTTAACCTGTCTATCATCAAAATATTATAAATTATATGAAACTCCTTCAATGCGTCAGGTTAGCAATGTTCTAAGAATCTGACTAGACCAGCCGGCCGGGAACTGGTCTCAAGTCCAGTTCAGTCGGTCCATTTTATTTCCATTAAACCATACAAACCGCTCGAAAAGCAGTCAAATGAAAATTTTCGATTGAACTTGGTTCTACCGATTTGCCCATTGAAGGAAAAAACAGAAGTAATTAGCTTGAGGGTTTTGCCTCCAAAATTCCAAATCGATTAAGCTCCTGCCCTTCCTTTGCTTTCAGTTGAGAAGTCGACAACCCAACCTTATCTGGCTAACTCTCTTCTCTGTCGCTCCCCTGTGTCATGTAGTCACCATTATCCTCTTTGGTCTCCCTTGTCGTCACTGTTCTCTCCCTCTCAACCTCTCCAAGAGGCGAAAATCCATGCGTCCAACTGCAGAACCTCCAATCTAATCTCGTCATTGTCGATGACTCGACTACCATCAGTTTATCTGCTTCGCAAATCTGACCTCCTTGATTTTGAAACGGCAGAACCCCATCGATATCGTAGAGATTCCTGTTGTCAAAAAGACAAAATTCGAGCTCCCTCCTTGTAGCCACTTGCTAGTGCTCTGCCGCCTAATTTCCCATTTCCTATTTTCATTTCCCCCAAATTGGAAATGCCAGCTGTTGCTCTCCCACCACCAAGCAAGCTCTAGTTTTTGGCAACAATTAGCCATCGGCGCATAATGTTGTGTATTTTGCCGATGTCCCCTTTGACGATGGAAGATGATGGAAGAAGCTGTTGTGACAGTGTGACCTCCTTGCTCCTGCTACGCACATGCTCCCGTACAATATGACCTCTCTAATTTTCTTTATTTGGATGCCTTCATAGATATCATGTTGCTAGTTGCTACGTTATAATAATTTTTATTTAAAATTATACGTATGCATTATGCATTTACGCAGTTGTTTTAAATTATATTTTGCTGTTATGTGCCTGTTAGATTATATTTTGTATTTTTGAAGTTAAAATTTAGTGCTTCCTGAGATTATATATTATGCTGATTGAAATTTACTTGACAAGTTGCTATTTTAAAATTATATTAATTATACAATTATGATATTTAAAATTTAGTGAATTGCTTATTGAGTAGCCGGTTAAATTTTAAAGTATACATGCTGGACGTTTTCAATTAATTTTTTCCTAACATAATTTGTTATGATAATTACAGTCTTGTAGAGTTAAGAGTGATGAATATATTCTTAAAAAAAGAGTTATGAGTATATAATCTTACCAACATATAATTAATTTAAAAATAATTGAATATTTATGACATCGTAAATGTGTCATGTTGACGTCTTAATAGGTCCAACCAAACTAGTTTTTTATTGGTTCGACCACTAGTTTGGTTTTGACAACGTTGCTAGTTACATAGAAGCAGGTTTATTTATTTGAATTTTTAAACATAAAACCCAAGCTAACAAATGAAACCGTTGGCTTGGGCTAACAAGTTTTTTTTTTCTTTTTTGTTCTAAAATGATCACATGGATGATACAAATTCGGTTGTGGCATATTGAACGTCGCTAGTATGGGCTAAGTCAAATGTTATTATCTTGAGGGGTGGTCCCATGTGCATGGGTACATGTGACTCCCATGTTTCGGCCAGGGGGCCTTTCAATTTTTTTTATTCATTTATAAACATATAAAGTTAGGTGTATTTAATGTATAAATTAAGTTTTACTATTTTTAGATGCTTTTAATCATTCTTATTAGATTAGTTGCTTTAGAACAATACCAAGCATCCAGTACCTTGATTCTAATAGTTGGTCTTTTAATAAAAGAGTTTTTGAAGATACTCATCTTGATCATAGAAGCGATACCAATATATATTATTGTGGAGAACGCTTGTGATATTTTCCTTGGTCTTGGGCATGCTTATTTTGTAAGTATCATGAAAAAAAACTTCAGACTGTGATAGTTGAAAGGAGTTTTTATTTTGACATTTTTCTATTTCAAGTTTTTAATATTTTTCTCCGTTTGCTTCTATGAAACTCTTGTGATTTATGTGAACTTTTTTATTTTTAGTATTTTAATACTTGATAGAAAATTAATTTTATCTATTGTATTGAGTATCATTTTTATTACTATAGAAGAGTCCCGCCACATTGAAGTCGAAGTATAGAACCTTGCCCACCAAAAGCTCTAGTGTTCGAACACGCTGACGCTAACTCTCTCTCTCTCTCTCTCTCTCTCTCTCTCCCCCCCTCCCTCCCTCCCAATTCCCAATAGCAAGTTTGTGCAAGTACTAAAATTCGAAGAGGCAATTGAAGATAGACGAAAGGGAGAGGTGAGCAAAAATGGGGGCAGTTGAAAAATCCACTTTTTTGTATTTTAGTTTTATATGGCCTCAAAAGACACATTTTCCACAAAAAAGCCAAATAGCTTTACAGAAGATTCGGCTTGAAAGGAACATAAAAATGAAACCAAGAACTTCTCAAGTATATTACACATTGAATGAGTGAAGCAGAACTACATCTAATTAATACCCAAATCCTGAAAGTCCAGGAAAGGTAAAAAACGCTACAAGCTATTTTTCATTTTTGATAAATAGTTATTTATTTACATTATTTAGTAAATCAATTATGATATACTTTTTTAAATATATTTAATATATACATTATTTTAATTTATTAGTTTCTATTATATGATGCGTTATTTAAAAGTTATGAAATAGATTTTGAAACCAAAGTAATATAAAATTCGGAATTCAACCCAATTGTAAACTTGATATTTAACTTAAGGATGTGTTTGGGAAGTGATAAAACTTTTGATGAAAATTTTTTGAATTGGTAAAAAATTATATAGAATAAAGAGAATAAAGTTAAAATGGATAGGTTAGTTGTATAGATAGTTATGTAGAAACGATTGAAAAGTAAGGAAGTTGTATAAGAAGATGAGAAAAAAATAAGATAATTGTAGAATTTGAAAAGTTTTATAGTTTCTCAAATACTCTCAACTTGAAACACATGACCTTGAGTTAAACTTTTCTCAGGGATGCTTCTATGAAACTTTTTCATTTTTAAAATTTTGATAGTCGATAGAAAATCTACTCAATTCATTATATTTAGCATCATTTATAGTATTTTGGAATTTTTTTTATAATTTCAATGTATATGAGTCTCATCTATAAATGTGTAAAATCAACGTAATAAAATGGTTCAATATTAAAATATGAAATTTAAAGTAGTTTTTTAAACATTGAAACTATTTAAAATATCAGTAATATGTAGATAATTGATCCTATGAAGTATTGTTACATTCTAATACATTTATGAATAGATCTAAGTAGCATTTTTCATAATTTATACATGAATATACATAATTTTGAGAAAATATGGCCTATGCACATACTTGATTTGGATGAAACTTGGTCTTCTAGCTAAACAAATAGTATTAAATACAATGAAGAAATTAAATTTTCCATCAATGATTAATATTTCAAAAATGAAAAGGTTTTATGAAATTACTTCTATGGAGTATTACCGAACTTACCCAAACTTGATATAAATAATTAGGGTTTGTGTTGAGTTCACTTAAATCCAATACAACTGAACTTAAGTTCACTAATTTAGATCTTTAACAGAAAGGTTCATTTCTCGCTTAGACAATTTTGGGCACTCTTAAAAAGTTTTTACACATGCATGGGCTCTACTAATATCTTTGATCTTGTAAAATATGAAAATTTGAAATTTGTTTGAGATTTTATTTTGAAGTGGGCGTATGTATCCTTGCACCTTTTATTTTCAAAGCAAAATAAAATTCTAAAAAATTTAATAATTCGTCAAATTTCAAAGAAATTTTTTGATTGGATCAAATCTTTAAAAAATTGATGATCTAGGTAGGACTACACGTATTAAAAAAGTTTTAAAAATTGGTCGCCTATAAATCTCACAATTTAAGGGTAACTTTATAAAATCACTACTCAAATATAAAAATGTGAAAAATTGGGTGCAATCTGCATATGGTCTTATAGTAGGAGTGTTTCAATGCAACCACATGAATTAAAATTTTAATGCATCTGCTAGAATTTTTACTTTTAATATTTTTCCAAAATTTTTTTTATAAAACTTTTAGTTAGGGGTGTGTTTAAGAATGGATAAAACTTTTGATGAAAAGTTTTAGAGAGTAAAAATTGTCAAATGATGTGATATGATAAGGGTAACAATGAGAAGTAAAAATGATAAAGTTAAAATAGATAGGTTAATTGTATGGGTAGTTGTGTAAAAATGATTGAAAAGTAGGGTAGTTGTATGAGAAAATGTAAAAAATAATTAAAAAATATGATAATTATAGAGAGTGAAAAGTTTTAGATTGAAAAGTTTTAAGTTGACATTTTTTTTCTTATTGCCAAACACCCCCTAGGTTGGAACAAATTTCAAAAAAGTTGATGATCTAGTAGGACTACATGTGTATTAAAAAAATTTTAAAAATTGATTGCCTATAAATCTCTCAATTTAAGGGCGACTTTAGAAAATCACTACTCAAACACAAAAATGTGAAAAACTGAGTGCAATATGCACATGGTTTTATAGTAGGAGAGTGTTTCAATGCAACTGGATGTATTAAAATTTCAATGCATCCTCTGCAATTTCTATTTTTAATATTTTTTCCTTTTTTTTATAAAACTTTTAGTCTAGGCGTATTTAATCTATAAACTAAATCTTACTACTTTTGTAAATGTTATATATTTTTTATTTTTGAAAATAAAAGAGTTTTAATATGTTTTAAATTATTAAAATATCCCTATTTTCAAAAATAATATATATATATGTACAAATTTTGAAAAATGATAAAAGTTAATACCTAAGTTAAATACAACTAGATTAAGAGTTTTATAAAATAAAATTAAAAAAAATTAAAAAATAGAATTTCTATCCGAATGTATTAAAATTTCAATGCATTTGAAACAAAACTGCTGGTTGCATAGAATTTAGTAATCTTTTTAGAAACTTCCATACGAGTATTATATAATTTTATTTTATTTAGATATCAAAATGTCAAAGTTTTGTATATATTTGTTAATGAAAATTTTTGGATAGATCCAGCAAGTATGCATAATTGCTTTTTAGCATGTGTTTTTACATCCTCTAAGTTCCATGCCCATGCAAATATCCATTCATTTAGATTGTCACAGACGTGTGCCTATTTTAGGGGGTTCAAGTGTCTGATATGCACTGTCCAGTTCATCTGGGTCCTCATTTTGGACCCACTACCATGGTTTTTTATTGATGAGATTGAAGCCAACCATCAACTCTCTAAGACATTCCAAATCATTTTGAACAAACTATCTGTGAATTGCCCCAAACTTCTGCGCTACAGATTTTAACGTTTGAGGAAGTAATACTAGGTAGACGAGCCTTTCCAGTAATTACATGCTCAAAGAACATGCCGAGCCCACTCCAGCGAAGGCGTTGATTGAGAGGGAGAAGTAGAAATAGATCTCATCACCCTAAGGTATTTGATTGATTTGCTTAATCTTATAGCTTATCATGTATATATTTTATTCATGTGTGTTTGGCAATACACATCATATCACATGCAACAAGTTGATTCAAGCTCCAGTAGAGCAAAAACTCACAATGAACCATACTCTCATACTGGAGCGCAATCTCTTGCTCCCGGGAGCAAGTTAGCGAACTTGCTCCCAACCTTTCTCCATCGGTCGATTCTGCGGGCGCGATGCGATCCGTTGGATGAAGGCTCGCACTTTGAGGTAGGGAGCATCCTTTTCAGCAGCATCGGAGGGTAGCACGTCCCCCTCCCGTGCTCATCCTCTCCCTTCTCTCCTCCTCTGCTCACCCTCCCGCGCACACTCTCTTCCTTCTCTCCTCTACTCACCCTCTCTACTCTCCTTTCTTCTCTCCCTTCTCTCCTCATCTCCTCTCATCGCTCGCTCCCTTCCCTCCTCACTTCTCTCCGCTCGCTTGCTCGGCAACCCCGCCCACCTTGCCGCTCGCTCACCCTTCGTGCTTCCGGGCAGAGATGATTAGAAGAGTAGTTACTTACCATAAATGCAATCATAAGGTTGTTTATTTTTCTATTCTTTGTTTTCAGTTTTATGTGCTTTGCTTCTCTTCCATACATCTCTCAATTTTCAAAAATTGATCCTTAAGAAATTACGATGCATGGCTGAAGAACACTGAAGAGATGGATATGATTATGTGATACGTAATAGAATTGCGGCTTAGCAATTAAGGCATAGTTTTTTACTGTTAGAATTGTGTCGTAGCGATAGTGTAGTGTTCTTGTATCGGAGCTTGTCAAATCCTCGTTGAGAGGTCTCCAGAGTTCGATTGGAATTGCTTACAGGTAATAAGAATCTTCAATAATTTAGTCTCCAATCCCAAGTCATGACCATAAATTGCGGATTCCAAAGATCGGCTTTCCAGGCTGGAGCAGATTGTAGGCATGCCATTCTATGGGACAACCAACAATTGCTAGCATAAGCGATGTAGACGCTTGAAGAGAGAAGTGCTAGATAGGGCGGCGGTTCGAAATCACCGGCTAGATGGCCTCAATCAACCATTCTTGGGACACATGGGAGGGCATGTAGCTGAACCTCACCAAGATCAAGCCATTTCGGGCAGAGTGATCATCTCCAGCAGCGCCATTGTTGGTCAAAATGATGAAAGCAGTGGAGCCGCAACAATTACATAAATCACCAATTTGGCCACAATAAGCTCGACTTCACCTGTTTGTATATCGACAAATGTAGTTTTTGGATAGCCAGAGCAGTCAGCGATTATCAGTCAGCCATTAGAGAAAGCAGGGGTAGCTGGCTCAATGATAGATTAGCTGGGCAGAAGCCAAAATTTCAGAAAAGATCAGTTGCATGGGACAAGTGAATGGGTGGCATAGATTTTTTGACTCCGGCATTGACATTTTCATCTTGGAGACATGTGATGGTTTAAGCAGCTAGGGACAAGGTGTCTGATGAAAATCCTGCGTTGATCCCTCCATTGAAAACTCCTTTCCAAGGTTGTTGGAGCTCACCCTCTTGGTGGGTGGGTGGTTGGGTGAAGGTTACCGATCTAGGATAAAGGGGACAAAGAGAGCAGAGAGGAGCAGGAGAAACGTCGATACACGGAGGGTGAGCGAGTGGGGCTGCCGAGCAGGCAAGCAGAGAGAGGAAAGGAGGAGAGAAGGAAGAGGAGAGGAGAGCAGGGAGGGTGAGGAGAGAAGGGAGAGGGTGAGCGCGGGAGGGGGACGCACTGCCATCTGACGCCGCTGACAAGGTTGCTCCCTACCTCGATGCGAGAGCCTCCATCCAACGGCTCGCATCGTGCCCGTGGAATCGAACGGTGGAGAAAGGCTGCTAACTTGCTCCTGGGAGCAGGTGATCATGCTCCTCTCATACCACACCAGACCAAGCACAGTTGAGCATACTGAAGATTGAATTGGGCTGGTTTGCCCCCAAAATCCAATTTATGGGTTCTAGTCCTTTTCAATCATGAGAATCTAATCAAGGGGGATTCTAGAAGAAAAACAACTATCTAAACTAGATTTAAGATATATTAAATATGGAAATGACTTCTATAGATTTAAGATGGGGTTCTGGCAATGTATGCATTGAGTACATGATTTGGCGTCTTGGGACCTAAGATCCTCCATCCTTCCCCATTTCTTTCTTTTGCAAGATTGTGTCTTTTCTTATGGTTACAAATTTTCAGCTCCATAAAATAGCAAAGTTTTAAACTAAAATTTACTTTTGATGTCTGGTAGAAGCTTTTTCTTGTGAAAAATTTGCATGTCTAAGCCTCCGATGCCGCAACTTCAATGAAGCATCCTCAATAGCATGAAGTTTGTCCTTGATAACCTTGGCTTGTGTGATATACAAAGTGCAAGATGCCTTTCCTCCAGCTATAGTGAGAAATTCCTTGACAAGCTTCCAAGCACTTTGACCAAACTTGTTTTCACATCCCTCTTTGTCTAAGTCTGACATAGAAATGAGATTCAACCACTAATCAGACACCTACCTTGCATTCCTCAAAACTAAAGTGGAATTTGTATTGGTCTTTAAATGCATATTATCAACTCCCACAATTTGTGATTGGCTACTATTTCCCATCTTCACCACCCTAAAATCCTTAGCCTCATAGGTAGCAAAGAAATTTTTCCTGGAAGTCCAATGATATGAAGATCTAATGTCAACAAAACTGATTATCTTGGCAACTTCCATATAAGCTCATTGCCTCACTTGACATGAGAATCAACACCTCGCCATGAAGCAACTTTGGAAGTGCTACTCTTAGTATCGCCGTTCTTTGATTCATTAATTTTTTTTTATCTTGTTTGAGCTTCGAATAGTTCTTGATGTGACCTTCCTTGCTACAATACCAACACGTCATTTTGCCTCTTGATTTTGACCTTATTCCTAAATATATGCAATTTTGTGGCTTTCTAGACTTGCTTCTTCCTCTCTTCTCCATCACTAATGTGTGTGAATGATAAGAACTTGAAGATTTCCTTCTCATCTCTTCTTTTAATTTGCTACTTGAAACTTGAATTATGGAGGGGGTAACATTTGGAGCTGAGTTACAAATTGAAATCACTAGTCTTCCAACTCTCTAGTAAAGAGCTCAATAACAAGCATGCCCAAGACTCATCAGCTAACACTAACTCCATAGCTTTTAGCTGACTCAAAATGTTTTGCATTTCATTCAAATGGTCTACCATAGGACACCCATCTTTGCATTTTATATTCACAAGCTTTTTGAACAAGAAACTCTTGTTGTCAGCTATCTTCCTCCCATAAAAAGATTTTAACTTTGTCCACAACCCATATGCACTAGCCTTTATAGATATAAGGTGAAGTATACCATTCGTTAGCCATTGCCTTATGTATGCAATGGCCTTTCTATTCAACGTATTCCACTCTGAGTCAGATATGTTTATTGGCTTGGCTCCATCATTTTCGATGGGGGAATAAAGATTATTTCACACTAAAATATCTTCCATGCTTTCCAAATCACCCAATTTGTGTCATTCAAGCTAACCTTTCTCCCTGCAATGTTGGAATTCATATTCAATCATAGCAACCACCAACTATGTTCCAATAGTACTATTGAGTCCAAAGGCTAAAATAAACCTCTAATATGTGTGAGTACAACAATAACCACATAGATATCTTGCCAAGCACGATCTACCCAGATCATATAGGTAATTAACATATAGTGATGCAGATTTCCGTGAAGAGTACATGAAAAACCCTTTAGGATGAAGGGCAAAAGAAGCACGAATCCATAATAAAGAAAGGAATGCAACTGCAATCTTAGGTCTATACCAAAATCGTAAGAAATAGATCAACTCACAAACATCTAAATACCAACAAAATTTTTAGTCTTTTCCACTTGCTAGATGCTGTTGAAGAAGAGATCCCATAAATTCAAAAACTCCTTCCAATTTCGTGGATGAAAGCATCCAAGAGGGAAAGAAGAGAAACTAAGGAAGGCGTGAGAGATAGATTGAGAACATACAACAATAGAGGCCAGAGCAGGAATGCCGGATCGCTAGCCTTTGTTTTGCTGAGCAAGAGAGATGTTGGGGCAGGGCTTGCGATGGTTGCAGTGACCGCGACATTGGCAGGAGCGAATGCGTCATGTAGTTGGCTTTCTGTCAGTCAGTAATATGAAACCAGTAGTGAGAGAGGAATTGGGAGGGAGTTGGCGGGTGGAATAGGTGTAATACGACAAATTGTTGTGACTAGCAAATCGGCCTTAAACTCGAAAGAGATGTGATTGAAAGAAAATGAAGAAGAATCTATCGAATCAGATCCTCATTGCTGCATATAGCCTTCACAAGAAGATGACAATGTAGTACTTGATCCTCTTAAGTCCTCCATTGACCTTGTATGAAAATCACCTTCTCCTTCTCCTCTCCCTTTCGCCTTCACTCCCAGCAGCAGCCAAGAGAGAAAAGGGCAAAGAAGAACTCATAAGGAAGGATCGAGGCATGAAATATTACTTTCGCTTAGCTCACATCAAAAAATTCATTTACAATAATTTTTTTTACTTTTTTTTCATACACTAGTTTACCTAAGTGTATTTAACATATAAATCGAGTTTTACCATTTTTAAATATGTTTATATACATTTTTGAGATTTTTAAACATTTATATGTATATATGTATTTATATATAAAGTACTCTTATTTTTAAAAATTTTAAAAAATATATACACATCTAAAAATGGTAAAACTTGGTTTATATATTAAATATACTTAGATAATTAAGTATATGAAAAAAATAAATTTTTTTTGTAAATAGGCCTTTTGATGTGGGCTAAGGGGGACATTTATTTAGTCCAAGCTAATGACATCATTCCTTATGGTGAGGAGTGATTTTGTTAGCCTGGGTTAAGCAAATATTTTATTTAGTCCACCTCAAAAAATCCATTTATAACAATTTTTGTTTTTTTTTTTTCATGAACTAGTTTATTTAAGTGTATTTAATATATAAACTAAATTTTACAATTTTTGGATATATTTATATATATTTTAGAAAATTTTAAACATGTATGTTTATATATGTATTTAAAACACCCTTATCTTTAAAAATCTTTAAAAAATATATACACATATCTAAAAATGGTAAAACTTGGTTTATATGTTAAATACACTTAGATAAAAGTGAATGAAGAAAAAATAATTTTTTAAATAAGCTTTTTGAGGTGGGTTAACGAGGACATTTGCTTAGCATGGGCTAATAGGATCATTCATATTAAATAATAATATTTTTTTTTTAGTGTATAACATAGATGATTGATCTTGTTAGCTCGAGCTAAACAAATACTTCGCTTAATTATCTTAAAAAAATCATTTACAAGAATTTTTTTTACTTTTTTTATATAACTATTTATCTAAGTGTATTTAATAGATAAACTAAGTCTTACCATTTTATATGTGTATATATTTCTTTGAGATTTTCGAATATTTATGTGTATACATGTATTAAAATATCTTTAATTTTAAAAAAACATGTGCACATATCTAAAAATGTTAAAACTTGGTTTATGTGTTAAACACACTTAGATAAATAAGCGTATGAAAAATAAAAAAAAAATATTATAAATGAGTTTTTCGAGGGCTAAACGGACCATTTGCTGAGTCTGTACTAACAGGGTCATTCCTCTGTAACATCTAACACAGACGACCACAATGGATCACTAATGTCACCTTTTAATATAGGATGAAATATATTGACATCGTTACAAAGTTCCTATTTCTTGCATGTTTTCCTTTTTTTAAAACTATTTATTGCATTTTTTTTCCTATCACATTTTTTCACAAAATATGTATATGGTTTATCAAGTAATATTGAAAGATCTATAAGAATGACAAGCAAATTATTTATCAAAAGCCTCATGCTTCATCCCCCGTCCATAAAGAAAATGAATTATAATAATTTTTAATCTCGAGTTTGATTATTATTATTCTTTACTTTTATTTTTAAAAGATATTGAAATTTAACCTATTATAAATAAATAAAATTGATTTTTTAAAGGATATAAAAATTTTTTGGTCTTTAATTACCTTGGACGAATATCCTCTATCCGTTCAAAACGGATCCAACTCAAATATTTCATCTCGTTGTAGTGTTGGGTCTGGATTTCAAGCAGCACAAACGTGGAATTCTGACGGCCTACGCCAAACGTTTTCCTTGTGGTCTCTCAATTGCGCTGAGCCCATCCTTTCCACCACCCATTTCATTTTGGTCTGGACCTTATCAGGTACCGCGTCTTGAGCGAAACTGGCACCGGCAGAGTTTTACGAATGGGTTTTCGTTTAATGGGGACTGAAATATGTCCATTTGGTTTTGATGATTAACTGAGATCTACTCCAATTGTATTTGGAATTATTTTTTAATCAAGTAGCCAAATTTCATCCAAATCAAATATTTTCATGGCTCTTGTTTAATAGAAGTGTAAAATTCAAGGTAGTAAAATTATTCGAGTAATATACTAATTTTAATGCCCATTATTCGCATAATATACGAATTTCAAGGCTATTAATTCAATAAAATGACTGAGTAACACCTACATGACACTAATGTACACGAGTCGCAAATTTTGAGTTTGAAGTAGGGCAAGAACTATTATTTAGACAAAAAGAAAAAAATTATCCCAAAGCCATTCGTCAATTTAATTTGTATTAAACTTAGTCAGCAAGTTAAATAAATGATGCTAAATACTATTAATGAAATAAGTGAGTTACACAAAACCACTTTTATGTTATCTGAATACATGGAGGTGTAATTCAATTACTTTAAGCATCTATAAAATATTTTAAATCATATGTAAAATTTTAAAACCTACTTACATACATTGCCATTTGTATTATAATGTTATAATGATTTATTGAATTATTTATAGGAAAAATGTTTTAAATGATATAAATGTTGAATTGATAGCTTTGAATAGATGTATACATTGATAAATTTTGTTATATTGATTTTATACCTTTATTAATCTAATTATCAATCCAAAGTCAATCCATCAAGATGTTGATCCCGGATGAAACTTGATTTTTTTCATGGCAGTGGGTGGAGTTGATTTGATATTATCAAGGACGTTGAAATTTTCAATGTATATATTGACATGATTTTGCAGGAACCTCTCGTATGAGGCTACTCGATGATGAAATCAAGATTCAATAGTAACATGTTTAAACATCATTTGTCAATTGTGGTCCTAAAAGTCATTTTAATTGAGTCTTTGACGGAAAAGTTGTATTAGGCAGGTTGTATATGCGTTGCAAAATATATAATCACTTGTAGATTCTGAAAACACTTATATTCAAGAGGAATGGTTAAATACTCGTATAAGCATGCAAGCCTCCATGCTCACTCTGGAATTTAAATTTTGAAATACAATTTTTAAAATATAAACTATTGGTCATGTTTAATACATCTTGTTTTATCGTGCTACCAAAAATAATTTTTTTATCCAAAACTTATATCTTATGGAAAATAGTACCTTTTTAGAGTGAATATATAACAATTAAAAATTTTGAAAAAAGCAGAGTATAAATATAACCTATAAAATCTGCAATATATATTTTTTGGACTCATAAACAAATACATATGAATAAACATGATAAATAATTTAGATTATTTTAAAATGAAAAAACAAAAATAAGCATGGAATACTTACATAAGTGTTGAATTATTCCTCTATAATTAATTACACGTATATTAAAATGTTATAATAATTTATAGATTTAGAATTATTTATAAACGTAGGAAGAATATTTTGTTCAATTTAAATTTTGAATTAACATCTTTGAAATTTTTGTAAAAGTCAATCTATTTTCTTACCTAGAATTTGCATCATCGTTAACTATGGAGCCCATGTAACGGTTGGATTTGCATGAAGGTTCATATCATATCATCATGAAGGTGAAGGTGGCACAAGCACTACAACGGATTTCAGCAATGGCAACAAAATTTTTAGTTACCAACACCAAAAATTCTTTGCCATTGCTATTAGCAACAAAACATTTTGTTGCCAAATTTTATTGCCTTCTTTTGACCTAGTTGACCGCTTGTGTTGGTTAATTGCAACCAAATTTTGGTTGCATTTGCTGATATTTTTTCAAATTACTAAAAATACAGACAATAAGCTGAAATTTAAAAAATATAAAAATCATAACTGATGCAATAAAAATATTCATTTTAATATTAAAAAATTAATAATCTCCATTTACAATTGAATATCTATTTTACATTGGAAGAAATTTAATAATTTGAACAAATTAAATAAGTACAATGAAGTTAGATACCTTGGAAGACACGCAATGCATTTTCCTGTCCCTGTGATAGCTTGGGTAGACTTGGAGAAGTCCATGACTGCATCCAAAAACCACCTGCACATGCCCCAAGCCAATTCAAAGGTATGAATTAAATAAATACATAAAAACATGCTGCAAAGTTGATGAGGATGCAGATTGACTGAGAAATTCCAAGATGCCCGAATAATATTAAAATGAACACAATCAAAAAAGACATCATACAAGGAAAATTTCCTGTTTATTGTAATATCTACAACCCTCCTGTCAACTTCCAAGGCTAGAAGGCTAGAAGGTCAGACATAATCTCTATAGTCATTCTGCCTTGTTTCTGTATACAGATGTAACTTTAGGTCCTATAAATGACAACATTAACATGGATGTTAGAAAAGGAGATGAAGAGGGGCAAAGAAAGAATAGAAGTAAATGTCCGTAAGATACCTCACAGAATTTTTAGAAGTTCTCAAGGTATGCCTTGTGGAATGTATTCAACATGATTTCAATATTCATGTCATCCAAGTCCTATACAAGCATGTTATAAAATATATCATTAAAAGCCTGTCAGACAAAACTACTATGTAAAATCCAATTATGTAGTTTAGCTTGGGCAACTTCTCTCATTGCATTCGTATTGCCATTTACTTTATGTAGCTTAAAGAAATAAAGTTACAATTCATAAACACAAGAGAAAATCACAGCATTATTTTTGTCGAAACCTAAAACAACTAAGTCTGCTACCACATCTACAGAGCATTCTCATTCAGATGTGGAGTCAAAATTATTTCACGTTAAAATTTGCGCAACATCGCAATTCATAAATCTTAAATCTTAGGATTTTGACCATGGTGCTTCTAACATACACAAGTTTGTAGGGTAACTGTTTATCAAAAATGCGGAAATTCTGTTGTTTCATGTGAACTTTGTTTATTGGAAATTGACATTCCTCATCACCTAAAGCTCCTATATGATTCATGGACTTCAATTACTTAAATGTGAGGTTTAACTAAAGATTTCCCGCTTTCTATTTTTGAGGTATGATATTTCAACATTCATTTCTCATCAAATGTTCGAGACAAGTGATTTGGATGATTTCAAAATTTCTTACCTATAGCCAATCTCGATAGCCACTTCATTTCGTTAAATATGCAAACTTCTGCAAAAATAATATAATCCAAATAAATAAAAATCCGACCAAATTAACGAATCTGCGGATCTCAATAGCAATACTCCTAGAAATTCAGGATGCTAGAAATTAGGAGAAAGGATAAGTAATAAAAAATTTGTGCAATGGAACTAAGAGAGGAAGCACCTATCGTATACAGAGAAGAAAGAGGATTAAAAGTGTTACAATGAGAGAAAAAGGAGGAGAAGAGAGAGGTAAGATTATACCTGCAAATGTCCCTACTTCAGCCTAGTTCGGAGTCGAATGAGATACAGGTTGCGGTCACGAGGAACATCCATTTAAAAAGGAGGAGAGGTGCTTTAATTTCATAGGGATTTGAAAAAATTAGCAGAAGAACGATGCTACTTAGTTGAATCATTGATCTAGAAGAAGAGGATTTTGAGATTACCTTTCGTATTGAATCTATGTAGCTATAGGAGAGACAAATCAAATCACGTTTGAAACCTCAGGGGGAAGGACAAGTACGGGAGAAGAGAGATTGCAGTTGAGAAGGGTATGGGATTCGGAGAGAATAGAAGAAGACCGTAGAAGGGAGACAGGGCAGTGGGAGGAGAGAGATGGCGAAAGGAGATATGGCTAGTAGAAACGAGATGGACTGAAGGAGTCTAGAGCTATTATTTAAGAAAAATTTTGGAGCACCAACAAATGTGAAACAATAGGTTTTGGCACTTTGCTGTGATAACTATGATCGGACAGTCGAAAGCAACGATTTTTTTTTCATTGCGGAATGTCACCTAAACCAACATTTGTTGTAGGGAAGAAAAAGTTTGTTATCATCAAATAAATTTTTATACTATTATTCTTAAACGTTGATAAATTTTTAGTCTTAAAAAATGTTTATCAAAACTATATCATTTATCATAGCAAAATTTGATAGAATATCAATTATCTTTTTTTGAAAGGGAAGATATCGGTTATTTTAGATGTGAACCTCTTGCCAATTGTTATATTATAGAACTCGTTAACAACCCGCCGATTTATGTATTAAATGGGGTTATAAATGGGTTAAGGTTGAAGTTTTTTAAATGAGTTAATAAATGAATTAGGATTTGATACATTAAATAAGTTAAGATTAGGAACCCAATTCGTTAACATCCCTCCCTTAACTTGCTAATTTTATATAGAAAAGTGTGGATATAATTGTGAATGCAACATGTGACTTAGACGAGTGAAATATATATTTTTTAATACAGGTTAGGACGATAAGAATCCATAGTCTATCCGTGCAACTGCATTTCTAAATGTAAACATAAATATGGTAAAAGGATTAAAGCGTACCATGAAACAAAAGTGCAAATTGGGTTTGTTGAAAATCTAAAAAATGCCACTGATTTTTAAAAATCTAAAAAAAATCTAAAATTCTCAAAAAATAGTAAAAATTGATACATATGTTAAATAAATCTATATTAACAGCTTCATGAAAAGATTTAAAAAAAAAATAAAATAAAATAGGTGCAGTACACCCGGGTGCATTGAGGCTGAATGCGCCCGGGTGCATAGGATTGCGCTCTAAAATATGATAATTTTAAAAATGAATATCAATATAGAGACACATATATGATAAATTTAAAAGTTAAATACTTTAATATTTTACCATTTAGTGGATAAAACACAATTACTATGAAATAGTGTTAGTAAAATTTTTTTACTAATTGCATTTGCTATTTTACCTTGATCAATATGTGTATCAACCTTCAATAAAAATAATATAGATGTAAAATTTTAAATTGCAATTGAAATTGTTAAATTGTAAAATAATAATATTCATTCTTGAAGAGTGTAAACAATATTATAACACTTTTTATTCCATTAATAAATTAGGCGTATTAGTTGGAGATTTAACAGAGTCTTGTCAAGTGTCATGATGTGACATGAGAAAGAGAGTTATCAAAGTGTTCTTGATTTGAGATGTCTTTAAGGCATTTAAGGAAAGAGTATGAATCATTTTTGTTTATATCTCTATAACAAGTTTATTATAATAGATTTGTATCTTTCTTCCATGGTTTTTCTTCTTTGTTAAAGGATTTTTCATGTAAATCTTAGTATCTTTTGTGTATGATCTTGTGGTTGTTTATTTGATTTTATTTTTTGTGCATACTTCCGCTATAATCCATATTAACTCAAATTATGTTTTCTACTAGAGCTGTGTTTATGGATGTGTGATAGAGTTTTGGTTATAGATTTGTGATTTAGGAAGAGGATTAATTAGATCAATATTTTTTTGAAGTCAAGATCATGGTTGTGATTTTTGATGGCATGTAAGATTTATTGTTGTGTTAAAATAGTTGTATGTGGGCGTGATAGATTTATGGTTTGAAGTCAAGATCATGGTTTTCTACTAGAGCTGTGTTTATGGATGTGTGATAGAGTTGTGGTTATAGATTTGTGATTTAGGAAGAGGATTAATTAGATCAATATTTTTTTGAAGTCAAGATCATGGTTGTGATTTTTGAAGGCATGTAAGATTTATTGTTGTGTTAAAATAGTTGTATGTGGGCGTGATAGATTTATGGCAGTAGATCTAGCAGGCAAGGCAAATTTCTTTTGGATCGCTACGAGCATGGCAGATAGCTACTGCTGTCATTAAGGCCGTCTGACGATATGTTGTCCTTTGCTACCTTGAAGGCGTGACGAGCGGATAGTTAGGGCAACGATGCCAATGCAAGATTGCTGATGGTTGTCGATGTTGGAGGACAATGGCAGTTTACTGATCGACAGTTGCCACATGAAGAGGCAACAGATTTGGGTCATCGATAATCAGTCTCGCAACGGCGATGTGTTGGCAATGGATATCAGTAACATGGATGGCGTGGTGGAGCCAATGGGGGTTGCTGCATGACATGGCAATGGCGCGGAGGACAATGCTGGTGAAGAGGGCATGGAGGCTAGGTCTCCTAGTTGTAGAGGAAAGGTGGATTCTAGACGATTTGTAATACCCAGACTTAAGTAGGACTCATATAAGTGCATTTAAGGTGTAATTATGATTTATTTATAAATTGATGAATTTTGCAATTAGGATTTGCAATTAAGAATGGTGATTAAGATTAATCGTCAAAGCCCAATGTGAGTCAAGATGACTAAAAGACTTAATGAGGATTAGAATATCCTAATATAACATGAATATTTATTTTTATTTTCATGATTTAATTAATGAAAATTAAAAGAAAAATTATGGAATTATGTTGGAAATTGTAGAAAATTCATAACTTGACGCCTATAAGGCAGAATGAAATGAAATTTGAAAGGCAAGTTCATGACTTTGGGCTCAACCTTATGAGTGATTGGATTAAGGCAAATGTGATGAGATTAAGATGATAATTATTTGATTTTAATCTAACACTCTAAGATTATTTTCAAAAGATCATAACTTAATGTAGAAAAGTTAGTTTGAGATGAAACTTGAAATGATTGAATAAAATTATGAAATCTATGGTATGAAAAGATTGGAATAAGCTGATTACCATGAGAATATGCTTAATCAGAAAAGGTTCCTAGCATTGACTTTGTGCACCCTAGACTATCATAGCATTTATGTTAAAGCAAGTGGATTAAATAACTTGGTTTAATGCTATGAGAGGTGTCAAATGGAGGTGAATGGAGTTGAATTTTTTTGAATTTGTTTAAGGGTCAAATCCATGAAAAGTGAGGGTTTAAATGCGTGGGTTTAATGACCTAAATGTAGCTCAAATGGGAGCATAGATGTGGTGTCACACCAAGGGACGTCTAAGGGTAGATATGGCATGAAAATTGGATTTTTAAAAATCATGAAATACATGTCTGAGTAGCTAAGACCCTAGGGTAACTAATAGGAAACTTAAATGTGTGGAATTTGAGGCATAAAAATGTCAAAAAGCAAGCCTAATAAGGGACACCCCTAGTGGACAGCAATGCTCCCCATCAATGTGTGATTTTTGATGATTTTTGTTAATTATTAAATGGATATTTTACTTGGATATAAAATTATCATGTCAACAAGGGATAAGTTAGAATTAAATTACCCTCATGACGTGTAGGAAAGTAGGTCCTAAGGGCTGGTAAAAAAATATAAAAAGGGGAGGATAACCATAGGGACGTCCATTTGCATAAGAGGGAGAAAATTTCTCAAAAATTTCTAAGTTGTGAAGCAAGCTTGGGGATGTCCAAACCAGCAAGGAAACAAGGGAAAGGAGGAGAAAAAGAGAAGGAAAAAGGAAAGAAAGAGAAGAGGAACTAAGCCAAGGAAGTTGAACTCAAGTTGGATTCAATTCAAGTAAGTGAAACCTAAGTTTTGAATCATTTAAATCAAGATTTCCTCTCTTAAATTATGAGTCATGAATATGGTTTATAATGAACTCTTAAAGGATGAGTTATGATACCTTGATAACGGTATTGAATAATTTTTGAATGGCATAAATGAAATCAAGAATTCAAGATAGTTAAAAGGGATCTTATGGTTGATTTTTAAGACGAAATATATCTTGAAATGTCTTAAAACCCTAAATCATGTTGCTGCTTGGTTTGAGCATGATGATTAGAATGTAATTCATGTTCTTTTTGGATTACACATGTTGATTTGGACATTTGTTAATAATTTTAGTAAAAATAGAACTTAGGGTTTCAAGTATTACCTGATTTTTCCATTTTCATGTTAAAAATGATGCAAAGAGGAACTTAAATGGTTTATGGACGAATTGTAGGGTAAAGTACCCTAAATTAAAGACCCTTTAGAAGTCCTAAGTGGGTTGGATGAGATTGCCCTAAATTTGATATTTTATGGTTTATGTATGAAGCATTCAAATGGGGGCTAAAACGGGTACTTTACATATGAATTTCGTTGTTGTTTGTAAATAAATAATTTATGAATGTTATGGAGGGTAAATTATCCTAGAATTAAGGTACTTTGAATGTCTAAAAGGGTTTGGAAATATTTGCCTTAAATTTGATTATTAAGGACATGTGTATGGACATGTCAAAACGGGTAAAAAGCAGTACCCTACATGCTTAAGTTGTTGCTATTTTGGAAGCAAATAAATTATGAATTTTAAATATATGATAATACTCTAAATTTGGGTTAAGAAAAACATGTCTAGTTGCTGAAAATTATAGCTTAATAATCTGTTAAGATTTAGGTATTGAAAGAGGTGTTGAAAGGATGAAAAATGGGTCCTAACATGACTGTTTTGGAACCTAATGATAAATGGACTAAAATTCCGAAATTAGACCCTAAATTATATGTTAATTAAAGGGTTGAATGATGTTGAAATTGGATGCAAGTTGGTGTGTTAAGAAACTTCAAGAAACACATAATATATGTATTGTAAGTTAAACGTATGTAGAACGTATGTATGAATGGATGATGTATGACTTATGTGAAATTGCTAAAATGCAAAAAATGCATGAATATGTGATGAAATGCATAAATATGTTGCTGTATGGATGATTATTGAGTTATCTCAAATTTTGAGATTAAATTATGAAATTTAAAACGTCACTTATGTGCTTAAAGTGAGCATTGACATAGAAAAATGAAAAATGAATGAAAAATGAAAAAATGAGAGATATAAACCTCCATATATTGAATCATGAATGATTATTATATGTTTATCCTAAATATGAGTTTATAACACAATATAAATTGATGTTATGGTGCATAAATGAATGTTGTGTATGTATGTACATCTTGGAATTCAAGTTGATTATGTATAAAATGGATTATGGGATTGGAAAAATAAGTGAATGCAAGGAAATGGATTGTTATGAATGCAATGCTATTTTTATGTATAGGCAAGGGCAAAGAGATAAGTGGTATGGAAAGCTAAAAGAACAAGGTAAGCAAGTAGATTTTCTAAATGCTTTTGTTTTATCAAAGTGTGAATAATTGTTTATCAATGATGTTCTAACTGTTTCAATGGTTTAACAAATGTATGTTTCCAATTCTTTCTAAGATGTTTAAGGATGACCATTCCTTTATAAAAATGTGCATTAAAATGATATTTCCAATGTGATAAATGAATTGCTTACTGTTTCTCAAGTACTTATGACAGATGATGAATCCTAGATTTATGAATGAAAAATCATGTTAGCATGTCAAAGTTCATATTTATGAAAGGAATCATATGCATAAGTATGAGGTCCACCTTAACGGTGTAAGGGAACCTATTGTTCCCCTTTAGTGTGGCCAAGTTGCTAAAATAGGCCTCGGACGGACGACACCTCCCTCGAATAAGAGAGAGGATGAAAGGGGATGATTATCTAGCTAGCTTCTATTTAAGGAATGTCATGGTTTCAAATAATGTATTAAATTATTTATGATCTACCCTAGACAGGTATAAGAAGCATATTTTTATGATATACCCTCGAGTGGGCATAATATAGCTTTCCAAGTTATTTTAAATGAAAATGAATTGCCTGAAAACCTTATAGCTTGCTTATTGAATTTTGACTCTCGATTTTATTTTTCAAATCCTAAAAACAGGTGAAAGGAAGCACCATGCAGGGAGCACAGGTGGAGATTCAAGAAAATATGAATTCTATAAATTACCTGTGTATGAATTTATGATGTGTGGTTGTACGAATGATGACAATGAATTGTGGTTAATGTTGTATAAGGATTTTGTTATGTTTTATGACTATGAATGGTGAAAAAAATTTATGGTCAAATATTTAGGATGATTTATCATGTTATGATTAAGTATGGAAATTTATGATATCATATGTGTAAGTCTCAAATGGTTTAATAATCTAAAAAGGCATTTGATGGAAATTGAATATATGAAATGAAATAAACTCCTAAAGAGTTAGGATTAAGAGAATAAATATCCTATAAGCCCGCCGTGTGACAGGGCAACAATCCTAATTATGTTTGTCAATTGATAGATTTTGGAGTAAGATTGTAACGCTTGGGCAGGGGTGCCGCATGCTTCCTCTTTGGGACAAAAAAGATGATGTACACTTATGGTGCTTAGAGGTGCACAGAAGTAAGTGCATGCACAACCCATTTTGTGTGATCTTGAATTTAGATTTGAGTGTTCTAGGTTTGGTTTTTATGTTTCAAGAGCTCTAAACACAATGATGAGGTCATTTTGGGTAGGTTTTGCATTGGTTGTGTGGATTTGATGGGCGTGCAACTTAATGCTGATGGAACATTCAGAGAGATTCTAATGTGGAGATCTAGATGAGACAAGATGTTATGCTTCAAATAGACGAATGTAGATTAAGAGGATGTTACTTCATTTGATGTGCTTAGGTTAGATCACCTAGATAGATATTGATAAGGAGGAATCAAGTTCGATCTAATTGAAGTAATAGTTTATGAGTGGCTTTAGTGTGATCACATGATTGATATTGCATAGAGATGATTCAGATCAAGGTGGAGCAATGGACTTCATAGAGTTATGAATGTTTTGCATTATTTCATAGTCTATGGTTGTGTTGATGCTAAGGATGCACAAAAAGCACCCGGAGATAGACTAAGTTTTCATAAGTTTTGTATTAGATAGTGGCCATGTAAGATCTTGAGAATGCTTGGCATTGGATTGTGTTGAGAACTTGAGAATCTTGTGAATATGATAGTGTTGGAAAATAAATATAGTTCATAATGTTTGCAGCTGATCCATATGAGATGCTTGGTCGATTTCATGGTTAATGCACCAACATAAGTTAGAGCATGTGTGGATTCGTGCTAGTTTGGGCATGAAGGTGGAGTAATTTATCAAGGAGGGAGATTAATTGTTGAGTTGCAGAATGGTCAAAGATGTGAGTCCCCT
Organism: Annona squamosa; assembly: GCA_035584095.1. Lineage (NCBI taxonomy): Eukaryota > Viridiplantae > Streptophyta > Magnoliopsida > Magnoliales > Annonaceae > Annona > Annona squamosa. The sequence continues at coordinate 18,370,769 of JAXCLR010000050.1, forward strand.
TTGAATTGGCTTGGTAGGTGTGCGGAATCCAATTTAAGACAAAGATTCTTGAGGTTTGTATATTGTATTTTGCATACGAGTTATTTGCACAATTGTTCCATGTGAGAGTACATAATGAATACACAAAAGAGTATGTATTAGTTTTTCATAAATATACATAGGAAGTCACATTTATAAGTGTATTAGTTGGGGATTCAATAGAGCCTTATGAGGTGTCCTAATAGGATGTGAGAGAAGAGATTATCAGATTATTCTTATTTGAAGATATGTGTGAGACAATCTAGAGAATGAATTTGAATCGTTATTATTTGTATCCCTGTAACTCGTCTATTATAGTGGATTCATATCTCTCTTTTATGGTTTTTCCCTTCTATGTTGAAAAGTTTTCTAAAGAAATCTTGATGCCTCTTATGTATAATTTTGCAGTTATTTATATAATTATATTTTATTGTGTGTCCTTTTGTTGTTATTCATATCAATTTGAATCACGTTTTCTAACAGTACCATATTAATTGACAAATAGTGTATATAGAATAATTTGGGAAAAATTCATTTTGGCTTATTTCTAAAATGTCAAATATCATTTTAGACTGGTCTAAAGCACATTTTTTTTTTACTTTTTTCGAAATCTTTTTTTTAAAACTATTAATATAGTTATATTTGATCTATGAATTAAGTTTTATTATTGTTGGAGATATGTATGTATTTATTTAGAGTTTAAATATAGAGATATTTTAGTCCTTTTAAATTATTAAAACATGACTAAAATGTCTTATGTTTAAAAATAAAAAGTAAATATACGTATTTTCAAAAATGGTAAAACTTGATTTATAAATAAATATACCTAAGCTAAAATTTTATAATTTTTTTTTAAATGTTTTTTTGAACTGATTTGAAATTGCCTTATTTCGGATCAGTTTAAAATGTCAGGGCTCTTCCAAACTTACCTTGGTTGTTCATGTTTAGACGATTTGTGTGGTTTGTATAATCCCACATACATATATAAATATTATATGGGTTTAATTGTGATTTGTAAGAACTATAGATGAGTATGAATGCGAATGGGAGGTGTCATCATGGAAATGGATGCCAGCATCATGCACATACCATATTGGAGACAGGCACTCTGACTTAATCATCTCGGGGGTTTAAAGTAATTTGGATGGGTTGGCGCATGCACGAAATGGACGTGGATGGATGTTAGGGACACATGGGTGTGGGCCTTACATTATGCTGACTGATGTTAACTAATGCCTATTTGCACACATTTGTCAAATACAGTGGCCGACCATGCTTTTCATTTTGATTTTTGAGCCACACCCGCAATATTAATTCTCAGCCTCTTAATTTGGCCTGAAATCAATATTTCATTAATTCATGCACAGAATAAAAAATAATCATCCACATTTTTTGTAAGTTAATAAAAATTTTCTGCCTCCGCTGTGGGGTCCGCTTGGTATATTGTACCTACCTTCATCATATAATTAAACGAAGTTTTTTTTTTATTTGGCCACCTATATAATATTTTTGATTTGTTGTATTTTTTATACATATTCTGGATTAACTCAAACATTTCGTCCTACAAAATTCGACAACTTTTAAAATTTATTTGATATTTTATTTCAATTTTTTAACAGGGAAAATAAGCATAGATATTGCAAATAAAGTACACATTGTCATGCCTACGTTTTCAAAAATGTAAATGAAACATCAATCAAATTCAAAATTTGTTAGATTACAAAGAGGAAAGATGTAGGTGGGATGTACGGATGCATAAAAAAATCAAAAAAATAAAAATATTTTTAGCCCTCTGTAAATTTCTCAACTTATTGGGGGCCACGGAGGGTGAATTCATCGGCTTATATCTATGACAAAGGAAAAACTTTTCACCCTTCCCTGTCTTTCATCCATTCGATTTTACAGAAATATTATAAAAATACCCAGCTAATTATTTGGTGTGGCCTAGTATTACCATCATTACAATCATATTTTTTTAGTGTAATCTTACCAAATTACCAAAAATTACTTCATTCGTGCAATGAAAAAAATTTCCATTAGTAAAGAAACAAGTTCATTGCTAAAAATTAGTTTTTAGAAAATATTTTTGCATTTTGCTAAAAAGTAATTTTTGTTCTGTAAAAAAGTTTTTTCTTTACTATAATCTTTTTGCAACTAGGCTACACCAACTAGTACATATTAGTGAATTTGTTACTTTATTGCAAAACAATTTTAGTAAGGAATTGGAAATTTTAAATTTTCTTGGGTGTATTTAATTTTGAAAAAAAATGTGAAAAACATTGTGGAAAAGTTTTAGAATAGATAGGCTAAAAATGCATGCAATATGAGAAAAAAAATAAAGTTCAAATAGATAAGATAGGTGTATGGAAAAATAAAAAGAAATGATTATAAAATAAGATAGTACTTATATAAAATATGCGTGTAAATTCTTTCTTAATTACCAAATATACTTGTTTACTCTTCTAATAATTCCATTTAAATACATTACTTTCCTAATTGGATTTCTTGTAACAATAGAATATTTTACTCTCTCTCTATATGGATAATTTAAAGTAGAATTAATTTTAAATATGATCACAAATTATATTCATAGTTACAAGTATATTATATTTATAAAAAAGCAAAGATAATGTATATTTCATCTATCTTCCAAATATTAGAACCCAATTAGTTTTGCTCATCTGTTTTTACTGAAATATCCTTTACTAAAATCTAATATATCTCTCCATATTAACCAGAATATAACCCAATCATAACACATTTTGCGTGCGTGCTTGAGATTCTGATATCAAATTCGGACGCAAGCGCTGTCTACTTGTCTCCTTATAATGTAACAAAAACATTTCTCCGTGATAAAGAATGACTGTCATCGTACGTTGTGATAATCGCACATAAAAAATGACTTGTTTTCTTCGTATAGATTCAGATATTAAAAAAGGGTATTTTAAGGAAAACTTGATAATATTATGTTGATATATTTAAATTACAGGTAAAAAAGCGTGGTCATATTTGTTATTTTCACAAAAGTGTGGTCATAGCATAATTATGGCAAAAATTACAGGCATATTTCAAATTAAATATTTAATGTAGCCGGGCTAACCAAATGTCTCGTTTAGCCCACATTAAAAAACTTGTATGTAATAGCTTTTTTTTCTTTATATACTAATTTATCTAAGTGTATTTAATATAGATGAGTAATTTCGTTAGCCCGGACTAAACAAATGCTCCACTTAATCGACATAAAAAACTTATTTACAACTATATTTTTTTATTTTTTATATACTTGTTTATCTAAGTGTATTTAACATATAAACCAAGTTTTACCGTTTTTGGATATGTCTATGTATATATATTTTTTAGATTTTTAAACATTTATGTATATATATGTATTTAAAATATTTTTATCTTTTAAAATTTTTTAAAAATATATACATATATTCAAAAATGGTTATTTTGAATACATATATACATATATTCAAAAATGGTAAAACTTAACTTATATAGTAAATACATTTAGATAAACAGGTGTATGAAGAAAAATGTAGAAAAAAATTGTAAATGAGTTTTTTAAGGAGAGCTAAGCGGGACATTTGCTTAGCCTAGGTTAACAAAATCATTATTCTTTAACATATAAACCAATTTTTTAACCATTTTTGAATATATGTATATATTTTTTCCAAATTTTTTAAACATTCATATGCATATAGGTATTTAAAATACTCTTATTTTTAAAAATCTTTAAAAAATATATACACATATTTAAAAATAGTAAAAGTTGGTTTATATGTTAAATACACTAATATAAACAAGTATACAAATAAAAAACCAAAAATAAAGTGTTATAAATGAGTTTTTGAAGTGGGCTAAATGAGACATTCGCTTAGCCTGGATTAACAAGATAACTTCTCATATTTAAAATATTAAAAGTTATTTAGGCATTTTTTTTTTTATAAGTTAACACAGCGGTCAGTAGTCAGCAGTGCTGTAGCCTGAGATACATAGCTGTGGCCTGAGGGAGAGCAATTGACCCCCTTGAATTTTTAAAACTTAAAAAATCCTCCTTCAGGAGGTTCGAGTTTCATTAACCTGAGTGACCTATGCGTAAAAGAAACCCTTGTAAATGGTGAGATAAGATAACCCGAGGCCTTGAAATCGATTTGTCATTTTTTAGGCGCTGATCCGTGAAATTTTTTTAGCAGAGAATGGGGTCAATATACATATAACTATATACCGAATACCCAAAAGTTACACGAGCGGCATTAAACTAATGGAAGACCATAAAACATGTTCTTTTATTAATGGGTTTCTGTTCGATTAGCCTGTTGTTCACCTGTTAAGGAGGATAACTTGACTGCCTGGGATGAAAAAGTATTATTATACGTTGAAAACATGAAAAATTGTATGAAAATTAGAAAAAATAGTATGAGAAATGAAAAAAAAGTATATTATTAATTTTTTTTAGAATGAGAAAAGTATTTTGGCAAATGAAAGATTTCATCCTATCCTATTTTCATTTCTACAAAATATTTTTGTTCTTAAAAATATTTTTATTCAAAAAGTAACAACATACCATTTATTTTTGAGATTTTTGCAAATGTACCTACAACATTTGACTAACATTTCATTTGTATGCATTTGTACATCTAAGTTTCCCGATATTGTAAATATGCGGATAAAGTTTGCTTGAAATTACAAGCAAGTCTCATCTGTCAGGATGTCGTTAAATTTTTTCTAAAATAACAATAATGTCCTTTACACCAGGTGATAAACCTACAATTTTTGCAAATGTAATAAACATATTTGTACAATTCTAAAATAATAATATATGTAAAAATATAAAAATAATGAAATAGCAAATATGTTTACAATATTTGAAAAATTGTAAGTGTATTACTTGGCCCAAAGAGTATTATCATAGAAAATTCTAATGATATCTTAACGGAAGGGACATACTTACAAATTTATGCAAATTTTGTGAACGTATTTGCATATTGACAAACTTAGGGATACAGATGCAATGTTAGTTAAATTTTATAAGCGTATTTACAAAAAGTTCTTTACTTTTTATATAACTTTTTTGACTTACAAGATACAACAATACTTTTTTTTTAACCTAGCCTTTATCATGTTAGAGGGTTCTGCTTTAGTCTTATGTAATCCCTTTAATTTTTAAAATGTTAATGATTGATATAAAATTCAATTCATTTATTGTATTTGACATCACTTATTTAGTTAGGAGAACAAGTTTCATCAAAATCAAGTATATGTGTGAACTATATTTGCTCAAAAATATATATATTCATATGTAAATTATGAAAAATGTTTAGATTAATTCATAATGTATTAAAATATAATAATATTTTAAAGAATCGTTTATCCATCTATTACTAATATTTTAGATGGTCCAAATGTTCAAAACACTACTTCAAAATTAATATTTTATCATTAAATTATTTTATGATATTGATTTTATTTATTTATAGATGATACTTATATACAGCAATACTGAATCAATGAAAGAATTTTTATGATAATATAAACATTGATAAATATGTTAATAAATACAATAGATAGAGAGAATTTTCTATTAATTATCAAGACATTAAAAATAAAAGAGATTACGTAAAAAATGAGTTTCATGGAAAAGAACCCACAATATTACTTAGAATATTTTGAATTTTCTTAATCCTTTGGAAAAGCTCCCATTTCTATTTCATAACAATGGTGCAGCATGTTGCACCTTAATTAAGCTATATTATTGTTAAATGACTTTATTTTGATGATAAAATCAAATTTCACTGCATCCATGTAACTAAAAGAGGTTTTATCAAAATCAAATAGCTGCAGTGGCCTCATCTATAAAAGTGTGACAAGTTGATGGAATTTTGAGATGAGGAGAAATGGGAAAGAGAATAATTTTTGAAATTTATGCAATTGATATGAAATAAGAGGGATAATTTACAAAAAAAAATAGAGTAGTTGAAAAGAAAAATGATCAGGATATGATGGTAAAATTAGAAAAATAGGATGGTTGGGATGTTTAATTATTTATGAAACAATACATACGCCATAGTTTCCTATCCACCCCATGTTGCCTCGTTGCCAAAGGACCCCATAGTGACTTAGCTTTAGCTTTAGTGACATCAATGTACAAATCGAAGCATTTAGCGGGTAAAAATTCATTTCTTATATTTCTAATTTAACGAACCCAGCTGCCGTAATGTTTATAGAAAGGATGCTGGCACGAAATTATATCCAATTGAAGATGATCCTCAACTGTTTATTGGAAAAAAAAAAAAAAAAAGAATTGTGAGAAAATATATTGGACTCAGTCAATGATAAATTAGTTGGAAATTAAAAGTTTGAAAACTGCATGAAAAGCTTTGAAAACTCCACCTATCATCTATTATAATTGGAAGTCTTCATATATTATTCACTAATGACCAAACCAACTAAAGACTTCATGTTCGAGTTTAATATGCGTTCTACCTCATAATCCGTCTTGGTTGACATGATGACCTAACTTGATAGCTATCTATCTAGAGTTTAAGAAATGAATGTCTTCTCGGCTGCCGGTTGGCTGAAAATTTAAATACATGCTTTTTCATGTGAATGAATGAAGACTAATGCATCTGATTACATCCACTACTTATAATCAATTATGTAGCCAGTGATCAATGACATACATAATTATTGTTTTTCGAGAACTTACTTGGATAAAAATAAACTAAATTACATAGGCTAATTTAACCATATAATGAAAAGCACTTTGCCCATAAAAAATCAGGTGCAAGTTATAACCCATTTTTTCATATTCGTTTTAAGATCCAAGTCCTGCATTATGTTTTAAATTATTTATTTAACCTAAATATGAAAAATCAACTTGATTAAAAGGTGTAACAAATATTTTTTGTAACGATGAAGCAGTAATTGCTATGACAAAAAACCAGCTTTTCATGGTAGAAGAAAGCCTACCACATTCATTTCCAATATTTCATCCGAGATTTAGTGACAAAGGAGCAGATTGCTTTGAAATATTGAAAACAAGTGAACATTTGGTACATATACTTACCAAGTCTTTATCAAAGGAGAAGTTCATTTATTTTAGATTACAACTTGGTGTTCGCAACTTTGAATCAAGAAGAAATCCTGAGAAATAATTCACTTGGTTGATTTGGTCTAGTTTTCTATTTAGTCAAATGATGGCTTTGCTATTGTGATGATGGCTTTGCTATTGTGGTAAATTCATAGGTCTTCATTTCCACAGGTCGTAGGTTCCAATTGGCTCTCACCATTGGGCGAGAGTTGACTTTAATACTCCTCTTAAGTTCTGTAGAGGTTTTATTATTTTCCCCTAGTGTGGTGGTTTCATATAAATTTCTCCTAATGTTGGGAGTTTATGGAAATAATCCATTCATTGTGTGAGGGTTGATAAAAAAAAAATCCTTTAATTATATAAGGGTGGAATGCACTTGATTGTAATATCAAATGTCATAGTGTATATATATACCAATAAAAAATAATCTACCCTATTTTATGGCTAAACTTCAGTTGGTGGTTGAGTAACGTCAATAAATTTAGTTTAGTTGTCAGATTATAAATTAGGAATCATTATTTAAGTTTTAAGAATTGTTTCAAATCCATCCGTTTTGAAAAATTTCCGTTGTTTCTTTACAGTAAAGAGTTGTTCATAGCCAGGAAAAAATAATCCTGGAATGGAATCTTTCATTTACTAAAAATATTCTTCCGTTCCAATAATTAGTGACTCACTTTTCTCATTTTCATTACAATTTTACCAATTCCAAGATACCTTTTCTCATTTTCAACACATTTTCATCTTAAATTCTTATCTCATTCAAACTCTCCAGAGCCTCTTAAGAGACATTTGAGAATCATAATAACTGGTGTGGGATGGGGAAAGGTGGAGAAGTATCCCCAACATATTTTCCCACTCATGATTTACCAACCTAACAACTCTATTTTTCAATCTTTATTTCTATACTCCTATTATTTTTCTCTCAACTATCCTACTTATTTCAACTTTGTCCATATTATTTCATATCATTTATACATTACTCAAAATATTTCATTTCCCACTACTCACCCTATTCCAAAAGTCCCTCATCACCTACACTACCAACTTTCCTTAGTTCTCTAGAACAAGATGAGGTTTATATTTTCTTTGAAAAATTTCCATAAGAGGCATATTTGGTTACTTATAAAATTTTTTATTCTCCATAATTACTTTATTTTTTAATTATTTCTTCTTACATTTCTATACAATTATTTTACTTTTTAATTATTTTTATACAGTTATCTATATAACTAATTTATTTTAACCTTATTATCTTTATTCTTCATCATTACTTCTATCATATCGTATTATTTTCTTTTATTTTGAGACTTTTATACTAAGAACTTTTCGTCCAAAAGTTTTATCATTTTTCAAACTTACCTAAAGTCAATTTTATTATTTTGCAGAGTTAAACAACTTCATTGAACGCTACCATCCCAATTCCCACACATAAGTAGAATTGCAAACATCCCGCAGTTAAAGGGGTTATATTTGTAAAGTTTAAGAGCTTATTTGGCCATAAGTTTTTTTTAGGCCGTCGGCACTTTTACAAGTTTAGAAAATATCTGGCCTTTTCTAAAATTGCTGCATCTCTTAGAATATCAGAATTTTAATAAAAGTTAGCATGATTATGGGAAGCTGATAATCGATGCTTTCGTAAAAAATATTAGCCATAGAATTTTAATACACACGGATGCTTGGCCAAGCAGGCCCTAAGCCCGATGGAGGCAGATGGTCTGATTCTCTGTTTCAAAACCCCACCAAATTAAGAAGTCATGGACCACCTGATCTTAATCTCAGTTTTCAGCTCTCCCACGCACACGGCATGGATTTGCGGTGGCAAACTTTTAGATGAAGGTTCTCGGGGTTGGTGCCATATGACCCTTGTCCTCGTAGTGGAAAAATAAATTCGAAATGGAAAATGGAGAGCGAGGGGAGGGGATAGGGTCATCGGTAGGGGTGAAATTCGGGCTCATGAAACTCGGGTTCACCTCAATCCTAATCCTAACCCTATTTGTAAAACTTCAACCCTAACCCTAACCCGAACCCTATTTGTAAACCTCAACCCTAACCCTATTTTTGAAATTCGGGCTCGGGTTGAGTTTCGGGTTGACATATTCT
>JAXCLR010000050.1:18385767-18400019 GCA_035584095.1 Annona squamosa
TTAGGGTTGAAGTTTTTTAAATGGGTTAATAAACGGATTAGGGTTGAGATATATTAAATAGGTTAGGATTAGGATTAGGCCCCAACCCGTTCAACCCGATCCGTTAACACCCCTACCCTCTAGTAGTCCTCTTGCGTCGGTCCCTGCAGCCCTTCTTGGCAAATACTTACAAAACCCAAGCACGATGCATGGGAGGACGGAGTCTTTTTTAATCAATTAATTGTTGTCATTTTCCAACTCCTATTATTTCTAATATCGTAAATCCTTGCTTGATTTCTGATTAATTACCCGTGCATTTACATATCCAGGCAAGGGCCGACCACATTAATTCCAGCAGAGCAGTCAGAGCCAGCTTAACCATACATTGTGGATACATTCCCCACACGGCATCTTTAATTAGTAATTAGTCAAGGTGGATAAAGATGTTTATTAATGATAACATGGGGGTGGACCATATCCGTGGGTGGGCCATGATGATCAACATCAAGCTATTGTTAGTAGACACATACGCTGTCTTGCAGCACAAGCTACCTACCCAATTGGATAGATCAAATTCATGAGTACAGCTAGGCTGATATGTTGGTAAAAATTTTACCACTCAAACCTATAATTAATGTATATATTAATTATAATATTTAAACCAGCCGTAATGGCAGGATGGCCACATAGAACTGTTGCTTCATATGGGAAAAAATGAAAAAAAAGCCATGCAATAGGCGGGCGGGCTGGCTGTTCAGTGGCCGGTTATCTTAGCTGCCTAGTGCCTATACATGCACTCTTTGTCTCATCTCCTGTTGCCAGCCTGGTATATAGTCATATATCCGAGTAGAAATTACAGGTTTAAAAGCCATGGGTTGTAATTAATTGCTTGGTACGAAACAGAACATGAAATTTTTGTGAGAATTGGAAGTAACAATTTTCCCAATCATCATATCATGTATTGCCTTAAAAGAGCGCTAGCACAACTGGAAAAAAGCTGCGGCGAGTAAAAATAATTAAAAGTAAAGGACGCCAAACGGTTCATCAATTTCTTGTGCTGGTAGAATGAATGCCAACCGTCTCAACTTTCCATCCCTTCCCATCTTGATCTGATGGGCTTTTAATTCAGAATGAAATGCGTAAACGAAAGCCGTTATCAATCATCATATGCAATTAAAGTTCCGATACTCGTTAATTGCTGGGAAACTTTGAAGAAAAGATATAATTATGTTATATAAAATGAGTAAATTAAAATTTAATCATCCAATTGGGAAAATAGCTGACAACGTGGATCTTCTACCTCCATCTCCTCCCACTGCAACTTCCAAGTCATACCGGTTGGTCGCCAAAAATTAATGATAGGGGGTGTCCATTTTACTACTTTTAAAAGAAAATATGACTATTCCGGCGGTACAAAATTTTTCATGCCCATGCGCTTGCTTTCTCACTTTTTTTTACTGCTTTGGATCATCCATCTAATAGGATAAGATGGAAAAGATGTGATTTTTCATTCATAAAAATTTTAATTTTCAATGTAAATTTTTATTTCTAATAAGTGATAATCTTAGTTTTTTTCCCGGGCAAATAATGGAAAGTTGAGAAAAAGCATTAACTACACGAGATTATTGCCACTGAGGTTGTGCCTCAGTGGTACAGGACATGACCTCACATGTAGGTGGTCCTGGGTTCAAATCTCCCCAGCAGCATTTCTGAAGTGGTGGCGTTGCAAGTCTCCCAAGTTTGTGGAAGCCATCCACCGGTGGAAAAGTTTAGAAGTAGTAGATAATTATTGGCAAATTGTAAGAATGTCTCAGAATTTAATTGTAATACCAATTGAGATTATAATGTATGAGTACTCATAAAAAAAACTACACAAGATTATTAGATTAAACTTGTATTTGAAATGAGAATATAACATGGGTAATGAAAATAATTAAAATTGAAAATAATAACATAGTGGTTTGTAATAGACGCTCGGTGAATCTGATCCCTGATGGATGCCTACACTCTACACATTATGTTGGGCCCACCATTACGTGGACCATTCGTTCACGCATGCTGGTGCATGAGTTGCCATGTGTAATATGAAAACAATGGCAATAAAAAGCTCACCGCCGGGGCACCCAGTACGCAAGCTAAAATTTTTTTTTCTTTAAAAATATTTAAAAAAAAAAAAAATCTCCCCACTCGTTCGCTTTTCCTATTTCTGCACAGAAAAAATTGCGGCTTTTGCTGGAAAATTGAGAAGCCGGAAGTGGGTGTTCGTGCAAACAGCTGTAGATCACCAGTACGCTGTTAAAAAAAAAATAAAAAGTTTTGTTTCGTGTCTAGGAATGGATGAAATTTTTGTAAAAAGGATTGGTTGCAAAAGATTTTAAAAGAGAAGAAGATAATGTAATATAATAAGGACGATAATGACATGTAAAAATATAAAATTTAAATAGATAAGTTAATTGTAGATTAATTGTTTAAAACGATTAAATTGTAAGATAATTATATGAAAAATAATTTTAAAAATATAATAATGGAATTTCGATATTCTTAAACAATAAACACGCCCGTGATGGCGGAGGAAATGTAACTCGCTCGTATTAGAGGACAAAATGCCTTATTGTTTTTTTCTTTTTTCGTTTTCGAAGGTTGTAAAGGGGAAAAGAAAAAAAAAAAAAAAAGAAAGAAAAAAAATCCCCGCAGAAGTCAGAACCGCGGAAGCCGACAATGATTCCTTATAATTTGTACATATTTTATTACGGCTTGTAGCTTTGCTCCAAAGCTCACACTGCGTCGTACTCTATAACAAGCCAACTTTATTTTCAAAATATAAAGGCAGGTGAAAGAAAAAGAGAAAAAAGAAAGAAAAATACGAAGAGGTTTTAGATCTTGAGTGTCAAGGATTTCGTCATTTAGGAGTCACCCACCCATCTGGTTTCTTGCTTTCCATTTTCTCGCAGCAGGGAGAAGGGAAGGCAAGATGAGGATTTTGGTGGGTTTTTTGGCTTTTGCTGGTTTTGTACTTGGATGTGTTGATGGTTTTGAAGAGCTCAATGTGACTGAGGTCTACCATCTACAAGGTTATGGCCTCTCCGCCAGGCCTCTCATGGTGGGCCTGACTCTTATTCAGGGAGCTGTTGCAAAAGGAGCTGGTATATTTTCCACTTCTGTGTGTGGATTCTGTTTCTGGTGTTTTTGGTTCTTATATTTTTGTATTTTCCCGTCATTTATAGTTTTAGGATTTTTTTTTTTTAAAAAAGTTTATGTTTTGTTTCTTTTGTTGTTATCATTATTATTGTTTTGATAATGGCATTGTTTTTGCTTGTTTTCGAAGCATTTTACTCCGTTTTCTCTGCCTCTGATGCTTTTCTTAGATTTCCTTTACGAGTGTTGTCGAAGAAAATTTTATTATGGGCTTTCCACCTCCTTATTTTGGGATTTCTTGCTTGAGTCTGTTTGTCCAATGTATTTAATTTTCATTTTATATTTGATTTTATTTATTAGTGAAATCCTGCTAGAAGCCTATCCCAACTTGGCCTCAGGCTTGGGTGATCAGTAGATGTTGTCGCTGGATTCTTACCAAGGCTATGATGGTGTTGGGGTGATTGGTTGATGGCACGATTAGATTTGAACCTTTCCCAGGTTTTCGATGTCATGCATGATTCGGTTTTTGTACATAATGCATGAAATTTTTATCATTTTTTCCCAGTTCTGAAACTTTGGCTGAGATCATGAACTGAATGGCCAAGATCTGGAAACTTTAATGACAAAAAAATGAACCATTTTGTGTTTTAATTACGAAGAGTGAGTTGGTCGTGCGAGTTTGATACGAAAGTCATATTCATCGGTTATATGAGGGATTGGGTGTTTGAGAAGAAGCCTATGTCATTAAGATGTGATTCTTTGCTTTCACATCTCTTTTCTAGTTTTCTGTTCATGACAGCAAAATCATGGGAAAATGGGGGGGAAGAAGGACAAGCAAGGCAATTGAAGATTAGTGGTGTATAATCCAGATAATTCCAATTTTTGGATTTGAATGTGACATTCATGGAGTTCTGGATTACAGCGTTAATGTTTCAATAATTGGGCTTGGATGCGATCCAAGTATGGCCACAACCAATGTTCTCTTTGTGGTCGGTGTCATCATGCTTGTCTCTTCAGATGGATTTCATTTAACTTCAGAAAATGCTTCATGGCATTTGAAGAAGCTTGAGATTGAGCTTGCGTATGTTCAAACTTCAGTTAAAATGATTTGGCTGTGCTCTGCCCCAATTCGGAAGGCTAGCTTTCCTTGAACCTTACAGATGCTAAATCTTTTCTTGCAGAACCGTATTTTCTCGTTTCCAATTCCTTTTGCTTCTTAACCTGTTCCAATAAAGAAGCTTCTATACAACCCAAAGCCAAAAAGAAATGAAACTTTTCTCAGTTTTTCTTTTTCCCTCTCTGCTTTCTTATCTGGAGTATCAAAACATATTTTGAGCTTGCTTGAAAAAAGCAGAGAATATTCTTTCTAATTTGTATTTTCCAATATTTACAGTCTGTTTGGATGGAACACCACCTGCTTACCACCTGCATAGAGGGTACGGATCAGGGGCAAACAGTTGGCTTATCCAGTTGGAGGTAAGACATGCTTTAAATAATGAAAATAATCATTCACATCATATTTTGTATGAAGGCCAAAAGCTGATTGGAAAAGTTGTGATGTGATAGGGAGGAGGCTGGTGCAACAACATCAGAAATTGTGTTTATCGGAAGACTACTCGACGTGGTTCATCAAATTATATGGAAAAGTCAATACCATTTACTGGAATTTTGAGCAACAGGCCAGAAGAAAATCCTGGTTTTCCCTCAATCATCTTTCTTGCACATTCTCCTATTTATTTAATTGGATTTCATATGACATTATTTTCCCTGCATTATTCATTAATATACAGTTGTAGCAATTTCATGTGTGTAAAATTGTTTCTCTGGCAGACTTTTTCAATTGGAATCGAGTCAAGGTTCGATACTGTGATGGTGCATCGTTCACTGGTGACAATCAAAATGCGGTTAGTGTGGATATCCTTTTTTATCAGTTATTCAATGTAGGATGCACTGGTTGAACCTGATTTATGCTATAATCTGATGAATTCATGAATGGATTTGATAATGTGCAGATAAAATAATTCCATTTCATCTCCTTTTTCAGTTGTCGTCATCTAAGACCTAACTTTATTGCTTGCAATCAGCTTCATTTCATCAAATATTCCTCCACTGGAGTTATTGTCATTTCATCCCAATTGATGCTAAAATGTGTTGGTTACTTCAGGCTGTGGGCCTTTATTTTCGTGGGCAGCGCATCTGGTTGGCTGCCATGGAAGATCTAATGTCAAAAGGAATGCGTTATGCCAACCAGGTAACCCTCTTCTGATGAACAATACATCAAAAAAATCAACCAATGTTAATTATGTAGTGACTGGATGCTGTTGGATGCATTTCAGGCTCTTCTTTCTGGTTGCTCTGCTGGAGGTTTAGCATCTATATTACACTGCGATGAGTTTCGGCAACTACTCCCAGGAAGCACTAAAGTCAAGTGTCTAGCTGATGCTGGGCTATTCCTTGATGCGTAAGATTCACATTGAACTATCCTCATGGGATAATCTGTTTTATTCATATTCTACGTGTATTGGTTGCATTCATTTACCAGTGCTTATCATGTTTTTATGTATTCATTTTTAGCATGGAATTGCAGGGTTGATGTGTCTGGTGGGCATACTCTACGGTCTATCTATGCAGGCATAGTAAACTTACAGGTACATAAATCAAACTAAATCACTTGCAGGTGTTTTCTTCTGCTAATCTATTGAATTGGCTGGGAAAAATGTTTTGGTTGCCCCATTTTGAAAGTTAAGGATTGCATGTGGGAAAAATAATTTGGCCACCATAATTAGAAAATTAAAGATGAGAAGGGCCAAGTATCAAAATATACGAAATGCAGACTTGACATGAAAAATATATGAACGACAAACTTCTTTGTCCGACCTGAGGAAAACTACGAGAAGAATATTGTTTGTGCTTTTCAGCTTTTAATACTTCTAAGACAGACTTGAATATTATTTTCATTCTCAATTTCTCAATCCTTCCACCTCTTTATGTTATATTCTGATGCATAAATATATCTAGCATAGTCATGCCATTACTCTTGTCTGCAATCTCTTCCTGACACAAATACGGTTTTTTTCTAGGGAGCAGGAAGGAATTTGCCGCAAACTTGCACTTCTCGTATGAATCCAATTTTGGTAATTCTTCTCTTCATTTTCATAGCCTGTTTGTTCATCACAACGAAAAAAAAAAAAAAAAAGAAGAGAAGAAGATTGAAACACAACTTAAAGAAATGGAAAAGGATTGCATTATGTTTACTCTTTAAAACTTCATTTAATTTATTTCTCCCTTATCTTGCAGTGCTTTTTCCCACAAAATGTGATAGCAAATGTGAAGACACCACTCTTTCTTTTGAATGCAGCATATGACTCATGGCAGGTAAATTTACTTGGTGCGACTTCTTTCAGTTATTGACACACCCATGACCCAAGTCATCTGGGAGGAAACGTAGTTCAGAGTTCTACGGCGCATTGTCTTGCTTGTGCGTTGCAAGTTTAACCCGAGGATCTGTGAATGTAGTATTTTCCTGTATTTTCCTGGGGGTTGAGAAGACCTGTAGATCTCTCTCAAGAATATTAAGTTTTTCTGCCAGCGATGTTTTAAACAAATTGATAAGTTGTTTTTATCCACTTCCAGCTTCAAGCAAGCTTAGCTCCTTCATCAGCTGATCCAGGTGGTCACTGGCATGCTTGTACTTTAAACCATGAGCATTGTGATGGATCACAACTTCAATTTCTTCAAGGTGTTGTTCGAATGCCTACTCTCTAGTGTTCTATTAATGTTACTAATCCGTGATCAAAATGTGATGCAAAATTTTCTTGTTGCTGTGTCAAACAGGCTTCAGGAACCAAATGTTAAATGCAGTGAAAGGTTTTGCATTGACCAGTAAAAATGGTTTGTTCATAAATTCATGTTTTGCTCATTGTCAGACAGAGAGGCAAGACACATGGTTCTCAGATGATGCTCCTCTCCTTAAAAACAAGGTAAAGCTGATTGGGCAAATTGATCTTGATATCTGGAAGTTTTTTACAGTAAAATTGAGGTTTTTGTGTTAGATGAAGTTTCTGCCTTCTAACAAAAAGTTTGAAACCTTTGTGCGCTTTTGACTTCTTAAGCCTTTGGAATTTGCTGATCTTTGTTACATCATATGCAGGGGATTGCACAGTCTGTAGGTGACTGGTATTTCGATCGTGCAGGTGTAAAGGCCATCGACTGCCCCTACCCTTGTGACAAGACCTGCCACCATCTGGTCTTCAAGTGATGGATTGCCCATTGGCTTTCCTCAATTCACATATCATGAATCATTTGTATTCAGAGCAGCTGATGAGAAAATAAAGCTAGAGAAAGGGGTGGCAAAACCCGCAAGTCCCTCGCTTGTTGGTGAAGACTCCTGCCTCCAGCTTTCTTTTTACCAACACCAGCTTCTCTTCAATATCAATCATTTAAAAAAAAATAAAAATCCAGTTATTGTTAGTTGTTTAAAGAGTGCACATTGCACACCCCTCGTGTGATGCACATCTTATAATAGAGTCAGGTGAAGCAAAAAATCTGTGAAATGTTGTGTGCCTGCAATTGGGTCCATTGTGTTCTTATATATTCATTATGAGTTTGTAGTCCATTTCTTATGGTATTAATTGGATCAAAACAACTTGTAAAATCGATTCTGCAGATGCTATGCGTATTTAGCAGCGCTTTAATGGGTGGATTGCATTTCTGGCTAATTGTTCATTTGATAGGCTTATTGCTTTCAAGATTGGGAAACAAAAAAAAAAGAAAAGAAAAGAAAAGAAAAAGAAAAGTGAATATACTGAAAAAAAAAAAAAAAGAATCGATCTGCGGCTTACAATGACACTGAAGAAAAAAGGAATCGAACAAACTGTAGAACAATCAAATCCTAAGACACGAATGTGCAGTCAATCTACCTAGTCAATAGGTAGAGCTCCGCATGCTATGAACATGAAGTCAATATCTCTACCTAGTCAGTATGTGAAGCTCCACTGGTATAGCATCAGTGCAGTGATGAGTAGTATTTACAGGCAGATGATGACATTCAGCAACTAAATCCAAATAATACTAAGGCAGCATTCTAATCTGATACTCAGCAGCAACTTAATCAAATGAGCACCCATTATTAGCAGCAATCTAATGTAAACCCCCAAATGTGCATTTCTGAAAACCTTCACCCAGTTATTGATCAGCTGCTTTGGCGAACTGCAGAAGCTACTGCTTGTGCCCACATCTTCAGTCTAGCTTTAACATCTTTTGGATCGTCTCCTGATATTCGTGAAAACAGTAATAATAAATTAATCAGCACCCTACAAAGACCTCACCATACAAAAATATAAATGTTTACGCAAGATTTGGCCTGATAGAAGAATCCCATTTGGATGTGTAACCCCTCAACAACCAATATACTTTTTAAAGATAGTTACAATTTTTTCACATGTATTCTCTTCAGGGTGTATTTTGTGCAGCTTCGATTGTGTCAAAAAATACTTCCATTATTATTATTAATATTATTACTACTCTTTGTGAAATTTGACACTTCTGAATTTATTTAATATTTTAATTTGATTTTTGGAAAAAAAATTATTTTTATTTGATATCTTATTTTTGAAAAGCAATAAAATGGATACTCATGCCCATTTAATTGATTTTCAAAAATCAATTTAAAATACAAAAAAATTCAGCAATACAGGCGATGGCGGCTACAATATGCGCCACTTGTGAATTTCCTCAAAATGCAAATTTGTGTAAAAGATGCAATCAGAACCTAAAAGAAATTCATCGCTATAGATAAATAAATATTTGCCCAAGATTTGGGCTGATAAAAAATTTCTTTCGAATTCGAATTGGTTATTATAACTATTTCAAAACATATTTTGTAAGTTACCCTGTGGAGCTGATCGTTTTGTGCCAAAATTGATTTAAATTATTTCTCGTTCCTATGAATGCATGGGCCTCACCAACTTTCATAAGATATTTTAAGAAATTTGACACGTCTTTGATTGTTTGGTATTTTAATTTAATTTTTATTGTCTTATTTTCAAAAATCAAAATAGGGTGGATTTTCCCACATTAAGGTTCCCAAAAAAAGCCATAAAGATATTATCCATATATGAAATAACAAGAAACCTCGAATAAGAAAAATTATTTATATTTTACAATATATAGTATATTCATTTTATATATTTAATATGAACTATGCGCTATATAGAAAATAAATGTTTCAAAATATACAGTTTATGTATAGTAATATTTAAGTTAGTAAACATATTGCACTATATTTATATTACATAACAGATACTCTATAATTTTTGAAAAATATGTATTTTATGATATAACAGATTTATATAAATATAATATATTACGTTTATCTAAAATACATACCTAGAAATAATAAGTACCTAAACCGCACTGTAGGAAAATAAATTGAATAAAATATGGGTTTAGTAATGTCAGTCAAAACTCAGGTCGATTTTAGAAGATTCTTCTCCGGAAGAAAGCGAAAAAAAAAAAAAAAGAAAGAGAGGAAAAAAAGAAAGAAAGAAAGACTCTCTCTCTCTCCCTCTCTCAGTTCAGTGTGTCAGCCGTGCCAACCCGAAATAGGCGGATAACACCTGTACCTTTTCCAGATTTTAGAAAACCAGCTTAACAACCCGTAAAGGTCAGTCCACCCTACTCCCAAGCAGGTGGTTGTTGAGGCCCGGCGGAAATGGAGATAGATTTGTAATTTTCCATGTTAATAAATACATAATAACAAATTAAAATAATATTTATTTTCTATATTATTATATTTTATCTTAATCTAAATCATCTAATTAATCAACACGAAATCTAGGCCTCCAAAATGAAGATCGAGAGCGAGAGAGAGGTGTTTGTGATACTACTAACCAGGGCTAGAGATCCTGAAATTGGCTAGAGGGGAATTGCGGCCGCTGTCGGTGTCGACAGAGGAGAGCGACATGCCGCGGGGGAGCTCGAGCGTCCACTCCGGCTGCAGCTCGAACCCCAGATCCTCGCACGCCTTCATTTCGTCCATGTCCATGCACAGCCGCCGCTCTCCCCCCTTGGGCTTCGCGATCACCACGCACTCGCTCTCCCCGCTCTCCTGATCCATCATCTCCTGCTCCTCCCCACCTCCCTCCTCCCTCTTTCCCCTCATTCCCCACACCCTCTCCAGCCACTGCTCTCTCTCCCTCATCGCCTCCTTCCTCCTCCCCCTCAAATTCCCGCTCCCGATTCCCTGCTCCCGCGCCTCCCTATCCGAATCATAAGAGAATTCCTCATCCCCATCAATCTCCGAGCTGTTCTGGAGTGATAGCTGTGACATGTGGGCCATGATGCTACGACCACCATCTTCTTCCTCTTCCTCCACCCCATCCCCATCCCCATCCCGCTCCACCTCAAAGTGTTTGATCTTGTTATCGTATACGGATTGCCTTGAAATACTCGAACGACGGCTGCCCTGATCCTCATCGTTATCTTCCACATCGGCATCATCGTCGGTATGGATGGAAAAATGCAGGGTTGTTACGGTGTCAGCCATTCTTCCTACAATATAGTAGCCACTAATATATACAGAGTGCGAGAGAGCAGATTAATTGGTTAGGGAGAGAATAAGAGAACTGGAAAGAAATGGAGTGAGAGGATTTTTGTAATCTTGAAATGGGTTTGAAATTTGAAGTCCTGCTTTCCTTCGTCTATCGCTTTTTTTGTGGACGATTTGGCAGGAAGAGTAGGAGGTGAGAGCATGAGTTTATATAAACATTCCCATCGTCTGATCCAAATGACTAATATACCCCTTATTTATTTATTTGTTTGTTGTATTGCATTGCATTTTCCAGCCATGGAATACGGTGAAAGGCACAAAAGCCGCACTTAAACTTACTGTAACACTTGAAAATGGAATTCAAAGGAAAGCATCGCAATCCCAGTATTTAATTCGATGATAAGATATTATTATATATTTATTAAGGCATGTCTTATAACTGACTGAAAATATCATCATCATCATCATCATCATCAAGGTTTTATCACTTAATTATCTTACCTTTGTTCAGTATTCACTAGATCATTTCTTTTTAGCTGAAACTCTATTGAGGCTCGTGTGAACTTCTGACAAGGGATAGAAATGATGAAATTAAATTTAAAACTATCAGGTAGTGTTTTCTTTTAGAAATTTTGTAAAAAAATTTCCAATGACTCAATTTGTCACGTTTTTTTTTTTTTTTATAGATATTACAAAAATTTTCTTTTCTGATTAGATGCACTCGCCATATATTTAAGTAAAATTTCAAGGCTTTCCATTTGGTGGAACTCATTCCAACCCAGGGACTTTCGAAAATAAATGCGTTTGGTCATCGGGACCATTGAATCATTGTATCTAATCCGATTTGCTTTGTCAAGAATATAAATTTTTTAAATTAAAATTTTAGATCAATTTAAAAAATTTTAATTAAAAATGTAGACCTTCTAAAATGCTTTTTTTCTTATAGAATACGATGATTCAATAAATTATTGTAACATTATAATATTGTGCGAATAAATCTAAGTAATTTTAAAATTTTGCGCAACCTCCTGTATTTTTGGGACAATACAATCTATACAAAATTTTGATTAAGAAAGTTTCTGCATCATATTTTTAAAAATGATGCTAAATCGGATTTTGATTCCATCGGTAAGATTGCCTCAAACAAACCATTTGACCAATTCACTTTCGGGGAACGAGTATCATCAAATTGGAACCTGAATTTCGATATACTCACTTTCCAGAAAACAAACATATCCGAAACATTTGAAGAATATCCGGCATATACTGTTGGGTGCCATGACACGGAGGCATTATGGTTGTGGGTTCGATGCATTATGATATGCGGCAGTGAGTGTGGAAACAAAACAGTGGGAGAGAGTAAGTTATTTTAAATAGAGAATATTATGCTTAAAAACATTTTATAAATAGAAATAAAAAAAAATCTTAAATGGACGCTTGTAACATATATAACAAGTGAAACCGGTTTCCATTGGGCGTGACCTTTTCATTTCACCCGTAATATTATTTCTTTATAAATCAAAACCACTCACTATATTTATTAATATTTATTTAGGTTAGGATATCAAAGATTATCATGACCAAAATGATCATATATATTGTTTCTTGAATTCACGATCAAAGTGAGAGATTTCACGAATTCACTTTTATGAAACTATTTTAAAAAACGTTAATTCATGTAATCCATTGATTTTCACCTATAATGATGATTAAAATAAGATCCAATTTAAATATTTTATCTAATATAATTTTTATAATTATATTGCCAAAAAGCATTTCAATCAAGGGCAATGATTTTGTTAGTATAGATTAATTTACACGTTTATTGTTTAAATTTTTTTTTAAAAATGTCATATCAAGAGCGTAGAGGAATGATTTTGTTAGCTTGGATTAAGCGAATATCTTGCTTAGCCTATTTCAAAAAATACATTTATAATATTTTTTACTTTTTTCTTTATACACCTATTTATCTAAGTGTATTTAACATATAAACTAAAATTTACCATTTTTAGATATGTGTATATATTTTTTTGATGTTTAGAAAATCTTAAAAAATATATACACATATTTAAAAAGGATAAAACTTAATTTATATATTAAATACACTTAGATAAATAAGTGTATGAAAAAAAACAAAAAAAATTGTAAATGAATTTTTTAAAATGAGTTAAGCAAAACATTTGTTAGCCAGGCTAACTGGATCACTTCTCATGTATGTATATAAACTTGTGACTTCATATGTGGGCGCGCCTTGAGAGTTGAGACTGGTGATCAATGCGTGAGCAACACTATATCACATTTTAATTTTTTGACATTTTTCATATACATGCAGAGCCTAACTAGATCTGTTTACCATACAATTATTTTCATTTTTTTATTATATATTTTAAATTTCTAAAATAAAAATTGAGCACGGATTCATATGTCAAAACATGAATCTGTGTCTATTTTTATTTTTAAATTTTAAAAATATGGGAAAAATCAAAAAAATTAGACTGTGAACTGATTTAGGTAGGGCCTATATATATTCGTGAAATAAAAAAAGGTACAATGTGAACACGCGTTGAATCTCAATTCGTGCGCACGTGTTAAGTGAAAACATTATATATGTATATATATGTTGTACCCTTTAGAATGATATAAAATCATACGCAAAATGTGAAAGAGTTACTTCGATCCATTAATATGGGTTCTGAAATATTGTAATAATTTATAAAATTATTTATCTATATAGACAAGGCCTTCTATTGCAGACCACTGAGGCCGTCTATTTGGTGGTAGTTGTAAGCTCAAATTATAATGCCATCTTGGGGAATGTCATCCTCAATAAATTTGAGGAAGTTATGTTTGTGGCTGCGCAAATCTTCATGGCTCTAAGAAGGGAGTTAGTTGGAATTAGATGGCAGTGTAAATCATGATTTGGTATGTTCAGTGTTAACCCCTTTGCTATAACATCGGAAATGAAATTTACTGTTTAATCTTTATGGAAAACGTAATATATTTGAATGATATTAGCATGCGACATATATATATATATATATAGATGAAAAGCATGTGACATATGTTATGTGTGATGGAATTGCATTATTTGTATGGTTGATGGCGAATAACAATATATTGGTACATTACCGAGTGTTAATTTTGGGTGTGGTGGTTAAGGACTTGTTCCAAATCATATAAGATTTTTGAATTGAATCTTTTTTTTTTTTTTGATGAAAAGGAAAACCCTATCCCAGCTCCCTTGCACTATGAGGGGAAGAAGGGATAAGGAGATTCAAACAATTCATTGCCAAAAAATTATTTGTACAAATTTTTTCCAAAAAAACTTGGGAGGGGGTACCCCACCAAACCTGACTATCCAAAAAAGAAATACATACAAAATCTGCTAAAGAATGAGTGACAACGTTTCCTTGTCTTAAGACATGATGAGCCGAGCAGTGTTGGTTAGATGATAGGAGAGATCTGATCTCCTCAATGGGAACCCTCGCAGGTAAGAGTTGTTGGAAACAATGTTTCAAAACAAAACAAATTGAACAAAGCTTAAGTTTTGATGATTAACAAGAACTAATTTGAGAATAAGAAGAATACT
>JAXCLR010000050.1:18419961-18437307 GCA_035584095.1 Annona squamosa
TTTGTCATTTTAAATATCTTTTTTTTCCCATCGTCCTTTACCGACCGTTGATTTGTTCCTCGTAAGTGTCGGGATGCCGTTGATCGAGCAGCCACGTGGCGACGTGGAAGGGAGACGTAACTGTTCTTGGGCGCGTGGGGCCGGCGGGGAATGGATAAGAGGGTCGGACGGTCCAATAGCCAACCGGTCTTCCGGTGGGGCTTGATGTTACGCCGAGGACGCGTGGTTTTACTGACAAGGACTTCGGTTTGATGAATCTAAAACAATTAAGGATTAACAACGTCCATTTAAAATAAAGATACGCGCGCATATATTTGTTTCAAAACAAACTTGACTGAAATTTTAGCAAACTTCACCAAAAAAATCTTCTATTTCGCGTAATTATAAATTAGACATTTTTCTTCGTGTATTTACATCAGGCTAACTGAATTGCAAAATGTGTAAATTTAATTTTGTCAAATGATGAATGAAGATTGACATTCGATGCTTCAAATTAATAAGTATAAAAATTAAAAAAAAATAAATTTAATTAGTGTATATTTTATATCACATCTCAACTCATATCACAGGCAAGTGCTAAAACAGTTGTCAGAAATTTTTTCAAACATACACAAGTTGAAATTTTAATACATATTTCAAATTATATTATTAAGATTTCATATTTTATTTTACCATATTTAATGACTTATTGATTTGTTACACAAATACCAATGTTAAAGGGGGTTATTATTCAAAACAATGGGTCGTTTTCAATCATAATACAACAATCTATTTGTTGTGATAAATTTTGCTAGCACCATTGTGCCTAGAGTAGTAGGCAAAGGGTTTGAATAGTGCTGCTGGAGGCATTTTGTTCTCCTATTTCTTTGGGAGCTATGTGTTTTTGTTTCTTTGATGGAGCTATATCTTTAAGTTTCTTAGGTAAAATTATATCTATAGATTTTTTGATCGCAATGGATTATTTTCTCCAAGTTTCTTAGATCAACTTGTATCTTCAAATTTTTAGATGAGAGTAGATTGTCTACTTAAAATTGTAAGAATATTTTAAAGGCTTCATTGTAATAGATATTTATGATGGATGTCAATATACCAATAAAAATTTATTATCTTCACATTAATACAAAAATTTAATGACATTTAACATAATATTTGAGATAGAAAATTGCAAAAATACCATTGTGTTTAAAAATAAAAATACTTAAAAGCATCCAAAAAGCGTAAAAGTTCATTTTTAGATTAAATACATTTAACTTTATATGTTTATAAAAAAAGAAATATCTTATAATGAGACTCGTGGGACCCCCATGTGAGGCCACACTCGATTACCCTTCTTTTAAGATTAGATATAAACATAGTAGGTATATTTGAAAATTTTAAAATGTACTGAGTATTTTTTAAATTAAAAGTTAAACATAGTATGTATACTTACGAAAAGCTTGATTAATCTCAAATCATATATGACAAGTGTATTTGGAAAAAAAAAAGATTTAGTCGTAAAAGAGTGATGTAATACCATAAGAAGAATGATTCAATCGGATACATAAAGTTGAAAAAATGGTAGTTGTAAAAAAATATGAAGAAATAATTAAAAATAAGGTAAATAATTAATTAAAATATCACTTCGCATGTAAAAATGTGGGGAAAAGTAAGAATTTTTTTTCTTTTCCCAAATTACAACATATGGTTTCTTTTTCTTTTTACCGTGTGGCAAGCGGTCCTTAATTTGCAAAAACAATTTTAAAATGCAATGGTTAACTAGTCGGTTGGGATTGATCCACGCGTCCCGTTCCGTTGGTGGTTCTGGAATGTCAACAACCTGCAGCGTTTGTTGGGATTTCTGAATTTCCAAGGAGCAACGTAGTAGCCTGGGACTAAGATGTGGCCCACCAAACCGACACCAGGCGCGTCACTCCTTTGAAGGTTTCACCACCACCAAGTTCACGATGCCCAATTTTTCAATTTCTTACAAGTCGCAGAGAACTTTCGGGATGATCTGGACCGTTCATTTCCTCAGAAATGCAATGAAAGTCATGGACATCCTTTTCGAGGATCTATTACGCAGCGAAAAAGAAAGAAAGAAAGATAGCAAACGAAAATACAGATATCTCAGCCGTTGGTTCTTGGATGAATGCTTATGTTTGCTACGTCGTAGAACTTGTCCGATAAACCAGATATTTTTCTTACTTTCCGTTCGGGGATTATTCGAAGTGAGCTGAATCGTATGATTTATTCATGCCTGATGCATGAAACTGAAAGTGGGAAGAGAGGAGGGGATATACATCCATCTATGCAATGGCACCAAATTAGAAAAAGGGTCCGAAACATGGGGCAGTGGCATGGCCATGTGTGGCAGATGGTTCGAATTTCCCCATTAATTACGCAGATGGGAGGTGGGTCATTTAATTTGATCGAAATACTCTGATGTAAGGTTTGGTGGGCCCATGTGATGAACAGAAGAGAAGAAGATTGGAGATGACCACATGGCTTCACATCACAAAAAGGTACTTGGATCAGTTGTATCCATTCCATGAAAAAAAAAAAGGCACGAGGGTCATTTCATTTTTAATAAAAAAAAATTATATTTAATTGTTTCTGTCATTGCAATCAGATTATTCATTAGAGTAAGGGATTTTGTACAGTTGTCTTTCTTTTTAGAGTTTGCTTGGTGGTTAAGCATTTCTTACTTAGTCATGCATATATTGCCAAGAGGTTGTTTCCAGTAGCAGATGTTAATTTCAGAGCTGCAACTCTTATTCAAATAAAACAAATGATGTATGGCCGAGGACATATTTCCGAACTCGTTATGATTGCCAGCAACCTGGCCTTTTCCTATTAGCCTCCGGGTTCGTTTGGTCCTGCGTTTAGAACGTGGGTAGCGCTCGCGTCTCTACTTTTAAGGGAGTGTTTAGCCACGTCTTTCGGTTAAATCGTAACTTCCCATTTAACGCGGAGTTTCAACACCTGTCGCACACTCATTGATAATTATACGAGAGCTACTCCTCACGTAGCATTTAGGATTAATCTTTTAATTAGGGAAAGTCCAACTTTTGCGTGGCCTTAGAAGTTAAAAATCATGAACCATAAGACCCCTTTTTTGTTTTTTCTATTTTTCTTGAAAATACGAGTCCTACGTAAACCACATCTCATGTTTTGTCATTTTTAGTGTTGTTTCTAAATGTATTTATTATGTTTTATCTTCGTCTTAAATATACCCATGATAATATTAAAATTCCAAAATACCTGATTTCCATTTAATGTTTTTTAAAAAATTCCAAAATACCTAATTTCCATTTAATTCTAAAAACATTATTTGATTAATTACCATTTGGTAATGTGGATGGGAAGGGGAGTACGAATATTAGGAAGCGAATATTTTTAAAAAAAGCGTAAAAGTAATATGAAACGAGATGAGTCAAGTGAACATAAATAGGATATTTGTGTGATAAAATAATTAAAATATAAGAATTAAATAGAAAAAATAAAGTAGTTGGATAGTTAATTAGATGCCAAATTATTTTTGAAAAATGTGTTAGAGAAAGTTGAGAAACTGTGTTTCCCACCCGCACTTGTTATCAAACGATCCTTAAATTGCCAGCCTGCACTAGTATTCCAATTGCTAGTTGATTGTAAAGTGAAGAAATCATGAAAATGAATGGTGAGTGATGTTAATTTCCCAGCATTCATGATGAGAAAGTGGCCCATGCACGAACGATAATCTCATTTTGTTGAATTCCTGTCAAATCCAACTTGAAACTGGTTATGATTGCATAATGGAGCCTACACAAGCACTTCCTATCTTGCCACCAGATGAAATTGCAACTTACCCGCCTTTCACCTATCAATCCAAACTCTCTGATTACAGGTGACTGTTCATTTCATTATCTTGCTGTCAGTCCTTAAATTTGCTGATTCAATAGAATCTATAATTAATCAGGTAATAATCTTATGTAACCAAATTATTATTTAACTAGAGAAATAACCCCTTGCTTATTACATTGGAAAAACATCGTTTAAAAATCTTAATCATTGACAATATTCATTGACAATATTCTTGTTTATCTTATAATGTCAAAATTCACTTTGATTTCAAATTTGTATAGTGAATGAATAATATAATTTGAAAGTGGACATGAAACTGTTAAATTTTGAGACAAAATCTATAGCATAAAAAATTTAGAATCGAAGTGAAATGTGGCATTATGAATATAGTTACATAGAAGAATGTTGTCAATAATTAAAATTTTAAAAGAATATTTTTTAAATATAAAAAGCTAGAAGTTATTACGTAGTTAAGTAACAAACCAGTTGTATATGATCTTAATCTATTAATTAGAGGATTCACCTTCTGTCAAAATGCTAAGATTTCTCCAGGAAACGAAGAAACTCTCAATCATGACCGCTTATGAGAGCATTGAGAGGCGTTGATCATGTGAATTAGTTGAAAACTGGCAGAATTGAGCATTGAGGTGTGTTTTGCACCTGAATTTAGACAGCTTTCCCATCCAAAGCAAAAATCAATGTCCTTTACTGTTGATATATATCACTGGTAGTTATCAATAGAAAAAATATATAATACGAAAATTACAAGATGAATTGAGCTTAAATTGTTTAAAGGCAAAAGGTGTCCTTTCACGCGTGGAAGATTTAGAATTAGAATAGGATTGTAGGAATGTAGAAGTAGGAAATAGATAAAATTATAATGGTAAGAGGATTTTTTTTTTTTTTTTTTTTTTTCAAGTATCCTCGGGATGGGCAGCAAAATACTTGTTCTTCATGAGAAGTGGTCAGAGGAGGAGGTATCGGTTGCTGGAGAACTCTTCCCAACGGAAGAGAAATCCTTAAAAAAAAGAAAAAAAATAAAAGAAAAAAAATAAAAAATAAAATCAATGATGGATCTCGTTGGATAAGACCAGTACAGCAGTATTATATATGTGGGCTGGGCTAGTGGCAAGGCCTGCCTCTAAACCATCTAATCATCTCATGGCTTGCAAACCTGGTGGCATTGAACATTAATCCAAGTATCCAACCGAGCAATTGCTCAATACAGAGCACATGAACCCTTGTTTTTTTAATTTAAACGATTAATTTTGTTCAATATCACTTGTTTTTATCATGCTAATAAAAATAGTTTTGTTAAAAACTTATATTTTGTAGAAAATAGTATCTTTTGAGAGTAAATATATAAATATTAAGTTTTTTAAAAAGTATATATTATATGAATATATGAGATTTTTCAGAATTACACATAAATGTATATGGATAAAAGGATTGTTACTGTTAGCCCAGACTAAGTAAATGTCTTACTTAGGCTATCTTGAAAAACCTATTTATAACTTTTTTTTTATTTTTTTCTTTATACACTTGTTTATTTAAGTATATTTAATATAGAAACCAAGTTTTATCATTTTTGAATATGTGTATATATATATATATTTAGATTTTTAAAGATAGGAGTAGTTTAAATACATATATACATAGATTTTTAAAAATCACAAAAAATATATATACATATCAAAAAATGGTAAAACTGACTTTATATGTTAAATACGCTTAGACAAACAAGTGTATGAAAAAATTAAAAAAATGTTGTAAATAGAGTTTTTGATGGGGGCTAAGTGAAGTATTTGTTTAGCACAAACTAATAAAATCATTGCCGGTGGATAAATATGAAACAGTTATTACCAAAAAATGAAAATGGTTTGTATTTGAAAAAAATAAAAATAAAAAGGATGTTCAAGGAAACTAATCGAACTTTCCAACATGAATAGGTTGACACAAATTGCAAAATGCCCATGTTCTATTAACAATTCGAAAATTTTTCATAACAAATCTGCGAAGTCTAATGAGAGTTGATTTGCTGCATAAATATGTCCATCATAAGACCAGAAAATCGTAGAGATTAATGTTATTACTGTAAATACTAAATGCAACTTATGTCTCGAATGATCTTCTTCGACGGGTGGGAAATGCGGTCATAAGACATCTTTCTTAAAACTTTTTTATTTTTTTGTAAAATTGTTAATCTAATTTTATATTATCCACAACATAAGTTTTATTGTTATCTGAGATGTTTATATACGTCTTGAATTTTAAAAGTTATTATGAACATTTTTAGAAGACTAAAATGGCAACACTATTGCTATAAAAAGGCTACACTATCCCTGTATTTAAAATTTTAAAAATTATATCAATATGTCTAAAAAAATAAAATTTAGTTTATAAATAATGTACACATAGATCAATAATTTTAGGAAGAAACTATAAAAATTTAAAAAACGTGTTTTCTATCTGGTCGGAAATGTCGTAGAGGATCATTCCCCTGTGCAGGTATTATTATGATTTTGAAAATCTTGGTGCAGGTATATTTGTAATCTTAAAATTTAATTTTTTTTAAAAAAATAGTTGGAATCCAATTATAATATGATTATTTCATAATTAACGTCAAACTATATAAATATATTTACAATTTTTAAAAACCGATGAAGGGTTGCAAGGGCGGTCAAATTATGCAAGCATATCTTTACTTTTCCTGTTTGCTCCAACAACATACTATAATTAATTTTTATCAGATATAATTTAATATCAATTGTTGCAGAAATATCCATACTAAATTAGTGAATTAGGCAAAATAAAAAATTAGTAAATTAGGATCAAATAAATAAGGAAATAAGGGAATTTGAGCACCATTAGTGTGCATCTCCGAGGTAGAAAATGCATGTATGTCCGTGGAGATGGGTGATGACAAAGGTCACATATTTTCTTGTTGCTGGTCTGGGCAGGAATTGATATAGACGATGGAAGCCGGAGCAAGGGTTGTTAGCAGCAACTCAATTTTCTTCCGGATTTCATGGACGGGGGCAATTTAGGAAATAAGAAAATTTTGACGCTGCCTAACTGTAAGATTCTAATGGCTTGGGCACAGTAGGAAGTTAGTGGTAACTGGTAAATGTTATCCGTACTTAATAAAACCAAGTGGGAATGTTAGAAATTATAAATATAAGATGAATTTCTCTATTCTCTCGTAAATAGCTATAAGATGAAACACATAGAACACAAACTTATATAAAAAATACTTCTAATCAAGAAAAAAAACTGAAACAAGAATACAAATTTGCTAGAGAACTGATCTTTTACGAACCGGTCAAAAAATATATTTTTTTATTTTTTTTTTGAAAAATAATTTTATAAACATATTAATCTAGTTATATTTTATTTATAAACCAAGTTTTATCATTTTTAGATATGTATATATATTTATTTTAAAATCCAAAATAAATATATATACATATCCAAAAATGGTAAAACTTGATTTATAGATTAAATAAAACTAGATTAAAATGTTTATAAAATTATTTTTCAAAAAAAATTAAAAAAAAATATTTTTTGACGGGTCGGAAATCCCGGTCGTAAAAGATCATTCGGCAATTTGCTATGATTAATAAATTACAAAGTAAAAATAGTACTCACAATTATTCTTTAAATATATACTTCGCATACATCCCAAATATGACACTAGGACAATCTTTTTTGCGCACCCTTATTAAGACATGTTAAGAATGACACCAGAATATCTAATAGCATCTCTAACTAATACTATTATATAAGGCTTTGTTTGGCCTCGTGTCAGGGGAACAAAAAGCCCGATTATGTAATTGACGAGGTGTTTGGCTAACTTTATATTTGCAATTAAAAATTAGAAGATAAAAGTAGATTCTCATGTTTACGAGAAGCTAAATTTAACAACTTTTCGCAAATGATTGCTATGTTCAACGCTGGTAAGACACTCATGAATACCAATACAAAATTGATAAGAATTCTATGCATTTATCTCGTACACGTACAGGTGAACTATCATTCAAAGAAACAATTCACAACATATAAGACATAAGCCTGGGCGTTAACCCATTACTTGTTTTCTTTTCTTACATTTTTTAGATTTTTTTTTTTTCATTTCTTTACATTTTCTTAGATAATTATTCCATTTTTCAATTATTTTTTGACGACTAAGTATGACATATAGAAATAGCCTGTGTATTTTGACTTTTATTTTCTTTACTTTTTATCATAAGCCATTATATCATATCATTTTACGTAATTTTAAAAACTTATACATCATCTAAAAATTGTATCAATTTTCAAACGGATTATTAATTTTTGGGGCTCTTGATTTCCAAATTATTATAATAATTCTGAGGTGGACTCAAGTAGTGGGCCACAGCCTCTGGTAAACAGCAGAGGACAGTTGGACAAGAGCCGAATGTTACGGACAGATCGCTTGGATCGGTGAAAGCAGGCGTGCGTGCATTAGAATCATGTCCTCGAGAATGGGTTGGTTAAACTGTCAATCTGTAGGAATGTATAAACAGCAAGACTAATTGTAATAGGTTTGGTTATTTTCTTGTAACCGTGGTGGAAATTCCATTCCACCACTGGGATCCTGTTATCTCCTCGAGAAGAATCACGTTGGGCTCTTTGTTAAGGTCCTCGTGAATAATATCCATCTATTCTTTCAGAGTTATTTCAAAGGATGTAATATCTTAATGAAATTTTATCTAGTTGAGAATGTAATGACCTATATTGAGAATGAAAAAATTGTAATTAAAATTAAAAAAAAACCGTTGAGAAGTTATCTAAAAAATGAGGATATAAATTTCTTGGGAGAATCTTATATCCTTTAAGACAGATTTTCCCTAGTTTCTGTCATGGAGCAGATCCACACGAGATTCATCTAAATAATGACAAAAAATTTTGGGCTGTCTAATTTGGATTACCTGGATTACAAGTTTGCGTTAATTTTAAGTTGGCAAAAAAAAAAAAAAAAAAAAGTTTGATCAGAAAGCACTTCAGCTGTCCAAAGACATATTCGACCGTTTGTTCCCAGAGCCCGACATGCAAGGCAAACCCGTCATTCGTTCTTCTTCCAATGTCAACCCACCAACATCCTGAAATCTCTCTCTCTCTCTTATTCAAGTCCTTTTGGGAAGAACACAGGAATACAGTACTAATAATAATAAAAAAATCCTTTTAGCAAGAAAGACCGAGTCTTCTGCTATAACACGCCCTCATTTTTTTCTCTCTCATTCTTCCATTTTGCCAATTTCCACCTGTTTCTCCCTCCCAAAGGCCGCAAACGCCCGCCCACCTTCATCAGATTCTCGAATTTCAGAATCCAAATGGACAAAAATGTAAGGAATATTCTATCTTTCTCTGTTTGTTTCTCTTTTTGTTTGTCCCTTCGTTCTCCTCGTCTCTGATTGTGTGTTCTTTTGCAAATAATAGCGTAAAACTATAGTATTTCCCTTCCTTTCTTTATCATGTTATAAGTTTTTTTTTTTGGATTTCAGTTTAGTTTTTTGCACATATTTTAACTCAAAAACAAAATAACTACAAGTATTCCAACAATTGCTTTTTTGATTGCTGTATTCCAACAATTTTTTTTGGATGAAATGGTCTTCCAACAATTTGAACTTAATGAATTCATGACGAATGATTCTTAAAAGGTTCCCCACGTATGCCAAGTCGTTAGGCTCTATCCTAACAGCTCAAAATAATACTAGAGTAGACTCTATATATGTTATTTTATATAGATTATAAAAGCTCTTTAAGTCAAGTTGATTTTTATATCAATGCATTGCTTGGATTTAAAAAGAAAATATAAAAAAGGGAAAACCAAAAAATGCAAAAGTTGTAATTGATTTCATAGGAAAAAGCCCACATATGTAAAGAAAAAAAGATCGTATCATATAGTATTATTGCCTATTAGTCTATCAAATAATATTATATGCATACATTAATAGATGTATTAACAATAGTATAATAATATTATGAATGAACTTGGTAAATAACATATAAATAAGATATGTTTTATATATAACATTTGCATACAAAATACATGAAGATACTTTAAAATAAGCATATTTTTTGTTTTTTTAAATTAGATTCATTGCGTTAATAGATTAATTTTGCTTCTTTTGAAATTTACAAATTTGCACCAAAAGTAATATTACAAATAAAAAATTTTGTTTATAAAAATATTCAATGAATGAAATAGATTAATCTGGTTAGTTTCAAATTTTGCAAAATTCTTACCATAAATACCCCTAACCTATTTTATCAAAATTAGGTGGGGCATGGTCTGAGTCTACTTTTAGGCTACCGTGGTTGTGTTTAGATAGTGCACATAATTTGGTCAAGGGTTTGATTCGAATTGATGATCTATCATTTATCATTAAACTTTCTTGGGGTGGTGGGGTTATGATCTACAAGTACATATAACTTATATGATTATGATTGTGCCTAGATAATCCATATAATTTGGTAAAAAGTTGGACTCATCAAAGATTTGCTTCTGTGAGAAAATTTGATGGTGGTTATCGTGAGTTTTTTTTTTTTTTTTTTTTTTGCAAATAAACTTCAAAAATAATAATCACAAGTATAAATTTCAAAATCTGAACAAATTTAGGAGACAATTTGAAAATAGCCCTAAAATTAATTTAAATTTAAAGGCCGCAAATAATTTAGACCCATCTATGGTTGGAAGCTATTATAAGATCTCTCAAGGAATAAATTATTACAATTATTTTTTGGTCAAAGTCCTTCCATATTTCAAGCAAATAGCATGCCTTGAAACTCCATTTTTCTTTTTCAGCCAAGCTCTGTAGAGACAAAACAGATCCAAAATTGCAAAGTGTGCGGGAATGCTCACGGGTTTGATAAAAAGGGAGGAGCATGTGCCACTTGTGACAAGTGTGGGCTCCAGATCTGTAGAACTTGTTATAAGTTCTTGGGCAATATGAACAAATTATGTCCACAATGCCACGCACCCTACGAAAGGCAGGACGGTAAGCGTTGTTGATTCCTTGCAGTGATTTTTTAAACATGTTTGGTGTTTCTTGTGGTTGATAAGACTCTAAGAATAATGCCATCTTTGGATGCGGTGGTGGGTTAGATTGGTATAATTGAAAACCCACTCTAAGCAGGCTTTGGGGGATATTATTGTCCAAGCAGTCAAATTGCTAGAGAAGTATAAAAACTAGAAGACAGGATTGTGGACAGAACCAGAAATTAAATGTTCAATAAGAAAGAATTAAGCAATTTAATTGTGGGCGTTATTCATTGCTAGAGGGTATGCTCGGATTCATTTTGTAGAAGCTGGTTCCAAATAATTGGTATTTCGTATCCTGCTAGGGTAAATCATCTATAAACTAACATGCTACCTGATAAAATATGACTACTAACAACGCGTTCAAGACCAACAGAGGCTAGCTCGGTTGGTTGTCAACAGCGGCGCGGAATGACTTTCTGCGGTTGACGCGGGATTGAATCCCATTCAGGATTTTGGTCCCAAATAAATAGGTGTGGGAGTAGGTTGTCTCCCGGGTGGAAGAGGTGTGAGAGCAGGTGGTCTCTCAGTTGGCTGTTGGAAGCTGTGTCTTTCAAATTCTTTTGTGTAGCTGTCTCCAAATTTTTTTGGGATGTTATGTGTCCCCAGAGTTGTAAGAATGTATCAGATCTTCAGTATAATATGTGTTAGGATATATGTAATTATATACCAATAATAAAAAAAAACAACGCGTTCAAGTTGGCTTATATGATGAACCATGATATTATACCGTGGGGCTTGGAGAACTGGTTATCTATATTGGTCTCTCCGTATTAATTTCCTGGGTTTCATTCAAGGGTACCATCCCACTAGTTCCTCATTTAAGGGTACCATACCACTTGTTCCATCCGATGGTTTAATCACTGGACATAGCTTCTTTGGTTCAATGCTTCTTCCTCATTAGGCGTGCGCATGGGGTCGGGTTGGGTTCCAATTCTAACCCATTTTCATCCCAAACTAACCTAACTCAACCCAACCCAACACAATTCTAATCCATTTTCATCCCAACCCTAGCCCAATTCATTCTAACCCGACTCAACCTAACCCAACATAATATACTATGAACGCACTTTTCATCCTAATTTGACCTTATTATAAATAAATTCAAAACTTGTTCAACAAAATTGCTTAGTGCATAAACTACAAAAAAATTCCTCAGTAGGGTGCAACCTAGTACTCGGTCGACCTGAATCTGCCTAACCCAACCTGACTTCAAAATTAGAAATGGAATTTATTTTGGGAATTTTTCTAAATTAGACCGGAAAGAACTTAAAACTAATACTGGGTATACATAAACTTAGTACCAAAATTCAAATTTCAACCCGAAACCAATGACAACTAGACCGTAACCAAACCAAACTCAAACCCAATTCATCCTCACCCACTCAACTCGCTTGAACCTAATTTGGCCAACTATAAATAAATCCAACATTATATTACAATTATCCATTTAATTAAATTATGGGGGTGTTTGGCAATCACAAAAACTTTTCATATAAAACTTTTCAATATAAAACTTTTTATTCTTTATAACTTTTCTATTTTTTAATTATTTTTTTACATTTTCCAACACAAACCACCCTACTTTTCAATTATTTCTACACAATTACCTATACAACTAACCTATCTATTTTAACTTTGTCATTTTTATTCCTCATTATTATCCCTATTATATCACATCATTTGACAACTTTTATTCTTCAAAACTTTTCACCAAAAGTTTTATTCATTACCAAACACATCCTATATTTATATAAAATTTTACAAAATAAGATATTATATTATAATCACACCAAGGCTGCTCGAATAATAAGCTACTTTACACAAGTTTTTTCATAAAATGTAAAAAAAATTGAAGACAACTAGAAATCAAAATAAAATGATTCCCCATAGATAATTGGACACATTTTCTATGTCCCATTTAGTTTGTTTTAATAATATTATTTTTCCCAGACATAACTCTCCTTTAACCCTTCAATAATAATTTCATCCACATTCCAATTTAAAAATGGAACCAAAACCAATCATTCCAAAATAGATGAATACTCTTATGTGCCCTTGAGCAGAAAGAATATTATTACACTTCCTTTTTTAACCACCAAATGAAATTCTGTAAATTTTTGAAGAAATAAAAAACTATGTATAAATCATTTATGCCTCCCCTTGCACTAATTGAAAGTGACTTATTAATGAATTTAAATTAATTTCATTATTAATTTATTTAGTAGTTTATAAGTTAATTGATTTATTTATCGATTTTAAAACTATTTTATTTATTGGTTTATATTTTTATAATTTATTCAGCAGTTTACTAATATATAATTTATTTATAAGTTTATTAATTAACTAAATCAATTAATAAATTAATTTCCAATCTGTGCAAGAGAAGCCTTAATGATTTAGAATTCAGTTTCCAATTTGTGCAAGACTTTACACTCTTTGTGAAAATGGAGCAAAATAATAGTATTTACTCTCAAGAGCTCATAAAAGTATTGCTCTCCAAAGTATACTCCAAACCTATCAAAAATGTAATTAGATTAAATAGAAAATTTATATGAGGTTATGATAACGGAAAACTAGAAAATTGAAGTATCACGACAACGAAAGTCACTGATCGCAAAACAACATCATCTACAAATTAAAGCTCTGGAGTTCGAACAGATTTTTAACTAGAAAACTTTTTTGAACAATCCTAACCGTTTTTCAATATATAAGTTTTTGAAATCATAAATAAATTCTTACAGATAAACATGGAAAATGATTTCGAATTGAAAATTTCGAATAAAAAGAAGAAACTGCATGAGGATTTACATGCACTCATATGTATAGAATAATTATTATCCAAAATCTTTATTAGATAATTACTTATTCCATAGGATTTCATTTTGGTAGAACTATTTTTATATACGAAATCTCTTAATTTTTGCAATTTATCGTAATTTTGATGAACCTATGCCGTTTATTGTACATGTATATATTTATTAAGATATAAAAATCATTACGATTGAAGACTTCTTAATTGAACCAGAATATATGAATTTCATATGCCCAATTATTTTATTAGTATTATTATTTAATTTTAAATATTAATCTTTATAAACATTTAGAATAAACTTCCTCTTTCTTTAGTTTCTAGGAACATATATATATATTCACGATTATTGAAAATTAAATCAAGGAATTATCAAATATTAATTGTGCGTAAACAAATATATTATGAAATTAAAATAAGAAGTTATTTCATTGCAGCTTGTGTAGTGTGTGTGCGCGTGTGTGTATATATATACACATTTTTTGTTCTTAATAAGGCAGTTTATGTGGCTTTTGATTAAGGAAATTTATGCTCACCAGCTTGACAGTGATGCATGCTGTCCAAGTCAAAAAGCTTGCTGGGCCCAATATGCTCGGCACACGTTCTCGTCAACGATCGCACCAAGTGGGTTAGGTTGTTTTAAACTGGGTTGACACCAAAACGACTTTTCAACCCAACTTCAACCCAATTTAAAAACGGGTTGAACCCAACCCAGTTTTCTCAGCCCATCTTTCAACCAAACCCAACCGTGACCCGGTTTAAATGGTTGGGTTCAACGGGTTACGGGATGAACCCAACTCATGTGCACCCCTATTCTTCATTATTGATACTCCTACAAATCATTAGCTCATATTTTGTCTCTCGATTTAACTCATGATACTAATCTTTGAAACATCCATAAGATAAGATTATAAAATAGTGAAGGTGATTTTTACCATTTTTAGATGTCTAAAAGTAGTTTTTTTCTCTCTCTCTCTCTCTCTGTTAATTGAATTCAATAAAAAGAAAAACTGGGCCTTTAGGTGCCACTAGTGGATCAATTGTAGTGGTTCCTGTTTTACTTTCTGCAGGACTCATAGTTAGAAAGCTTTCAAAGCTGAGTAAAATAAGAAGCATGAAGACTTCTACTTGGGTGGCTGTATTTTGATAGGGAGCCTTTTGGTGTCTAGTGATGAAGATGGCTGGGAAACTGATTTTGAATGCATACAGACATCAAGTGTTCCAAGAAAAGCTCCATACACTGAATTGCACCACTCTAGCCGAGATAAGAAAGATAATGCTGCACCTTTCTTGTCGAGAGTAGGATCCACTCCTATAGATGTTTCTGCCAAGAAAAAAGCACGGACGGACAAAAAGGTTAGTACCATAATTTTCTTGGTTTTCATGGCAACCCAAGATACACTATCTGACATCGTGATCCCACATGCACTTGTTACATTTTCTTCTCACGCCAACGATAGAAGTTCATTTCACATCCAAGTCACGTATCTTGTCTTTCAATAATTTTCAAACCCTTCCTATGGAGGGGTACACCAAATTTGTTATGTATGTATAGCTCGACTGATGAGCTCCATCTGTTGGTGTATTCCAATTGAGATCCAATGCTTATGTTAGAAGCGAGTGCTTATTGTCTTTTCTTGGTCTATAAACTATAAGACTCTTGTTGAGTGTTGAATTGGATTATGCCAGATCCTTGCAGAATCATCATCTCGCAACTCATATAGGCGTATAGATTCATTTCCACCTTCCAACATCAGTGAGAACACGGCTGGCAGTGTTTCTTCTGCTAGTTCATTTGGTCATGGTGTTGGTGCCACTGGGCGGTTGTCAGGTACTTAATTTCCGTGTCTTTAAGCTACGGTTGAGGCGTTGGATGTATTTTTGACGTTGAGCTGATTTTCCTGAATATTAAGAAATGAGAGACTCTTGATTCCTCCCTTTATATGTTACAGTTCAAGCAACCCTGCCAAGGAATCTTGAGGAATCATGGTTGATTAGTTCAGGATCATTGAGGGAAAGACTTATGCAGTGGAAGTTTGCTCAAGAAGCCACGGGGCAATTGTCAGGTTCAGAGTTTCTAATCCTCTAAGCTGCAAAATTATCATACCACAGATGGATGTAGTTTTTATTCTTCGTCTTCTCTGGAAAGCTTCATTGTTTATGCTGATTTTGTTTTCTTTTTTTTTTATACATAGTCGAAAGTTTGCATGACCCATCATGGTTTTTGAGCTCAAGATCTCTGAGAGAAAGACTTTTACAGTGGAAATCAGTACGTGAAACTGCCAGCCGTCTATCGGGTATATAAATTATGCTGCTCTTTTTAGTTGCGACGTTCCCTTGTCTATGCACTTGGAGAATATTCAGTTGAAGCTTTCCCCTTAATTTTGGTCATACAGTTGAATCAACGTTGTCTGAATCAGTATGGCTTACTAGTTCAAAATCACTCAGGGAAAGGCTTCTGAAATGGAAGCTCGTGCGAGAAAGTAGTGGCCGGTCATCAGGTTCAAAGCCTGTGTGCTTGCTGCAACTTAATCACGAGCTTGTATTTTATAGTGCTCCTTTATTAATCTGGATGATGAATGGTTTTCTGCTTCAACTATACAGCTCAATCAACTCAAGAAAATGATCCTGAATCATCATGGCTTTTGAGTTCAAAATCCCTAAGAGAAAGGCTTCTGAAGTGGAAGAAGGCACAGGAAATTAGCGGTAGTCAGTTAGGTCAGATGCTTTGGTGCTATAGTCTACTACTAGTTTTTCAGATATATTTAATATATGTTCTTTTGTGTATGCAAAGGTACAATACTAACAAATTAAAATTTTGATCTTCAAAATATACAGATAAAAAAACAAAAAAAGAAAGGGTTCTGAGTAAAAGATCCATGAGAGAGAGGCTTCTTAAGTGGAAGCTGGCACAGGAAGATGTTTCATCTATTGAAGATGTGGAACTTGAACAATTAGACATGTATGGATTTTGCTTCTCTGCCTTCTATGCATCCTTTCGCCTTGGCATATATATATATATATATATGAAGTAATTTTTCCTTCTTTCTAGAGAGAGGTTATTTTCAGGCCTATTTAGATCAGTTGATTGGAGAAAGAACTTTCGTTTAAAATATATCTATGGTTCTTTATCCTCTTTTGTTGTTCAGAAAGAGATTTCGATCCAGTAAATACATCTAAGATTGTAATAAACACTTCAATTTTGTACAGACGGAGGATGAGGAAATCAAGAGATCTTAGTTTCTTTTTTTACCTATGTTAATTATCATCATCATCATCACCACCACTACTTAAATTCACTACTTAACATGATTTTGAAATAATAATACTCTGAATAAATCAACTTGAAAGAAATTTCAATTTTAAAAAATAATCACATTTTATAACAAATTACAATATTCATATAATATTTTTAAAGTCATGCTTTGGTAAAAGTTTACTTAACTCTAAGTAGACTTTAAAACTCATTTTTTTCTAATTTCTTGTAGTAGCATCAAGTCTCTTTTCCTAATTTTCATCATAATATGTTCATTATTTTACCTTGGTTTTCGTAAAATTTATTTAAATTTTATTTATGACTTTTTCACAATTTATCATAATTTTAATTGGTCAAAATTCTATTTTGTCCTATTTATTCTTATACTATTCCACT
>JAXCLR010000050.1:18437407-18450792 GCA_035584095.1 Annona squamosa
TTAATTGGTCAAAATTCTATTTTGTCCTATTTATTCTTATACTATTCCACTTTTAAACGAATTTATTTATTATTTTTTATCTAAGAAAATTCAAATGTGGACTCCTTTATATTTTTAAATACTTAATTTAATTTTCTAGAAATTTTCATAATTTTTCTGTATTTTTTTCCGTTGGTTGGTTGCCGATGCCGCGCGGGCTGTTTCTGGTGGGCTAGACGTGCTGGGCCGGCACATGTGGGTTGGATCCTTACTTAGAAGTTGGGCCAATTTATGTATTTGGGCTAAGCTTAGTTTCTATGGGCTTTAGATATATGGGCTTGAATTAGTAGGATCAGATATGGACTCTGTAGGTTACGGGCTCTTGTTGGATGGGTTTAGCCTACCTGTCCGGAAGCTTTTGTTATTTATTTATTTATTTTCAATAGTTTATATTCTCCAACTAAAATAGTTTATATCTCTAAACTTATATGTCTGTTTGATCTGAAAATTTTTAAGTAATTTTATAACATTATTTTTTATAATCTGAACAGTCCAT
This sequence comes from Annona squamosa, assembly GCA_035584095.1. Classification (NCBI taxonomy): domain Eukaryota; kingdom Viridiplantae; phylum Streptophyta; class Magnoliopsida; order Magnoliales; family Annonaceae; genus Annona; species Annona squamosa. Next base: position 18,437,943 of record JAXCLR010000050.1, read on the forward strand.
TTCTCAAAATAATATCTATATCATTAGATTTAACATAAGGGGTTTAATAAAGAGTTAAAATTAAATATCACCTCAAATAGCTATCTAAATTAATTTTAACAGAATTAATTCATCATATAAACTGTAAAATGTCTCATATAATATTTTTAACAGGTCAGATTATTATTTTTGCATATGTATTTTTATATAATTATTTTTTGTGTTTTATCCTTAAAATACATATTCATCACTCCAAATCTTTTTAAAAATTACTATATGTAAAAATTCATAAGTCTAATCCCGTTTAAATTTTGTAAGAAACTAAAAATATACTTATCTTGTTATTGTATAGTCACAATTCTCTGAATATGCTCAGAAGTATGTTTATTTCATCATATATCATTTTGATACCCTTTATTTACTACTTCTCATTGAAATAAGTGAAATTTTAATACCAAAAATTTCAATAATATTCCCGTAACTAATTATTTATGCTAGAAACATCATGAATGATTTAGATTTGAGAAACAAGCTGCATATATTGTAAAAGCAACAAGATTAACCAAAACAATGTCTTATGCAACATACCTTTTAAACTTCTTCTTCTATGTCTTCAGCGTATTTGTCGCCTATTTTGTCTGTAGATGACGCAACCCATCTCTTTCCCTCTACTTTCTTATACCAATACATTTGCTAACGGTTGAGATTAAATGTCATCAATTCCACTGTTTATTTTTTATTTTAAAAAAATGGCTCTCCTCCATGACCCATAAATCCCACCTGTTTCTTAATGGCTGTTACAATTATATATAAGATTTATTTGTAAATGTGTAAAATTAATATAATAAAATAATTAAATGTTAATATCAATTTGAAAGTTGTATTTTTAAAATCTAAATTATTTACAACATACGAGTGTATAAATGATTTTATAAAATCTTTTCATATTCTAACACATATGTAAATGAATCTAAATATTTTCATAATTTATACATGCATGTATTCTTAAGCAAATGTAACATACATATGTCTATGATTTAGATGCAACTTAATCTCTTAGGTAAACAAATAATTTTAAATATAACAAGATACAATGAATTTTCTATTAATCAATAATATATTAAAAATAGAAATGGTTATATGAAAACGTTTCTAAATAACTTTGTTGTATACAAGCGAAACTAGCTTATTACATATGGGCTTCATCTTTACATTATCACAAGTTATTTTATTTATGATTTTATTTTTCTTATCTTATCACACATCTACGTTAGCATTTTCATTTTTGTTGTACTCATTCTATGTTTATGAACTACCTAATCTTCTGAGTCATAAAGTATAATTGGGCTAATTAATGTCTTATAAATTTTTTAATTTAATTAAAACATAATCACCACATAAAATCCAAAAGCACAATGCTATTTTCATCCTGCTTGGATTTTATTTTTTTGTCTTTTTTGAATTATCAACTTTAGTAAATTATTGATCCTAGATACTGCAAATGATTAGTTATTGATATCTTTGGCTTGAAATTTTAATTTTATTGATATATTTAGCTTGAAATGTTAAGTGGTTCATCGTCTCTGCATTTGTAATAGTATTAATATAGTTGTATTTTGTATTTCATATATTTTTCACTAATTTTAAAATTATTAGATTCTGGAGCATTTTTCGCATATTTAATTTTAAGTTTACTCATTCTCTTGTTTCATTTATTAGAACTATATAATTTGCAAATATAGAAAATTAAGGTATTTCTTGTAAATGTCTAGTAAGTTTATAAGTAACTAAAATACTTATTCCTAAGCTTTGATGTGTAATCCTATTGCAACTATAAAAATATTCATATTTTCACTTATGGCCTTTAAATTTGTTATAGCTTCCTCATACATGCATTTAATAATATAAATATATTTGGGCTCAAGTTACATAAAAGTGATTCCATGTAACTTCTTTAATTTTAAAATTTTCATGCTTGATGAAAAATGTAATTTATTCATTGTATTTAAAATCGTTTGTTTAGTTACGAGACATTTCAACTGAATCCACTGTGTATTAGTCATAAGAGCTCAAAAATAAGTATATTTATGTGTAAATTAAAAAGAATGCTTAGATCAATTCATATATCTATTAGAATATAATAATATTTTATTGAATCATTTATCCATACAGTAATAATATTTTAGGTAGTTTGATTGAAAATATTATTTAAAAATTAATATTCAGTATTAAATCATTTTATCACATTGATTTTATGTATTTATAGATGGTATCCATATACCAGGATATTAGAAAAATGAAAGGGATTCCCTAATAATATAAGTGATGTTAAATATAACAGATGAAGTTAATTTTTCATCAATCATCTAGATGTTAAAAATGGAAGAGATTACATAGAAATGGAGTTTCATAGAAGCATTCGCGAAATATATCTATTAGGTATTTTTTTTTTTATCCTAACATTTTCCATGTTAGTTTTTTCCTTGTCACATGGTTTTACTAATTCGATAAAAACCACGTAGAAGTTCTTTTTTTTCCCCTTTAAGTTTCTTAAATAATTATTGGGGTAAAAAGATGACTTTAATAATTGATCTCCTTAGTATATAATCAAATTGATTTTCAAAAACATTTGCTTCTTATCATAGTCTTTGTTCAATTGCATTTTCATACAACTTTATTTTACAACGTAGTAGTTCTGCTCACAATTTCAAAAATTTCTTTTATTATTAGAAATTAGTGCTATAATATTTTTCCATTCATTTAGCTTTAACATTATTTTTATAATTTTATTAAAAAGTTCGTTAACTAATTTATACCTATATCTTCCATGCGCTTCTACGCATCTATTAATATCTTATTTAGACCCTTTTTTGTTATCTTATTTTTATTAGAGCTTCCTTCAATTCCTATACCCGAATACTTGGAAAATAGATGATATCTCTATCTTCTTTTACATTCAAATTACCATATATTCTAAATGTTCTAATAGATCGCCATTTAGTAAATTACAAAAATAGGTTTTTCATCATTTTTAATTTTATCCTTTTTACCAAAACTCTTTTTAGTCTTTACTTTTAATGTGTCTAACATGCAATAAATTTTTATTTTTATTTTTCTTAATTTAACTGACTTAAATATATCATTTTCTACTTATCCAATTTCTAATTTATCATATAAATTATCATAAGTTTTATGTTTATTTTTTACTTATAATCTTTTTTTTTAGAATTTTAAATACTTGTTGTTACCGTATATTTATATTATTTTTATTAGCCTGTCTTTTTAAACTTCTCTTCTTTATTATTAATAACGATTTGAGCATTATTGTCTCGTTATTAAGTTTCTCATTGCATGAATTTATCACAACTCTTTTAATACATTTGGTCGTTCTATTCTACATTGATTCTACTTTTTCTTCTTTTATATCTCATTTTATTTTTTTGTTCTTTTATTAAAAAATCCATGTTAACTATTCTTAAATTCTACTATTTAATTTTTCAGATTATATTACTTTCGAATTTTACATATCTGTCTGCATATATTTTCGTTACTAACATCCTATATGATATGACATGGTTAAACTTTCACTTAAGATAACATTACAATTATTACATAATATTGGATCTTCTTATTTAAAAAAATCTATTTGACTAAAATTGGCTTACTCTTAAAGGTTATCAAATATTCTTCTTGACATTCTTGGTTTCATTCCTTATTTGTAAATTAAAACTCTAGTTAATTCCTTTATAATCTAAAATCTTTCTTCTTTTATGATCATTTGAATATTAGAGTATGATTATATACATCATTATGTATTTTAGGCGAAAATACAATATTCATTTATTTTTACAATTAGTTATATTTTTTGATTTTTTCTTCATAAACATGTTTTCCTAAGTTTATTTAATCTATATACAAAGTTTTGCCATTTTATAATACTTTTACATATTTATTTTTAATTTTTAAAAAATCATCAATTTCAAAGGCATTAAGTCATTTTGTGCACCTTAAAAAGCTTGATTTAAAAAAAAACAAAATAAATATGTAAGGTTACTGTAAAATAGTAAATTTTGTTTATAGATTGAATACACTTAGGTAAACATGTTTATGAAGAAAAAATAAAAAAATAAAATTAATTATGAAAATAAATAAATGTTGTATTTTAAACTAAAATACATCATGATGTATATAATCATACTCTTTAAATATTTTCCAATCATAATTTTTTTTTAGTTTGACATCCTTCCCACTAGACTATTCATATTATTTTAAAATTATTTGTCAAATGTGTTATTTAATCCTATTTGTAATGAATAAGTACTACAAATATTAATGACCTCTTTATCTAATACAAATTTTAATTCAATAATTATATCATTCACTTTATTAACATCTCCAATTTTATCCTCAAATTTATTTTCTATCATTATCACTATATCTTGGCTATTTACATAATTTCCTATATATCATAATTTGTACCCATTAACCCTTTCAGACTTAGCTCTTTTATATCTAGTTTCTTGGATACAAGATGCATTAATTCTTCATTTTTGCAAATGTCCTGCCAATTTCTTATTTTTCCTTAAAAGAATTATAACATTTCATTAAATAAAGCGGCACTATGTTTTAAGACTACCTTTTTCACCCAATCATTATCTAGAATAATATGAAAACAATTGCACACTTTTGATCACAATTGGACATTGTTAAGGCGTGTTGCTTTCTAGAGAGACATTTTAGCAACCCTCATCTATTTCTCATTACACTTAGTCCTCAATGTGGAGCGTTACTCTTGGAAGATGCTCTAATAACTCTTGCTTATTTCTTAATATAGAACATTGTGTACAAGAAATTTCCTAGTATTAATAATTTGTAATGTAACTTTAGAATTTATGAAAAAGATGGAGTGAGAATTTCTACAAAACCAACTACTCAACCTAATATGCCAACCCTTGCTTTTAATTTGAGCTTGAGGCCGAAAATAAGGGGAAAACTCTTAGCGGCAAGGTTCTTTTTAATCTAATCTATGGTTGATGTTAAAACAATATGAAAATTCCTAATTCAACAAAAGACTAATCTCTTATTTTTACGTGGTTACTCTTCTTTTAACTTTTGAAGTTGAGCTCTTGTGTAGTTAATAAGTTCGCTTTATTACCATCTGGAAGCGTACTTATGCTACTGCTCTTCTTGACTTCCAGAGACAGTGAACATCTACAACATCTTTCAAGAAAGGTGCAAGTTCGTCCATCAATGATCAATCCTTTCCGAGTCATGGTCCTCTTCCGTTTAGTAGTCACAGGCTTCTTTTTCTGGTATAGACTAACAAATCCTGTCAGCAATGCATTTGGGCTTTGGTTAGCTTCTGTTCTTTGCGAGCTGTGGTTCTGCTTCTCTTGGATGTTGGAACAGTTCCCTAAATGGTGTCCTGTCAATAGGGAGACATATCTTGAAAGACTATGCTGGAGGTGAAGACATCTTTGTCAGAAAATTGTTCTATTTATATTAACAATCTTCTCCAAGAAGCAATTTGATTAATTTTCTCACGATTTTATGAAGTCTCTTCAGTTTCTAGGAGCAACCATTAGATTAATATCCTTTCAATGTATCCCTTGATTTTTGCATGCATGAATAAAAGCAATGTTCCATCATATGTTCTAAAATTAAATTTGTTCAGTCAACATTCATTTCCTTATCAGCCATGGCAGCTGAATATGATCAAATTAATACAAGCTTAATATAAGGATAAAGGTACCTGGAAAAAGAACTCGACACTTATGGTCCCCTTAGCTTAGATGTTTCATATTCTATATTGGTTGACATTCTTAAGAATGGGATCCTTTTCAATTTTCGGTAGGGTTCTCTCGTGTTCTATTAAAATTTTCATCAACTTAATCAAGTGGAATGCTGAAAACTTGTTTATTGAGGTACAAGCCTATATTGGAGATCCAAAGATATGACTTAAACATGATTCCTTTCTTATAGTAATAATAAATTTTCCAAAAAAGAAAAAAGAATTCCCTTGATTCGACAATTGAGAGCAGAGTTTTACAATCATACTATATTGTAATACAAATAAATGTACAAATTCAGAATCTTACAATAGGTTGGTTCTATTATGTTATCTTACTCTTTCTGAAGCTGCCCTCATATTGGAAAGAGCATATTAATATATGGATTTGCCGTCTCTGTTTTTCTGTCCATTTAGTGGCTTCTTCTCAGTAAGGTTAGTAAAGAGGCTCTTCAAGATTCAATACTCATGGCAATTTATCTATCTGCCGAAATGAACCATTATGTGATGTTGAAAGGAAGAGATTTTCAAATTTTTAAGCAACCAGTTTGTCTTTGTATCTTGTTTTAATTTCTTGAACGCATGAACTATTCAAGGCATCTATTAGGAATTCAGACATATGTAGTTCCCAAATTAGTGTTGTCTCAACATGCATGACTAATTGGCATATGTGGGAGTTTGATTTGTATGGTTTAGCGGCTGCATTTTTCCTTCTCATGTGCATATTATTTTGGGACAGGTACAATATGCCAGGAAATCCATGCGAGCTTGCTCCCATTGATGTTTTCGTTAGTACAGCTGACTCTATGAAAGAGCCACCTCTTGTTATGGCAAATTGTATACTCTCAATTCTTTCTGTGGACTATCCAGTTGATAAAATTTCTTGTTATGTTTCTGATGACGGTGCGTCTCTCTTGACACTTGAAGTACTCTTAGAAACCTGTGAGTTTGCAAGAAAATGGGTTCCATTTTGCAAAAGATTCGATATTGAGCCCAGATCTCCAGAGCATTATTTCTTACAAAAGGTTGATCTTTTGAAATACAGCATATTCCCAACATTTACCAAGGAAAGAAGTATAATGAAGGTGATGTATAATCTAAATTCACAAATTTTATTACTTCCAACACTTATTTTTCCTCCTCTTGTCCATAATTGATCAAGGGGTATCTTCATTTGTTGAGATTAAAATGTATTGATATCAATTTAAAACACATTCATTTTGTAGATTTGTTGAATTTAGAAAATTATTAATTTTTATTTGATCCATTACTATTTTATCTGACATCTAGTAAGTGGTTTCATCATTAACTTTCTCTACAATAATGCATGAAAAACTAAGTCTCTTATTTGATGCATGAGACTGAAAAAAAGAATTTTATCTTTTTCCATTCATAGCATAGTTCATTTTGCAACGTTTTATGACATATTTTTCTCGTCTTGTTTCTATCTTCAGAGGCAGTATGAGGAATTTAAAATTCTTGTCAGTGATCTTCAATCTAAATTTCAAAAGGCTTCTCCTGATGGTTTCTCTATGAAAGATGGGACTCCATGGCCGGGAAACAATGCTTTCGATCACCCTGGAATGATACAGGTTGGTGAGTTCCAATCACATTACATTCACACATGCCTGAGTAATAATAGCCATGGAGGATCTTGTTCAACTCCAACTCTGTTCTCTCTTCTTCTGTGTCGTGAAGAATTCATTCTTGCCAAACAATTTGGACAATTAACAATATGAGCTACAATGAATCCATTATTTTACAGAAAAGAAAAAAATGGTTGAGCACTTGTAAATCTATTTACTGTTTAGTAATTAAGGTCTTGTACTCATGCTATTAGAACACGTGTATGGGGGAATGTGGAGATGGATGTTGCTTTTCCGTTTGACTATTTGCATATGCATTCGACTTGCTCATCCTGTTGACAAAAAGAAGAATCGTCGTATTATCCTTTCTTGGCAGCCCACTTGATTACATAAGGTGGATATCCTAGATTACCACTATGTTTTTTAAAATAATTTCGTAGATTATGTGTGGGAGTTGTATCATAATGTAAATCTAACATTTCTTCATATTAGTGTCATTTAATCATCAGATTGGTTTTCTCCTTTTGTAATTTTTTTAGATACTTTTGGCGCGTGGAAGAACACGTGATGGTGATAATACAGGATTGCCTCAACTTGTTTATGTATCTAGAGAAAAGCATCCTAGTTACAGCCACAACAGGAAGGCTGGTGCAATGAACGCTCTGGTACATTATCAAGTTCTAGATCATTGAGGTACCATGGATCAACTCTGACTGATAATAAGGCATCTCATTATTTATATCTTCAGGTTCGAGTTTCTGCTGTTATTACGAATGCGCCTTTCATTCTAAATCTTGATTGCAATCACTACCTTAACAACAGTAAAGCTTTCTTGGAAGCCATGTGCTTTATGATGGACCCAAACATTATGGATAAGGTGTGCTATGTTCAGTTCCCTGAGAGATTTGATGGTATTGATGAAAGTGACCGTTATGCGAATCATAATACCATCTTCTACAATGTAAGTGACTTTCTTTTTTCGCTCTAGCGATATAAGCATGCTTACTTAACATATTTGGAGCTAATATATATATAGTCATGAATGTGGATATCCTAACAACTATTCTAACTTGTAGGTGATAATGAAGGGACTAGATGGAATTCAAGGGCCCATCTATTCTGGGACAGGTTGTTTCTTCAATCGAAAGGCTTTATATGGTTGTGAACCTCTTGTAGAGCAAAGATGGAGTAGAAAGAGAAAGAAATTTCCAACGGAGCAGTCTGGGTATGGTTTTTCTCCTTATATTTTTTGGGAACAGAGCTCAAGTTTACTGAATGATCTTGAAAGACAGTTTCCTTCTGCCACTGTGGGCTTGGAGAAATGCTTTGGTCAGTCAGCAATCTTCCTCTCATCTACTCTTGTTGACGATGATAGAGTATCACGGTCAGCATCTCCTGATTCCCTCCTAAGAGAAGCCATTCATTTATTAAGTTGTGATTATGAAGACAACACATCTTGGGGAAGAGAGGTAATTAGAGGGTTCTTTCCCATTTCGTTTTTCTTTTAGATAGACTACTTTGATGTCCTGTGCGGTAACACAAGTTAAAAGTTTTCTTGAATGTGTGTGTTAAAAACATCGACAAAAGTCTTTCTAACTCGCCAGCTGATTCTCTGTTCTTACAGATCGGTTGGATGTATGGTTCTTTGATAGGCGACCTGTTAACTGGCTTTAAGATGCATGCAAGGGGTTGGAGATCTATATATTGCATGCCAGCTAGTCCGGCCTTTAGAGGATCTGCACCCATCAACCTTTCTGATCGTTTAAGTCAGTTACTTCGATGTGCTTTCTCATCTGTCGAGATTCTTTTCAGCCGGCATTGTCCAATATGGTATAGGTCTAGTGGAAGGCTCAAATGGCGACAGAGGGTTGCTTATATCAATGCCACCATCTATCCTCTGTCTTCCGTTCCCTTGGTCATCTATTGCATAATTCCTGCTATCTGTCTTCTCACAGGAAAATTCATCATCCCTCAGGTAGGCCTTATACCATTTACATACCTGGAAAATTTGAATGAAAAGGGAAACGCCGATAAGATTTAATTGCCTACTGAATGATTTCATGGAATCTTGGGAAGTGGCATGAAAAAATTGGTCAGTCCATTTCATAAATCGATTGGGCCATTCATAATGCAATTGAATCATTTCATCAGCTCTTGATGCATCTCCAAAATGCAATCTATAGTAATATTGATCATATGACATATGAAACTAGTCACCTTTTTGCAGAATGATCGTCTCATATCTCTATGGATTCCTCTCGTCTTTCTGTCATGTGTGGCAACATGGTTTGCCGAAGTAAGATGTGGGGATCTTGGGACCCAAGAATGGTGGAGAAATCATCAAATTTGGGTTATTTCTGGAGTTTCTTCACATTTGTTTGCCCTTTTCCAAGGGCTAATTAAGGCTGTGACAGGTATTAGTACACATGCGACTGTCATGGCCAAGAGGTTCCCTGATGTTGAATTCAAAGACCTGTATGCATTCAAATGGACTTCGCTTCTCATTGTGCCAACAACATTGATCCTCATCAACATATGGGCTATAGTTGCTGGAACTTGCTTTGCGGTCAACACTGGTTATGGGACGCTTAGGATGCTCATCGCCAAGCTCTTCTTTGCATGTTGGGTGCTCCTACATCTTTACCCATTCCTCAAAGGCTTGTTGGTTCGTGAGCATCGCATACCAGGCATTGTTATCTTGTGGTCTCTTTTTCTAGCGATCCTGTTTTCTGTGGCATGGGAGCGGATGAACCCATTCATTACTAGATTCAGAGGACCAGATCGCCGGGCCTGTGGCATTAACTGCTGATTGAATTTGATACTGTTTCATCAGCTGCTGCCTTACACCTGTTGTTGTGCGTTGAATGAGATGATATGTGATGAAATATATATATATATATATATATATATATATATTGCTTTTGTAAAATATCTGACAACAATCTTACTAAATATTGGCTCTTGCTTTTATAAATGACTTGATCATCTAATTCATGATTATTAGAGTTTTGAGTGCGGCAAGCTGACAACTATAGCTCGGTACCCCAGTTGAAGGTTTGATAAGTAATCCGATTAAAGATTTGAAGAATGTGCAGGATCAAGTTGTCCATATTTGGTTGAGTATTTTGACAGATGGACTGCTAAGCTTCAGCTGACAATCAACTTTAGTAAAGTAGCTTTTTTGCCCTTAGAGATTGCTTACAATCTCGTTTGCTTTAGACAACCCAAATTTGAAGTGGGGATATACAGTCTATTCAAAATTCTAATCCCAAATATTTTAGTGATTTCATTAGCACTCCTTGAAATCCAATTAAAGGAGACATCAAATTAATTCTCCTTTCCCACTTTTCAATCTGGATGGTGAGGAACTGAAACAAGCAGCATTTTAGAATAGATAGACGAATGGCTAGCTAGCATCTACCCATATGGGTAATATGTAGACATGGTAGGTCGGTTTTGTCCTTCACATGTTGCAGTTGATTCTGTTTGTTTTCCCGGCTGCTGAGGTACATGTATCTGCACAAATTGTGAAGTTGTACCCCTGAGTACGTATAGTTTCATTTTAGACCATGATTTTTGCATATCACATTTTAAACCTTGTAACTATTCCTCTATTGTATTTTAAACTTTGCTTTAAACCAGTTGTTAACAGTCGTTAATGGTGGAGTTTATTTTTGCAAACTATCAGGTTTAATATACAGATACGAAAATCTCAAGGTCTAATTTGCAATTAACAAACTTACATGGTCTTCAATGTGAAAAAAACAATATATAACAGAAAAATAAAAATTCCTTAAAATATCAAATAATTAATTTTTTGGGTATTCTTACATTAAATAAATAAATTTGGAAGCCTTCCAAATTATTATAAAAGAAGAATACAATAAATTATCTTAAATATGAAAAAATTTTACTCTTCTAAAATATTCCTCATATTAGATATATAAATTTAGTGTCTACTAAATTCTAGAAATTCTCACAATAAATAATATTAAAAATATCATTGAAATATAAAAAAAATGTAGTAGTTTCTATTTTACTACATTTTCTTGTACAAACAAGAAAATTAATTTCAATATTATTTGTTGTGAAAATTCTTATAATCTCTTTATTTGGAAACACCAAATTGAAAACTTTGGGTTTAATTTGCATTAGTAATCTTATAGGGTCTAAAACATAAAAATTTAATCTAGTATATAATAAAATATAAAACATAACTTAAAATATGGAAAAAATTTATGCTCCTAAAATTAAATAAATACATTTGGAAGAATTTTCTAATTTTGAAAATTATCAAGATAAATAATATTATAAATTAACTTTCTTATGTTATAAAAGAAAATTATGAAAATATCGAAAATATAAAAAGCTATTTTTTAAAAAACATTGGTTAAATAAAATACATCAATTCAAAGTTATTCAATTTTTTTGTAAATTATCATAACAAAAATATTAAAAATTAACTTTCTTATAGATCCTGTAAGTGTGTATATTTTTCAAATAGACCCTACCATTAATCATCTTTAATAGGAAATTAAAGTCAAGGTTTGGAATTCAATAAAGAAAATCGTACAGGGTCTAAAATGCAAATATGCAAACCTCCATGTCTAGAAAGCAAATATGGATTCTTAGAGTATCTAAAATGGAAAAAAAAACCCTCTCTGTGTCAACAATGACCCCTTCTTATTTGTGAAAATTTCAACTCAGTTCTATTTATTGATAGATTGAGCTGTGTTGAGACTTGAAATTAACTAGGGGTGCAACTTGGTCCGGGTACCCGTGGGTTGACCCGCTGGGTACCCTAAATAGAGTAGGTTCAGTTCCTTAAGTGAAATACTCGTTCAAATTCGGGTAGGGGTCGATTCCGGTTCTGGGTACCCAGAACCCGAACCGGAACCGACCCCGAACCGGAACCGACCCAAATTTCATATTATATATATATATTATTCCCCAACCGATCAGCGTCCAACCCTAAATTTCCTAATTTCCTATTCGGCTATTCCAGCATTCCCATTCCGATTTCCCAACGCCATTTTCCGGTTTCCCCAATTCCTTTCTCCTCTGCGGCAGAAGATCGTGGCAAGCAGCAGAAGATCCTGGTTCGTGGCTATTCTTCATTTCTTCTCACTGATTCGGCTATTCTTCTCACCGATTTGCAGCAGCAGTAGGCGGCAAAAGTTCGTGGCTACCCCGACCCTCGATGACAACGATTTGACGTGCAGCGGTGCCGGCACAGCTCCCCTCCATGGCAAGGCTCGGTGATCTCTCTCTCTCTCTCTCCCCCCCCCTCTCCCTTCCAGCCGGCACAACTCCCCTCCACAGTTTGCGGTGATCTGGCAGAGCTTTATTTTGATTTTAGGGTTTTCACTCTATTGTCTTGCTTCCAAGGTCGAAGAGGGTGAAGAAGAGAGAGTTGGAACGTGGATTCTTCATCGTTGGATTCGGCCGAGAGACAGAAATTTCTCGAAGTAAAAATCTTCTTTTCCATTATTTCTCC
>JAXCLR010000050.1:18450892-18477123 GCA_035584095.1 Annona squamosa
AAGGAATTTTAACCCCTTTAGAACCTGTTTGAAAGAATACAAGATTTTTTTATGAAATCTGCATCTCCATTTTTAAAATAGCCTTGTAATTTCTTAGATAATTTTTCACTCCTAATATGTATCATTATATTCTCATTCTATATATAGATTCTGCCTAAGAATCTTGTATCATTTGAACTATACCGCTATTTTGTACTCTTCTAAGTGCTTTTTTTTTCCAAAAGTTTTTAATTTAAAAACTTCTACTCTTTACAATTATTTTATTTTTTAATTATTTATTTATATCTTTCTCTACAACTATCTTATTTTTCAACTATTTCCACACAATTACTCATACAATTAGCTTAGCTATTTTATTTTTATTCTCTTTATTCCTGGTTATTCTTCTTATATCACATCATTTTTTTCAATTTAAAAAACTTTTACATGAAAAATTTTCATTAAAAATTGTCACTTCCCAAACACACCTTTAATTATCGTACTCTACTATTGCTCACATATTCCTTTTATTCTTAGCCATCTTTTCATGCAGGCACTTTATTTATTTTATCTTTTATCTTTATAATTTTTACTTCTAATCATTATTCCTGATATTATTTTGACTTTTTTAAATTTTTTTCTATAAAAAATTTTCTTTCTTTTTTACCCCTCGCGCAACGCACAAAGTGAAAAAGAAATTTCTGGTGTTTTTGTAAATGCATGCTAATTTATTTTACATGGTACCAAGTGCAATTCGATCTATGTAATAATACAGAACTAATCTGCTCGCATTTGTTTCGGCCTGTGTATTACGGGTGATACCATACTAGAACATGAGGTAATTGTCTAAGAGTCTATGCTAAAATCAAGAATTGACCTTTTTGCATTGATTTGATGCCATCAAAAAAAGATGAAGATGCCACATATCCGTTGGAGATAATACCCTGGCCACTTCACTCGAAAATTGGAAAATGATGGCCGATGGCAGCTGGCAGATGACAGATGACAGCACCTGTCAAATCACGGTCACCAAAATATATTCAGGTAATACTTTTACCAATTATTATTTATTTTTGACATTTTGATGGTAGATAGACAATTAATTCTATTTATTGTATTTAACATTATTTATAATATTTTAAATTTTTTTATTTTTTTAATTTAACTGTACATAAGTCCTATCTAAAAATATATACAATCAATATAATAAAATATTTTAATATTAAAATATCAACTTCAAAATAATTTTTTTAACATCTAATTCATTTAAAATATTAATAATATATAGATAAATTATCCTAGAAAGTAGTATTATATTCTAATACATGTGTGAATGGATCTAAGCGTTTTTCATAATTTACACATGAATACACTTATTCTTGAGCAAATGTCCACTATTAATATATTGGATTTAGATGAAACTTAGTCTCCTAACTAAATAAATAGTGTTAAATATAATGAGTGAATTAAATTTTCATCAAGGATCAACATTTCAAAATTGAAAAAGGTTTTACAAAATCACTTTTATAAAACCTAGTTTTATATGAGTATTTCCAAATATATTTTGTAGAATCTTCTCGATTTGAGCTTGTTATGATGCATTGATTACATCCAAATCTTTATTTTCTTTTTAAAAGATTGGGGTAAAAGCTTTTAGAATGAAATAAAATGATATGAATAATGATGATGAGAAAAGAGAATAAATTTTAAATAGATAAGTTAGTTGTATAGGTAATTGTGTAGAAATAATTGAAAAGTTAAACAATTAGATGTGAAAAAGATTTAAAAATTAGATAATTATGGAGTATGAAAAGTTTTTTTTATTGAAAAGTACCACTGCCAAACATATCCTTAGTATTATTTAATGCTTTCGTCAAAAAAATTCAAATCACTATTCAAATGAGCCACACAGATTGAATAGAACCATGAGAAGTTAAATTATCTACTATATATATCTCTCATAATTATGTTTGTGAAATTTTTATTTGTTCTTATATATATGATATGACACAACAAGGAAAACATGAAAACAAGGCTAATATAAGATTACGTCTCGAAAACTATAAACAAGTTTCACACCAAAATTCAAATACAAAGTTTAAAGAAGAACCATTGAATATTATTTAAGAGTATCTGTCTAATAAAAAGAGAAGCTGTAAATGTATAGAAAAACAAACCCACCCTAAGCTAACCACTACATGCACGTCCACACACGAATAAAATATTAACCGTTCACGTGCAAATGCATGACTTACTATAAATAGTAAATAAAATTATGTAAAACTTTAACTGTTGCGCATAATGCAGAAATGGTGAATTTTGACATTGAAAATAAGCTCCAATGGGTTCACCCATGTTATTACATTTATAGCCTTGAAAAATGCTTTGCATTGATATATTGTATCTTTTGTAACTTCTTTTGAATCAAAAGTTATAATCAATTGAAGTTGGTGCACACGCTTATTGCTTTCAGACCCTTCCACAACGATTGGCCCATTCTAGCAAGTGTTCGACAATGACATCTACCTCATAATAATCAATGTTGCAAGAACCGAATTGATTAACGAACCGATCAAGGCAGTGGTTCTGGTCCAACCAGTTCAACTGTTTATAAAAACAAGATTAAACTAGTAAACTAACATATTATATAAAACATATAATAAATTGTTAAGCTTAAAATCTACAACATAAAAGGTTGAAAAATAATGTAAATTAGCATCATAATTTAAACAGGTTATAAAGGACTTGCGTACTTATATCAAAAACTTATACAACGCCTTATTTTGTTATTATTTTGGATTGATTTATGTTATTGTTTTTATTTGATCTTTGAAAATTTACATAACTGCAAAGCATAGACAAAGAAAATTATAATAAAAATTCTAGTTATATCACTTGCAAACATTTGAAGCAATATAAAATCTAATATAAAAAACCACACAAGTAAAAGACATAAATCATTATTATAAAATATCAAGTATATTTTTAAAGTTAATTTTCATATGAATTATATACATTAAATAAGACATCCTAATTCCCAACAGAGATAGCCACGTTTTAATCAATGAATAGAGAAGTAACATGCCAACATCCAACGAATACTGCTAACATCCAAAGCCTAAACTTCTATCCAAAAAAAATAAAATCCAAAGCCCAAACTGAACATTGCAAACATCTATTTATTTCAACTGTGTGGAATTGCTAATGCAAATTTTCTTAGTGGCTAGGTTGCTTAAATTTCGAATTGTTTGAGGAGAGGGCGGCTGCTCATTTTGGGAATTTTTTGTTGGTTTGGAGAATACAGTGCATTTGACAATTGAATTTTTGGAGTTAACAAAAATGGACAGTAGTATCTTGTTTGCCAAATTAAGGGTCGGATTTTTGCAGGATAGCTATTGCAAAAATGATGTGGGGGAAGCTGTTGCGAATGGTCGGAGAAAAAAAACAAAATAATAGCGTGGAAGGGGCGACAGGATTTTATACAGTAGAGAGTAAAGCATATACAGAAGAAGATAAACACAACTAACATCAAACAAATCGGTAAATCAAAACAAAAAAGGGAGAAATGGCAACCAACCGGCCTTAACAACTGAATGCCGATGACGCGGCCAGAGAAGAAAATCAATTGTTAATGTGGTGACGAAGACGCTTTTATAAGGACAGGGCTATCAATTAGAAATCGAGACTAAGTGTAGCTCAACTGTGGGTGCTGGAAAAATGGATGGAAGAAGAGCCATTGTAGTGTTACACTGCTGCTCGGATTTGAGAAAGGGAGAAAACAGAAGACGAAAAGAGGTGAGAAAGGGCTTAGGACTTCTGGCGCGGGCGGGCGGGAGGGAGGGAGTAAAATTAAGAGGATCCCTTTTTACCCTCGAACCGGTTAGACCAAACGAGTGAGTAACCGGAAACCGGGACGGTTAAACCGGTTCTTACTGGTTTAACACTTTAACTCCCCGAACCAGTAACTAATGGTGAATCAGACCAGTTGAGCTGTCGGTTCCCGGTTGAACCCGGTCCGATCCAATTTTTACATCATTGATAACAATACAACAGTTAGGGGTGCAACTTGGTCCGGGTACCCGTGGGTCGACCCACTGGGTACCCTAAATAAGGTAGATTCGGTTTCATAGAACCTACCCGTAGGGTCGATTCAGTTCCTTGGGTGAAATACCCATTCAAATTCAGGTAGGGGTCGGTTCCGATTCTGGGTACCCGGAACCTACCCGAATTTCATATTATATATATATATATATATATATATATTATTCCCCAGCCCTGATCAGCGTCCAGCTCTAAATTTCCTAATTTCCTATTCGGCTATTCCAGCATTCCCATCCCGATTTCCCAACGCCATTTTCCAGTTTCCCCAATTCCTTTCTCCTCTACGGCAGAAGATCGTGGCAAGCGGCAGAAGATCCTGGTTCGTGGCTATTCTTCATTTCTTCTCACTGATTCGGCTATTCTTCTCACCGATTTGCAGCAACGGTAGGCGGCAAAAGTTCGTGGCTACCCCGACCCTCGATGACGACGATTCGACGCGTAGCAGCGCCGGCACAGCTCCCCTCCACGGTAAGGCTCGGTGATCTCTCTCTCTCTCGCCCCCTCTCTCTCCCTCCCCGCCGGCACAGCTCCCCTCCACAGTTTGCGGCGATCTGGCAGAGCTTTATTTTGATTTTAGGGTTTTAACTCCGTTGTCTTGCTTCCAAGGTCGAAGAGGGTGAAGAAGAGAGAGTTGGAACATGGATTCTTCATCGTTGGATTCGGCCGAGAGACAGAAATTTCTCGAAGTAAAAATCTTCTTTTCCATTATTTCTCCGTCGATCTGAGAAGATATTTGATATTTTCTTGAATGCTGCCCAGCCTTTATCATGATTTGGTTTATATTCGTTGATTGCTTTTGTGGTGCTTTGGAGTTTTTCCTTCCTTGGAATTTGGAATTGGATTATACTGTCTCATGAAAAAATTCATAAATTACTCTGCAAGTAGGGTTTTTGTGTTATTTATTTATTTTTAATTATGTAATTGGTGTATGACCGACTTCACCTTCTCTTGAATTTTTTGGAATGTTGGTGAAAAAACACAATGAGAAGTGATTGTTTGAACGTGGTTTCCCTTCTTCTTTATTTCCGTTACATATATTGATAGATTCTGAGACTGCTTATAAATTTCAAGTCACGGTTGCTTCTTTCTTCGATGCTCTGAACTAGCTATTGGATAGAATCCATGAATACAGTCAGACACTTTATTTATTATTAATTTCTGTTAACACTGAGTTGCATGCCAGAATCTTAGCTGGTGGCAATGGAGACGTGCATTCTGTTCCTGACTTTGTATACATCACGCATCCCAATTTCAGCATTTGTAATCACTTTTGATCAGTTTTTATGTGAAAATGTGCTATTCATAAACAGAATCAATAAGACCAACACAAAAAAATAACTTCTTGATCATCATATGAGTTAACCAACACAAAAAACAACTTCCTGATCAGCATATGAGTTAACCAACACAAAAAATAACTTCTTGATCATCATATGAGTTAAAGGGTTTAGGCAATCCGTATGTGAAAATCACAACAGAATCTCTCTGCAATTCAGTGCATCCACTCATACATGGAATTTATATTATGGCTGTTGAGTAAGTGTGATTGTATGACTTGAGCAGGTTGGACATCAAAATTAGGTGACAGGTGGATCCCAACCAATTCTGTGAGACTTTAACTGTGAATTATAGAACATCAAAATGTTTCACCTGCCTCAAATGGAGGTCCATTCCAAATTTTTTTTTTATATTATTAATGGAACCGATTTGGAACTGAACCGGAACCGACCCGCTCTTAAGAAAATAGGATAGGGTAGACTCCGGACCAACCCGGTCTAAAATAGAGTAGGGTAAAAGTTTTTAAAAAATGGGTAAGGGTAGGTTCCACCCCTACCCGAGGGTACCCGGACTGAGTTGCATCCCTAACATTAACCAATCTTAACATTCAAAAAATAATCAATTTAACTTTAAGATAACTTAGTTGTGTGCCTGTGCGCGCGCGTGTTTGTTTTTTTTTTGTTTTTTTTTTTTTTTTCGATTTACAGGTTTTTGGGCGTCGTACACATGCGCTCGGCTTTCTTATGAATACATCCGTGAGCTAGCCAAGCTATGTAGGCGTCCAGGCCTTGTGCCGCTCAAGTAATTGGGGCTGGGCCTGTGTCTCGCTAGTCTGCAACATAGTGCTCATCCTTCATATGCATTACAAAGCGCAAAAAAATAAATGAATAATAAAATAATAATAAAAAATTAAAATTAAAAATAAAAAGTTCCACTTTTTCGTGTACATCTTTTGATATGGTTTGACATTTCTTCTTAACTTCTATGTTTTTATATTATTGCCTCTGCATTTAACTTTTCACATTTTTTGTATAACTATTTTATCCATTTTGACATATTTATTCCATATCATTGTCTCTTTTACATTGTATTATTCTCTGACCTTCTTAAAAAAAATTCCATTTATATTTTCTCAAATTTACCTTTATGGGTGTGTTTGGTTACACACAAAACATGTCAATGAAAACTTTTCAATAAAAAACTTTTTACTCCTCATAATTACCTTATTTTTAATTATTTTTCACATTTTCCTATATAAACAACCCTACTTTTCAATCCTTTTCATACGAATACCCATACAATTACCCTATCTATTTTAACTTTATTTTCTTTACACCTCATTATTACCCCTATCATATCACATCATTGTCTATCAACTTGACAACTTCTACTCTGAAAAGTTTTCAACAAAAAGTTTTATCTAATCAAACTCACATCGAACGGAGAAAATTTTAAAAAATACCCTATAGGCCTTGTTGAGGGCATTTTAGAATTTGCATTGTTCGTATTCTATTTCATGAGCAAGGATATAGCTTGCAGGTCCATTGGTAACTAAGTGCACACTGATCTTGAATGTGACAGAAAAATGGGATGAAAATGTAATGATGTGTGATAGGATTGACCAAAATTGTATTGGAAATGTAAAAATATTATATTAAAAATTTTAAAAATTATGTGGGAAAAGAAAATCTCATACCATACACATTCCATTCCTTTATTGTTCTTTAGAGTTGTTCACACTGAGGATGGGATGATCCTGAAATGAAATCTCCCACTGCACAAAAATGCTTTTTCCATTTTCAAAAAATAGTTTACTTTTTTATTTTCAATATAAATTGTTCTGTTCTCAACACACTTCCATCCCTAATTTCAACATACCCACTTGTGGTTGAAACCTTAAAAGTAGATAAAAATGCTATAATATTAATTTTCAAAATATACAAGCATCTAACACTTGTTACCATATTCTTTCCACAAAAGACATGAGAAAGAATGTTTGGTTTTAGTGGAAGTTGGGATCAGAAAGGAATGATAACTCAAGAAATCTGAAAAGCACAAGTTGCGGTGGTAGCCAGGCATAAGGACGCCCAGCTCGATGTACTGGCAGTTTTTTTTAATCAAGCCACTCATATTGGATGATTAGATACGCAACTTCGAACTATGTATCTCTCTAGCTTAACACTTTAAACACACTTGGTCGTCCAAATATCGGCAATAAATTTTAATTTAATTATATTCATAATTAATTAAGTTGTGGGATGGTATGCCTTCCAGGAATCATAAGAATTAATTTGGAGGTCTGATTTACATATCGTTGAATAAACTTACATATTTTCCCCAATGCAGTTATCCAGGAAAGCTTGAGAAATTAAATCGCATAGTACACATAAAACCATATTAATTAACTCGACCACCGAATTCAAATACATTCTCAAGGGTGAAGGTCTGAAAAAGAAAAAAATAAAAATAAAAATTCAAGTAGCTAGCTCACAATTAGCCATGCTTCATTACAGGCAACAAGTGCCAGAAATTTCTGTTCGAGCCTTTATTCTTCCATTTAAAAAGAACTGGGCCGCTTACAAGCTCACTCACCTGTTCATCTACGTAAAAACAAAACTGCAGCAGTATATTCCAGTCCAGGACATTTAGAATCCCGACGGTCTTCTACAATAGTTGGTATAATTTTGGTGGGGTTGACTATGTGTGCTGATAGATACAAGTTACGTGGGTATGGTAAAAAATTGATTTTGCAAGGCTTAAAAATTTATGAGGCCTGAATACTTTAAAATGTCAAACCAATTTTATGATACTTGATTTTCAAGCATGCTTCAAAGTTCAACACAGAAATTTAGAGATAAGGAACAGGAAGATGGCTATTAAAAGTATGGTATTAGAACTATCCAAGAGAGAGCAGAATGTGAGCCGTTTGAAGATGGAAAGTAACTAGTCAAACATTAGAATAAATTAGTAGAATAAATGTCTAGTTGGCTGCACTTAATATCTATGAAAATCACTATAATTCTGCGCTTTTCAAAGATGTTTGGCCCAATTTATGCATACAGTTGGAAATTTTTGTACTAAAAGTTTTAAAAAGTGCTCCACGACGCATGCGGTGTTGTGCTAACCCGTATAGCAGCAGGATGCGGATTTGACAGTCGGTGGTAGCATTTCCTCTTGAATTTTATGAGAGTGTCCACCAAATAAGAAAAATTACGGATATAGTTGAATGTTTGTCAGGATGGTATATGAAAACTGTAAGAATATATTAGATCTTAATTGTAAAGGTAAATTCTTTATATACCCTCGAATTTTACCCATAATTCCACTTACACTCATGAATTTTCAAAAATTCCTCTCATACCCATAAATATTTATCATAATTCCATTTATAACTATGCTGTTAAGGATCCGTTAGACAGGTTGTTAACTCTTTAGGAAATGACAAATGTAGTCGTTCCAAAGTATGATTTCATAACTAAAAATCATATTAGAATGAATTTTTAATAATTCTATAACTATAAAATTAAATATTATTTGAATACGAATATTTAACATTAAGAAAAATAATTTTAAATTACATTAGCGTCTGGGCATATTCGTCATTTTATAATGGAGATAATAGCCTATATAACGGATCTCTAACGGCACGGGTATAAGTGGAATTAGAATAAAAATTTGTAGGTATTGAGAGAAATTTTGAAAATTCATGGATATAAGTAGATTAGAGATTAACATTTGTGTAAAAAAAAGTTTCAAAAAAAAATAAAAAAATAGTTACGTGCACCTAGGAATATGAAGGCTCAATACGAGGAGCATAGGATGAGAACTCCATAAAAGCATAATAATTTTAACGCAAGGTTGAAAAAGCCTTAGGCTTGGATTGGACCTGTATGCCAAAGGATGAAGTGCTGTTGCCCTGCTAATGCAGAAATTATGTATAACATCCTTTTACGTTAATTTTAAAGAATCTAAGGTTTGTTTGACTAAGTGGTAGAATTATTGTATGAGCACGTTGCAGGTAAACATTTCCGGATTTTTTTGAGACCTTTTAAAGCAAATCATTCTGGCTGAAGAAATAAGCTCTGCCAAACATTTCCAAAAAGTGAACAACTCTTATACTTTTTTCGGAAAAAAAGTGAGACCAAACAGACCCGAAATACCCTTTACAAATATTAAACACAAAAGCTCTTAGAAACTGCTTTTTCTCAAAGCTTCTTCTACCAGTCCAATACCCAACCCACCTAAGTGAAGCCTCAAAGGTTAGACGCACTTTTAGAAGGGCAAATATACGTGATTTTAGCAAAACTGTCGTTTGACCATAATTTCACAGTTTCGGTGCTTCTAATATACGTTTGCGAAAATGGGATTTTATTGTTTAACCATGTGTTTAGCCAAAGCCAGAAATTCTTGCTTGGATCGACCTGTACAAACTGAGAATCATATTTTCAAATACAGAAGCCCAACAAGCCCAACTGGATTTCTGATCTAGGTGAAACCAAAATAATAATAATAATAATAATAATAATAATAATAATAAAGATGTAAATCTTTTTGCAAATGTAGCTTGAAAATTAGAGGTGCATGGGCTTGGAAAACGGTGGGTACACCCTACACCTATCATGAACACATCGTTAAGGACTTTAATGAATGTGCATGAGCCCCACATTAGCTTGAAATTGGCGAGGCATGGACCATGTGTACTCCTAAAAAAACAACCCAGTTGGACAAAAGCCTTGGTGGGTCAGCCTAGCTAGATATATATGCATGGGCCTCTACACACTCACATGGGTTGGTCTACTTCAATTAGTATCAATATCTCCTGAATTTTTAGCAGTTAGCTAGCTAATTTCCTTTTCGGAGGTGCTTAATTTCGATCCATCTGATGCTTCTTCATGTCAGCACATTTTCATGGCAAAAGGACGTGAAGGTGGGCTCTAGCTAGCTAACAGCTACTGGCTTTGCTATCTCTTCCATCCCCTCCCGACTCTTCTTTTATTAATGCATGCCCCTACCTGGCTTTTGGATGCACGTGAATTTTTGGTTCCTCAGCAGACCGGATTGAAAAGGTGTATATGTCATGCACATTGCCTCCGTGCACAGCATGGCTAGCTGTGGGGACGCCCTCTGTTCCATGTCTCTCTACATAGCTCATAGCTCTCTATTCACAACTGGTCATTTGCCCATCATTCATTTTCTTTCTACCCTGTCGGTTTCTCGAGTTTTTGCATTTAGAAGAGTGGGATCGATGTAAAGCTGCTGCAGCAATGTTTGGATGTCATCTCCCATCGAAAATCTTCGCTAGGCGTCCATGGCCGTAGGCCGGTTGGTAGTGCATGGGGCGTTTTATGCCTATCGTCGGGGTTTCAAGTCCCTCTCCTTGCAAAATTTTCGTCCAGATGTGAGCAGTGGGCTCCGGCTCATCAAAGAAAAAACAACAACAACAATAACAACGTCATCTAAGATAGTTGCTATCTTCGTATCTGGGACATTGGGAAATAGCTCTAGTCCAGAAATTGAGTCATCGAAGGGCTTTTTGCAAATGAACCACTGAGATTTTGAGATGTTTAAAATTTATTTCCCGTAACTCTCGATCTCGCGAATGAGCCCTGGCTTCTGAATTTTTCTTTCTTTATCTTTACTTAGAAAGGGGAAAAAAAAAAAAAAAAAAACCTTCTCGTGATCGTGAACATGGTAACTGTTACCACACAAATTTCATTTTTAGTCATATACAACATATATATATATTTCTCTACAAAAAAAAACTTATATATGTATATTTGATATTTTGTATTTACTA
Organism: Annona squamosa; assembly: GCA_035584095.1. Taxonomy (NCBI): domain Eukaryota; kingdom Viridiplantae; phylum Streptophyta; class Magnoliopsida; order Magnoliales; family Annonaceae; genus Annona; species Annona squamosa. The sequence goes on from JAXCLR010000050.1 coordinate 18,462,048, forward strand.
TCTTAATTGATATTACAATCAAATCCTGAGACATACTAACAATTTTTATATAATATTTTTAGATATTTCTAATAATTTTGTACAAAACTCCTTATTCAGTGGATGCTCCTATAAATCAAGGAGATTATGTGCCACCACTAGCATTTGAACTACGTTCTCTGTCGACTTTGCCCACCCGTTGTACCACGATTCCATCGGCGTCTTGACTACACAACATATTTTTGGTTGCATAAGATGAATATTGGATACGGTTGTTGGGGTTTTTTTTTTTTTTTTTTGGATTTGGATAGAGGCTAAAGCCCTAATTTGAACCATGGATTTCTTATACATACACACGTTCACACGTATTGGTGTTTATTGCTTGGTTATAACTACAATTCGTTTTTAAGAAGCAAATAATTGGTTGCTTTGAAGGGATGACATTTAGCTAAATGTAATCATTTCTTTACCTTGAATGTAGCAAATTAAAAGTAACGCAGTTGACAAGAATTTCAACTTAGGTGTATTAGATATGGGTTTTGGTTCCAATTTTGTAAACTCATCTTCTATTTTTTGGAGCAATGTATCTGTAATTACTTAGTTAATAATATTGTTAAATTTTTACCTCTAGGGCTTGGGTTGAGTTATAAATGCAAGAATAAAAAAATATTGTTTAATAAACCTATTAAAATTGAATAAAAAATAGTAGTAAAGCTTTGGCAATAATCAATACATGAATTAGCTACATTTGGTACTAAATACTAAATTAAATTTGGCCTCAAAAAGTTGGAGATATATAATAAATTTTCTGCCCATCAAAAAAATGTATATATATAATAAATTTTCTTATAGAGTGTGTTTGAGAATTGATAAAACTTTTATATAAAAAGTTTTTTGTAGAAACGTTTTTGAATCAAGAAAAAGTAATGTGATATGACAGAGACAATGATAAAGAGTAAAAAGCATATAATTAAAATAGATATGTTAGTTATATAGGTAATTATGTAAAAATGGTTGAAAAGAAGATCAATTATATAAAAATATATGAAAAAAATGTTTGTAGAATGAAAAGTTTTAGGTTAAAAAATTTTAATTTGAATAAATTTTGTGTTAAATAAACATGCCGTAGTGTATACGTATATATAATTAATTTCGCAGTGTGCTGTCATTGTAGCACATTCGCATTGTAAACGGTCATAAAATATTTTCTAGTATCTCTTTCCCAAAAAAAATTAAAAAAATAAAATAAAATTTTGTCACATGCTTCCCGTGACCGCGCGCGTTCTTTTGGAATCGTGGCCAAATGTTTGTTTTTGGAGACAGACATGATACTATTTATTCGTGGCGATAATTATTAACCTCACTAATTACTGTCTTTTGTGGCAAAAACTATGCAAAATGTTGATTTTCTAGTAGCTTAATGGTTGAAGCCCATCCAACAAAGTAGGTTTAACTTCATTTCCTCTTCTATGACCGATCATGGAAAAGGAAATTAAGATATGATCATTTGGAGGTGAGAAAGGATATAAATCACAAAATTAATTAACCTCAAGAATCTTTGAGGGTTATTTGAAGCAGCCCAGATAATTAATTAATTAATTAGTAGTGCTATTTCTGGAATTCATGCGAGGTCCAGAGATGCTTCTCAGAATTATTTTCTGCAATAAAAATATTCCGCCTCTTACATACATCATCAGAAGAATCCTAGTAACCCCTTCTTGTCCAGCTCAACATCAGGAACAGAGAGGGTCAACCCCATCCATCCCAAATTTTCTATTTCCCCATTTTTTAAAATGTTGTTTTAATCTCATAAAAGAGTGCCAATAATGTCGGTCACATGCACCTTCCAAGGAAAACAAATAAATAGAGGATTTCAATATTACTAGTTTATGCATGCATGTCTGGACGGGCCATAGCCTTGGTTTGCATAGGACAGATTACATAAATTGGAATAAAAATTACAGCCGTCCACAGCTTGTGCTAGCCTCCCAGAAATATTGATGGAGCCCACAAATTCCTTGTTGACTGTGTCTGACCTGAGGAACACGTGCGTCATAGATTCTTTTGTCTGTGTGTGTCGTATCAGTGCATGGCCCTTTCCTCGAATTCCACATTACATTCCAATGACATCTATCTTCTTGTGTCAGTATAAAATGTAAGCAGGAACTTGGCAAGAAAATGACATTCCTCATGTTAAAGGACCTTAGTTTAAAAATAATAATAATAATAATTTCTCTCCAACTTGTGTACCCAGTGCCCCCCCAACAGAATTGAATAATTAAACATATTTAATTAAGAACATTAATTAATCATCCCTACGTCCACTCTTCTAGTGGCCCGAAATCCATCCCAGATGGATTCAAGAGGCATTGGTGGAGTTAAAACCCACATCTGCATATTCATTTAGACCACTCAACAGGAATGTGTCAGGGACAATCATGGGAATGGACAGTAGGATCTTTTATGCTAATCTGTTTTTCATAACTAAGAAAATTACTTCACATGATAGAAACAGTATGAGGGGCCCCACTGTACAAGATCAGCCTATTCAACTTATCATCATCATCTTAGTCGAAAAGATACCTCAGATGGGTGAAATGCTGGCGTCAATCTTCAGTGTTTTCTGGCTTGACTGTCTCCCAGGTACAATAGTATTTTTAGAACACATTGACATGACCATTCTTATTGTGTTGAATTTTCCAATGAATTATCACATTCCCAAGATATACCACATTTGGTAATTTGGTATCCATTCACCAAGAATTATAGACCTTTTCAATGAATTTGTCTTTCAGCACACAAGGCTTCACTATTCTAGAAAGCAATTTTTTACCCTTTGTCAAGTTTTCTTGGTAAACGAGCAAGGAATATTGAAATTCCCCTGCAGCAATTTCAGCGGAAATAACTTAAGGTTGATGGCAGCGAGGATAGGAGTGAAATCCCTTGTTTTTCAAAAACTTTTTCCCCAATCTCAAAAAATAGCAGTCTACTTTCTTTTTTTTTCAATACAATTTTTTCCAATCTTAATACATCTTTCCCATTGCTAATACATTTTTATCCTAAACTCTCATTTCATCTCCTCCCTTCCAAGCTTTAAAAATAGTCCTGGTGTTTGTCTGAGTCTTCATATGTGTATTTCTTCAATTTTATGATTTAGAGAGAGAGAGAGCCACCACAAACATGTTTTCTACAGGTTGTTCTAGGATAAAAATAATAGACAAAGTTACATCTCATTAATATCTCATCTTTCTAATTGAGTAAATTATAATCAGTTTAGAAAATTATATATATTCACATGACTAGTTGCAATGACCATAATTATATCCCCATTATGGGGGCAATTCGTGATCAAAAAGAGAAAAATGCATGACAAGAATCTCAAAATCAAATGCACTAAATCAAGTTGTGCTTGTGTTCTTTTGAGACTCTGAATCATATTACAAGAACTAGATATTGAGAATATCTCAAGGTAGCCTATGAAAAGCCAATGAAGGATAGGTGACTTAGATTAAGCCACAATAAAGTTGACTTAGTGAGTTAATTCAACAAGTTAACAAGTGGCTTTCTCCTAATAAAAAAGGTGATTTTCTCAATTATTTGTCAAAAATTTTTAAAAAGTGAGAACAAATTGACTTAGCGTTACTTAATTGGCTAAGAGGGATGACTTAGTAAGAGGGTTTGAATATCTCAATTACCCATAATAAACTTAAAAAGAGGGAGATCAAAATGGTTGTCTTGACTTAACTAGCTAAGACAGGTTGACTAGTAAGTGGGTTTGGTTCTTTAAATTATTTATAAAAAATGTAGAAAGAGCGAAACTAGGCGAACTGAGTTTAAATTAGTTGCCTAAGATGTTTTAATTTAGTAAGTGGCTCACTTCTTTCGATTATCTATAAAAAATTTATGAGACCAAATTGATTATATTTAAATTAGTTTGACCAAGATGAGTTATCTCTAGAGGGACTTTTTTGGCATTATTGCACGGAGGTCAATTTTGCTTTTTCACTTATGACAGAAGTGATAATTCCGTACGTTTGTGATAGAAACCTTTTTTTTATTGGTAGTGTACAATGTGACATCTAGTATTATAATAAATTACCTTCACGACCTCATGCAATGGAGGGACATTTGTTAAATACCCCAATTTAGGGAGAAGCTATAAAATCCCTACATAACAAGAGAAAAATAAAATCGATGCCCTGCACCCGGTAGGTATCAAACCCACGACCGGATGGAAATAAAGCCCATGCCATGACCACTGAGGCACAAGCCTTGAAAGTTATCTGATACAAGCTTTAAACCTCTTAATTTGCTATAGCAACAAAGAAAAGGCTTGTTAATAAAATAACTATTTGAATTCACTGTGATGACTTGAAAAGAAGTAAAAAAGTTGTCCAAAATGTGTAGCTAAATAAGACTTAAGTGTGTTCAATTTTCACAATTTTCTGTACGAAACTTAGATAGGGTAGGACTAAACTAACTAGGTTTAACTTAAGTAACCAAGATGGGTATACATAGTAAGAACTATCCATGAAAAAATTAGAAAGAGTAGCAGCACTAGGTTAGCTATGTTTGGCTTAATTAGCCTAGATAATTTAACTCAGTAAGTTGAATTTAGGTAGTTGGATGAGTCAATAATTTAACTTAATAATTAGGATAATTGAAAGTAGTGAAATATTTGATTTCCACATGTGAGCTACTTTATGGATCTAAAGTAATATCTTTGAACCCTACTTATATAGGGACTACAAAAGCAAAGCATGCAAGATTATAACTTTGACTTGATAAGAGCATACTTTGTGGTTAGCTTGATGCAATACAAATTTTAGACCTCTTAATTTCCTATAATACCAAAGGAAAAGCTTGTTATTTATTAAAATAATCATTTGAATTTATCAGGCTGGCTTGAGAAGAATTAGAAATGTTGTTCAAAATGTGCAGCTAATTCATTCTTAAGTGTGTTCAATTTTGATAATTTTATGTAAGAAACTTAGATAGGGTAGGACTAAACTAGCTAGGTTTAACTTAACTTGCCAAGATAGGTATGCATAGTAAGACTTATCCATGAGAAAATTAGAAAGAGTAGTAGCATTGGGCTGGCTATGTTTGGCTTAATTGACCTAGATAATATAACTTAGTAAGTTGAGTTTAGTTAGTTGGATGAGTCAATAAGTTAACTCAATAAGTAGGTTGACAAACTCAACAACTTGGATAATTGAAAGTAGTGAAATACTTGATTTCCATATGTGAACTACTTTATGGATCTAAAGTAATATCTTGGATCCCCATTCATATAGGGACTGCACAAGAGCGAAGCATCTTAGGCCTTAAGTAAAAAAATCATAAAAGATCTTGCAAGATCATAATTTTGACTTAATAAGAGCATACTTTGTGGTTAATTTGATGCAATACAAACTTTTAACCGCTTCATTTGCTATAATACCAAAGGAAAAGCTTGTTATTTATTAAAATAATCATTTGAATTTATCATGATGGCTTGAGAAGAAGTAGAAAAGTTGTCCAAAATGTGTAGCTAAATAAGGCTTAAGTGTGTTCAATTTTCACAATTTTCTATGAGAAACTTAGATAGGATAGGACTAAACTAATTGGTTTAACTGAACTGGCCAATATGGTATACATGGTAAGAATTATCTACGAGAAAATTAGAAAGAATAGCAGCACTAGACTAGCTATGTTTGGCTTAATTGGCCAAGATAATTTAACTCAGTAAGTTGAATTTAGTTAGTTGGATGAGTCAATAAGTTAACTCAATAATTAGTTTGACTTAACTCAACAACTTGGATAATTGAAAGTAGTGAAATACGTGATTTCCACATGTGAGCTAGTTTATGAATCTAAATGTATGTCTTGGATCCCTACTCATATAGGGATTGCACAAGAGCCAAACATCTTAGACCTTAAGTAAAAAAAAATCATAAAAGATCTTGCAAGATCATAATTTTGACTTCATAAGAGTATACTTTGTGGTTAACTTGATGCTATACATCCTTAGTTCCTTACTTCCATTACTTTTGCAAAATTTAAAGTCTCTGTTACTAGATAAGTGAGTTCTTTGGAATATGCAAATTCAATGAAAAGGTAAAATATAAAGAACAAATGGACTATGATAAACTCTGCCTAAGTAAGGTAAGGATTCATCATTCAAGATCTATTCTCATCTGATTGTTCAGATTAGGAAAGTAAGGTAGGATTTAACAAATTCTAATACACTACAACATGATTTCGATATAGTGGTGACATGATTTAGAGTGGTAGGATTATGTGATAATTGGAAGGAGATTACGAAATTATGTGTATTTAATCTACTTGATCAAATTAGTGTCTAATAGATGATCATCTTTTATAGATACATGCAAACACTTACTAAGAAGGGAAACTCTTTTGAAGAAAAGAAAGAGAAAGAGTATAAAATAGAAAAAGGTAAAAGCCCAAGGAGTTGTGGGTGGGTGGTGCCCAAAATGGCTTCCCTAAGCTCCTTTCATAAGGTCTTGGGTGTAGCTCACCAGATAAGGGCTGTTATCTATTGACCACACAAGTTGCATTACCCATAGGCAAGTAATGTAGCTTAAGCATATAAAACAACTTGGGTGGATGAGTGGATGTAGTGCAAATAGTAATGACTTATCAGTGTGAGTTATGGATTCTAATTGCATATGCTCAATATATGGTGTCAAAAGTTAGAAAGTTGGTTGGGCTCGATAATGTGCTTCGCTGTTTTTAACACATATACTTGTTTTTGTTGAGATAACAGATGAGCACAACAGCCATGGATGGACCTTTTGTGACTAGAGATTTGTTTTCATAAGCAATGACATTGGTCATGGGTTCATCATGACCATCAGATCTTACCGCCAAGTAGTCAATGTATCATTCAATATGCTTGTAAAGTCTGTTATAAAAATAACTTACACGGCTCTCTGATAAGTGACACCATATTTTTTGTGCTAATGACATATAACTTTATCACAAAAGATACTCATTGGATTACGAAATGCAATTAAAGATTTATGTACCAGTGCTATATTGACTTGGTTGTGTCCAAAGTAACTTTCAAGGAAAAGATTTGTCAAATAATGACATACTTTAAAAGAGGAGCTCTATGTGTAACAATAGGAATTTTTCTTGTGAACACGTTTAATTGAAGTTACAAAAGTTAATATAACTACAACTTATCTATTCTTCTTTTTACTTGGAGCAATGTTGAAAATTCGTCTTGAAAACTTAATCTCTTGGATAAAGAAGGGTGATTTTGTGCGGTTAACCACTAAGAAGCAATCGTAGTCAACCACATGAGCCCACCATATGTATTTTAAAATTTTCTTGTTTGCGGGGTCCTACTTTGATATGTTTACCCAAGTTTTCTCAGAATTTTTAAATTATCCACATGTGCGTTGTAGACTTTTTAAAATGTATAATTTTTTCAAAAATTTTCATTTAAAAATCCCCTGAAAATTCAAAAAAATATGCGGATAAGTCTAAAAGCTCTGAAAAATTTTATGCGGACGTATCTAAATAAGACCTACATGTGGGGCCATGCAGCTGACCGCACCCGTGTGGTTAACCACAAAGGATCACTCCTCTTGGATAATTTCAACTTTCGACTACTTGTTGATTTTATTGATGATCTTTTGTTCCAACTGGTATTTTGTCCAAAGCAATATACAAGTGGTGAATAGCGATAATCGAATCTAAATGACGCATTTCAGAAGATGGCCAGGAAAAGACATTGAATTCTTTAAGGCGTATTTCGCTGTACATTGGCAGCCATAGTTGCAACAGGAGGCGGTATAAGAAGAAGATGATCTTTTAGTACAGACCGCCGGCGGTGTACTATCATTGTACACATGCATTCTATGATCTGACGATTGTCTTTTGCTCATTTTCATGGACCGGCGGAGCTTTTGGGTATTTTTTTTATTTTTATTTTTTTTGATTGAATGGTATTGTTTCAAACAAGGCCAAACGCTAAACGCTGTGCATTTACAATACCAGATGCCTACAGGGTTCCCCAATATATCAATCTGTGATAGTACCTCTCAGGCACCCCACTAAAAAAGGCAAATTAATTTCCATTGGCATATTCGTTGTTAGTTCTCTATTTCTGCTAGACAATCCATGAAGTCATCTTTATTCCTTGGGAATGAAGCCCAATCATTAAGAAGTTGAACTTTGGTTAAAGGAGGTTGACCCCTGTAATTTCATTGCATCTACATATGTGTTTCATTTGAAACTGGGATATCAAATGGGTTGTAAACTTTCACCATGGTGTCCTCATGCTGCTGACTTAAATTACTCTTGCGAACGCCTCTGATCTGATCATTAGTAGCACAAGATAATCAATTGGTTGTCCAATATGGAACATATATGATCTCTTAAAATGGCGCCCTTTCCATGGTAAGATTCCACTACAGGATGGACTTGAAAATTTATTCAAATAAGTTTTCTTATCTTCTTATAGTCCTCAGGATTTTGATCATTTGCTCTAAGAAAAACATCAATGTCATAAAAACTCTCTCTCTCTCTAAGGTATCAACATCAGGAATTGCCTATCACGGGCGCCACACACCCATGCAGTGTGCCCCAGCCCCCTCCCCAAAAGTATCAAAAGTAGATCACCATGAGAGGGGGTATCACAAGCAAAGTCCCCCTAAGAACAATACGGCACCAAAAGTGTACGTCTGAGCTTTCCTTGCCTGGATCAGTGGCCACGGTCCAGCGTCCAGATTCCAAACTCTTCAAATTTGCAAACCAAACTCAGCTTTGTCTCCATCTTAACCCTACTTGCATTGATAAAATCTAAATTTAACTCTAACTCTATTTGTAAAATTTAAATTTAAATTCTATTTATGTAAATCAAACTAAGATCTAAATAGGGTTGATAAATTTTCGAAAAGTTTCAAATATGCCTACAAGGTTTATCAATATTGTATCTGCATCCCTAAGTTCGCCGAATTTACAAATGTGCCCACAAAATTTGCATAAAATTGCAACTGTATCTCTTCCGTTAGGATGCTATTAGATTTTTATGTGAAACGATAATAATGTTCTTTAACCCAAGTGATAAACTTGTAACTTCTTCAAATATTATAGATATATTTGCTATTTCATTATTTTATATATTTTTGCATGTATTATTATTTTAGATTTTTTGCAAAAACGCTTATAATATTTTCAAAAATCGAAAGTGTAAAATTTAGCTTAAGGGCATTATCGTCATTTTACATAAAAATCTAACCGCATCATAACAAAAGGGATATTATTACAATTTTATATAAACTTTATAGGCATATTTGCAAATTAGGCAAACTTCGGAACACAAATGCAATATCGGTCAAACCTTGTAGGCATATCTGTAAAAATCTCTAAATTTTCATTTAATCATGAGCAACAGGTTTAAAATACGGGCTCTACCCGACTCAACCCAAGGTGCACCCCAAGCAACATATGAAAGAAACATAGGCGGTGCATATGAAAGAAATACGGGCATCATGAGATGGGAGGTCGTTATCCATCTGCCTGTAGGTCAATGGTTCTTTCTCTCTCTTGGGGTAACTTGCTTTCTTCCTTTCTTTATGTAGGGGAAGGGAAGTAGCATATATAATTGGTGGGCTATCCCGCATCAGCACTACACATTGAGGAAAGAAAAGAAGATCACAACAATAACCGGGTTCTTGATCGGCTTCGATAAGTGGGGCCCATTTGTACCATTGCACATTTCAGACCATTGGTGTTGGCTCCGCATGGATGGAATATGTCCTTCAGTTTCTCTCAGGTTAAATGATCCTAGCTCCCACCAATGCTCTTGCTCTTTTTTTCCTAGGACTTGGACCACTTACTGCATTTCTCTCTTCTTCTTCTTTTCTGTTTTTCACCCGAAGGTAGCATTTCTCTCTTCTTGTGTATATGGCTCTACTCATTATGGGTAGTTCTATATATCAAACGGCGGGGTTGACCTACAAATGGTTGGGATTGTAACATCTAGGTACAACAGATCACTGATTTTGAGGACCCCACCATGATGTGGGCATACCCAAAATGCCTCCTCTTTTTTTTTTTTTTTTTTTTTTTTTTTTTTTTTTTTTAATAAAAAACCGTGTAATCTAAATCTTTCAGCTTTTTCTCATTTTGGGTCATTATCCATGGTGGAACTTGTCTGATCGATAGTCTGAATCAATAACCATGGGCCCCGATTGGGCGTCACTGCACCTTTCTTGTAAATCAGGATTGTCAGCTGGCTCCTTTCAAGCCCTTCTTTTCTTTGCCTTTTTTTAAAGATTTTTTTATTTTTTTTCATTTTGGAGGATTGGATTTCTCACGCTACTGATTACCATCTAACTGCAGTTCAAAGTTAAAACCATCTACGTCCCCAATAAGAAACATTGACAGACGCCTATCTCGTAAACTGATTAATTTTCGTATGACAAGCAATGAAAAGATGCATTTACGATAATGATAGCAACAGTTACTAGTTCTGTCGCTGAAAAGAAAAGAAAAGAAATGAAAGGAATAAAACTTCAAAAATCAAGGTAGAGAATGTAATCAGTTCAGAAGATGTAGAGATTAATTAACACTCTTCGAATGCCAATGCAATGAAATGAAACAAAAGAGAAAATCAATTAAAAGGACTACACTGGAGCAAGCATTATTCTTTCAAATTCAATCCCACCCCACAAGCAAGATGTGGTCCACACCTTCCTTGCTTCTGCACCAAGCATCCAAGTGATCAAGAGCTGGGGCGTCTGTATCAGTCCTATTTACAAGCAAGAAGAAGGGAAAAAAAAAAAAAAAAAACAGAAGAAGAAACAAAAAAATATATATCTATGCCGTACACACGCACACCTGTGATTAGAAGAAGAAGACGACGACGACGACGACGATTTATTCAAACCTTTGAAAACGAAAATTCTGTAATTTGGGCTTTCTTTGGTGGGATTTTGGGTGCTACATTTGTTCGAAGGCCGCCGTCATTCTCTGCAAATCCTTTCCATACATGTCAGATGGTTGCACTTGCAATGGCTGTGGCTGCTGCTGTTGCTGTTGCTGTTGCTGTTGTGCTTGGTGCCAATTGCTGACGCTGGTGTTGATTCCGAAATGGATTTCTGATTTGATTCCGGAAAACAAGGCATGTGTTTGATGTTGATCGGTGGCTGCGGCTGCTGCAGCTGCTGTCATGGGAAATGGATGGCTGAGCAGCTCATACCATTTGATTTCCCCGGGCTCTGTCTCTAGCTGGAGATGGACTTCTTTTTCAGAAGCCAATCCCCAAGGGAAGATGCTGTTCTCAAAGAAGGAGCTGCTGCTCTGAAGCTCAATGCCATTGCTGTTTGCACTGCTGCTGCTGCTGTTGCAGGAGCTCCCACCTTCCCAGTAGTGAACCCCTCCACCGTTTGAATTCACGCAGCTCACCATGGAATTGTCAGGCTGGTGATTAATGACTGGCTTATACCCAATTTGGGTGGGAAGAATTGCGCTGGAGTAGGATGGAAGTACTGATGCAACTGCACTGGAATTGAATTCTGAGTTTATCTCGAAAGGCCTGCATCCTTGGTTGAACCACAGGGCCGGATTTGGACTAACCGAAAGACCCGAGCTCGCCGTCTGATGACTGCCGCCACCGCTACTGGAGCTGTAATTCAATTGGTGGTGGAAAGGGAAGTAACCCATCATCAAATCCGACGGCCGGCAGCTAGTGGAGCCTTCTTGGCTTGTGGCAAACCTGTCTAGAAAGAATTCCTTGGTGGGTGTCGCTGAATTGCTGTTCATGTTGTTGCTATTGGAGCTGGAGACTTCTAGCTGGTAACGATAGTCTGCTGTGGTAGGTGGTAGCGGTTTCGTTTCGGCGCCGCTGCCGATCGTCTTCGGATTCTCTGGCGAGTGAAGATTCAATTCATTGGATCCTGATGCTAGCTCGCTGCCGGATGGCGCAGCAGCGGAAGCTTTCTCCTCCCCAGTCTCAACCTCGGACAGCGGTTTGTGGGTGTTTGGATCAATGCCTCTCTGCCTCAGCTTCTTCTTAATGCATGAATTCCACAAGTTCTTGATTTCGTTGTCGGTTCTTCCAGGCAGCTGCGATGCAATCTGGGACCACCTGAGCAGATTCCAGCAAAAAAAGAAAAGAAAAGAAGACAACCTCAGCATTTCGGAGGATGAATTTTTCAAGTCCTCTCCTCGTATGTTTTTAACCTCTCTGTTGGGCAAGCGAAGTTGGGATAGCATTGAAATGATGAAGAAAGATAATTACCGGTTTCCAAGAACCGAATGAAGTTCGATGATCAGATCCTCTTCTTGCTGAGAGAATGTGCCTCTTTTGAGATCCGGCCTCAAGTAGTTAATCCACCTCAGCCTGCAGCTCTTCCCACACCTTTGCAGGCCTGAAAAGTTTCCCAGTCAGAAAAAACTGCAAAGACAAATCAGGAAAAGAAAACCCACAAACCCAAAATCCAATTCCATTCAACTGCAATGCCAAACAAGGCACCTGCTTGCTTAGGCACGGAACTCCAACACCCATGTCCGTATTTAGTAATATGCCGCAAGAGTTTCTCGTCCTCCTCTGGAGACCACAGGCCTTTCCTCAGCTTCTGCTTGTAGCAGCAAGAATGCCTTCCCATTTCCAGTCAACAATCTCGAGCTCAAGCTACGGGCAGATTTTGGTCAGCAAACGGATTTTGATTCTGCCTTCTTTCTTGGGTCAGTGGATTACGAGATGGGCGTGGGAATGTGCAAAGAAAGAGACGGTGGAGGATGGCAGGCAGGCAGAGAAAACGAAGTAGAAAAAGATGAGGGGGAGAGCGAATTGAATTAAGAGAAGAAATGAAAGCTCGTGAGATAAGTCGCTGTCTAGATGTTGATAGCAGCAGCTCAAGTTTTTCTCTCCTTCTCTTTTGAAGGGAGAGGAGGAATGGTTTAATTATCTCAGTTGCAAAGGTCTTATCACTGGCCTCAGAACCGATGTATTTGCTACAACATTGGTGGGGGCAATCCCTCCGATATTTTAATGCAGAAAACCGCAGGTCTCAGCCCCCGATGCTTAAAACCCAAGTCATAAAAAGTAACAGTAAATCAAGCCCATGTAAATAAACAAATAAATAACAAATCCACAAAATAGAAACCAGAATTCATTCCCCAATACGCTTTCTCTCTTCACCAATCGATACAGACAAGTTTTTTTCGTGAGTATATTGATTCAAGCCACTATTTACAGCAATGCCGACAACAGTTTCTTTATGTGTATATCGCAACTGGTATGGAAGAAGCTGCATTTACTCCCCAATACAAAGATTTCTAAAGCTTGAAAGACAAGGAAGTTTGACAATTGAGGCTTTGGTAGAAGTTCTTTCGCAATGGATGTGCTGTGAAGCCATCTTATCCTCCTTTTCCCCTCTTTTTCACTGCTTGTTAGACACTGTCACTTTTCCAAGATTCCAATTGGAAAAACAAACAAAAGATTTTATGAGGAAAAAGAAATTTTTGCTCCTTGACAAGGAACGAGCGAGCATGCTTAAGATGAAAGAGTGTAGTTATGCTGCAAACAAGGAAGAGAATAACAGCAGGCTTGCTAAATTGGATTGAAGGTGGATGTGAAAAACCACAAGCATAGTGCTTTTTTTGTTGGACCACCCAATATAGCAGCAGGCCCTTTATTTGCTTCTGGTAATTTTCTCAAAATCATGATCACTTTGAAAAGTTCCATCATTTGGTGGAAAGAACAAAATGATCTGAACATATTCCAAAATGGAGGGCATCTTCTTTTTCTTTGGGAAAATCATGGACATGTTCAAACCTATTGTGGATTTACATTTTTCCATTCAGAAAAATACCCACATCTCTTTTTACCTTTTGTGATCTGTGCAAGAAATATCTGTGATGTACGCCATTAACTATAATTGAATATATATTTGGATAAATCCAAAATACTTTCTAACCCCATCTGAAAAATGCGCATAAGTCCTTTTAGATCCTCATGAATTTGGAGTTTTGGGATTAGATTTTTAGCCAGATTAGCCAGTCAACCTTACATATTCAGATGAGAATCCATGAAGTAGCAAGAAATCTGAGAATTTGGTGAACTGTCGTATAATTATTTACATATTTGTTGATTTTGCGATGATGTGATAGGTTTTTTTACTTTAGATTATTATTTCTTAAAGATTATAAGGTTATCTTGAGCCCACCCTATTACCGTTTGTCTCATAGCCCCACCTGAGCAAATCAACTCATATTCATTAACTGACCACGCATGCATGCTTGAGTGTAGAACAGAACATGGGCTAAGCAACTTTGGGAAGGGCTAAATATTTAATATTTAAACATAAGTATATTATTTATTAAAAAAACATAAGTATATTAGGTGTGTTCATTTAAAACTAAAACTTTTTAATTTTCGTCGTCAACAACTGACCTATTTTTTAAATTATTGTTTTACATTTTTTATACAACTGTTCTAGTTTTCAATTAACTGCACATTTAATTAACCTATCTATTTGAATTTTTTCTTTAGTCCTCATTGTCACCACCATCATACCACATCATTTTTTCTCATCTTAAAATTTTTCATTCAAAAATTTTATGAATTACTCAAAACATTCACATATGGGTAAAGTGGATGACAAAATGGTTGCCGCAAGTTAAGGATATGCAAAGTGAGAAGTAAAGGTTAGAATTTGGAATTTTGGATGGTGGCATTTACTTTATTACTTTCCTGAATTTGTCTTCCGTCAATTATTTGTTATATATGTTGGGCTCCACTTCTTGAACCCATATAAACCTTTCAAAATCTAAGATTTTAATCTTTGATAGACAATCTAATTCATTTATTATATTTAACATCATTTGTTTATCTAAGAGATCAAGTTTCATCCTAACCAAGTATGTTTATGGGCATATTTGTTAGAAAAAGAATATATTCATGTGTAAATTATGAAAATACTAAAATATTAATTTTAAAGTAGTATTTTCGACATTTAACTATACAAAATATTATTTCTATGTGAATAAATGATTCTATAAAGTATTATTATATTTTAACACATATGTAAATAGATCTAAGCACTTTTTGTAATCTAGGCATGAATATATA
>JAXCLR010000050.1:18477140-18530520 GCA_035584095.1 Annona squamosa
GAATAACTATAACTCATAAACATGCTTGATTAGGATAAAATTTGGTCTATTAAATAAACAATGATATTAAATATAATAAATTAATTAAATTTTCCATTAAGAATTTTGATTTTGAAAGGATTATTTGCGTCTCTCTCCTGCAGATTGTTTAAAGCAAAAATTATTGCAGGGCGCGGATTAAATACGTTTTTAGGATACCTTTACGTAGAAGCAGGGTAGAATAGTGTCTACTCATCATTGACGTCTGGAGAGGAGCTTGTCAACAATACACAGGGGGCTTGCAAAAAGGGTACTGAATACTGATGTTGTTAGCCTAGCTACTTTTTATATATTTTTTCATGAAAATTGCGCCGAGTGTATTTAATTTAGATTATGGCACAAATTTTCATAAATAAAAAATTATATAATGCACTTAATGCCCGCGCTAACGAGATCTCCTGATAGCCCTGGTTAATAAGATTAATATATTCTTTTAGAAAAATCTGAAATGATTATCTTAAATTTGAGTATGGCAAGATGGATTGACGACGGCAACAACTTACATTAATTTTTTGGCTACATGTAATAGTATTTAGTTGTACTAGATATATTTTGGCTAAAATTAATTAATTATAATTAATTAATTGCTACATCAAGTGCAATTAAAAGTACATCTACATAGCCGAGACAGGTTTGCCATTGTGGTAGGATCCGACGCTCCATGAGCACATGGGCACGGGTTCGAACTTTGATGCCCACCATAGCATGGGTAATTTCCAGTGTCTTCCTCGAGTTTGTTTGGGGTTTTATAATTCTTGCTACTGGGGTTTTATAATTCTTCTTAGTTTTGATTATAATATTAATCATAATTCTTCCTAGTTTTGATTATAATATTAATTGTCATGTTGGACATAAATTCTAATCAAAAATAAAAAGTACATGCTATATTTTTAACATCAAATACAACCAAAAAGTACAAGTGATGCGAAACGAGCACTGCTCGTCTGGTCACCAGCTGTGGAGCAGGATGTCCGTTCCCAGCTGATGCGTGGTTCGAATCCTTCATGGAATTTTGAGCCATATTTGAGGTGGGGACATATGGTTCCCTTTTATACTTTGATGGGAGCTAGTGGTCTACCCACTTGATATATGAAAGTTTGTTGTCGTCTTTCATTATAAACTTGTTAGAATTGTCTTAGTGTTTAAATATAATATGAAATGAAATATGATGTAAACTATCCTCCACTCAAAAAAAAGTACAAGTGATATTTTTTCCTCAAATACAACCAAAGTAAATTTAGAGTAGCCATTAAAATTCGATTGCAATAGTAATAAAACTTTTTACTGCAATTAACATAAGATTTGGCCGCATTTTAACCACATATACTACATTTTCTTGTGGTGGACTGCGTTAAATAATTATGTATATTAAGTCGTCCAGGTATATTCCTTTTAAAATGTTCTGCAATCTTTTTAAT
This sequence comes from Annona squamosa, assembly GCA_035584095.1. Taxonomy (NCBI): domain Eukaryota; kingdom Viridiplantae; phylum Streptophyta; class Magnoliopsida; order Magnoliales; family Annonaceae; genus Annona; species Annona squamosa. The sequence goes on from JAXCLR010000050.1 coordinate 18,478,598, forward strand.
TTCTCTGATAGCCTTAGATAGCAAGCTCCAACCCAACTTCATTATTTTATGCAATCTAAAAATTAATGTTGTATATATGCAATTGAAAAAAAAATATGATTCAATGGTGCATTCCATTTGTTTTATCAAAGGCAATATATAGTAACTGCATATCGATCTGGGCTTCATGGTACATAACGCACACCAATTTTAAACAGCGCGTCGATGCCACACAGCCTATTTGCAGTCGACCGGAAGACCCTTCTTTTTTTTAATTATGTGAATATTTTAGTCCCCCCAAAATCACTTAACACCAAATTTATATATTTTATTTTTTTGAAAATAAAAAATAAACATGGAAGCACATGTATCCATGCTCGCATTTTTTATTTTCAAAAATAAAAAATATATAAAATTTTAAAAATATAAAATTTATCATGTTAACTTGTCTAAAGGAAACTCACATATCTATGAAAAATAAAAATCATAAAAAGGTTTTCCAGCTGGTTACAAATTGACCTATTTGTGACCAGCCGCATAGGATCGAACTCCAATAAAAGTTATATTTGCTGTCGTTAATTCGTTTAGTCTTTTAATTTCTTCGACTTCCGTGTGTCCAGATTCGTGAATTTTTTTTTTTTTGTTTTTACTAATGTAATTTCTTAAAGAGTCTAAATTTCAACTAATTGGACTCATTTTATATATAAAAGTGGATGAAAAGGTTTCCATGAAAAAAAAAAGGGATGTAAAGGTAAAATCTACGGAACTGAGAATCTTTTGGCACTGGTTGATATTTAAGAAACAGACCAAGAAGAGCATCTGAGATAAAAGTGAGTTCTTCAAAACCAAAAATATATTGAGTTCAAACTTAGCAATCTAATTTGCCCAATAATTCTACTTATGATAGACATGTTGAAACGTCATGAGCCAATCTAACTAAATAAGGCATTTAATTTGGCTAGAAGAGATCGAAATTTATCCTGTCAATGAAGCTAATTTGAGTTACATTGTAAAATCAGCTCACTCTTAGAAACCAACTTCACCTAAACCTTTTGGACCATGAAAATTAAAGAGTTGGACAAATTACTTTAAACTCAGCCATACAAGATTGAAAAGCCAAGATTAGTAATAAAGTCACGTCATCAAGTGCTTAAATAATCTTTAAGCAGATCCCCTACAACACTCCTCCGTCATATCAAATATATAGCACCGGCCACATTAAATTGTACCTAGGGAGGACTCGATCAGGTCCTGCTAATGCAAGCTCTGTCAAAACCTAGATGGAGATCGTACAACCTACAGCATGTGAATATTAGCAAATAAAAACAGTTCAACCATAACCCAAGTAAAGTGTCGATTAATCCTATTATCTGAGCCTATCCCAAAAAGTGTTGTTTTGGTAATGCTACGTTTTCCAAACTATTAACTCAAAGATTAAAGATCAGCGTAACCAAGGTCCTACGAGGTGTTTGGCTATTAAATTCGATCATAAACCATTATTATTTATTTTTCTTGAAAGATAATCAGTAATCTATAGAGCAAACTAAAGCAAGGTACCTCCATGAAAGTAGAAATCCCAAACTTATTTGCTCTCAACACAATCTTGTAATGCATTTAAAGTTGATTTCATAGAATTATGACATCTCTCACAACTGAAGTTGCCTCTTCTTCCTTAGTACCTTTTACAATCTTCTGCCACCCTTTTTCCACTAGGCAACTTTGCTTGGTTGCAAAATCATCTACACAAAATTTCATCATAAATAAAATCTAGCGGTGAAAACTATATTAGCGTGTTTGCATTCCCACTGTCATTTTTAAACAAGAGGAATGGTTGATCTGTTCCACTTGAGGACTCCAAAAACCATCATATCTGATATTAGAATATATATATATATATATATATATATATGATTTAATTAATCAAATGAACATCCTTCGATTCCACACTCTCGGAATGTGATTTCAGCTTTTTTGGAATTTATTGATGACTTCTAAGCTCTAAACAAAATTCCATTTAGACACTTTAATTGTATGCCCTTGTACGTGGGCTTTAATACGTTATTGTCAACTCTCACATGCAAGGGTTGAAGCTCTTTCATATACATTAAAAGAATTTTTTTTTTTTTTATGAAAGGAAACGGCCCTATCCCAATCCCCTTTCAATGTGGAAAGGTAACTGGATTGAGTAATCCAGGATTTCATTTCCAAAAAAATTATCTATATAAATTTTTCCCAATATGGCTTGGGGGGTTACCCCACCAAGTTTGGTGATCCAAAACAGAAAAAAACATCGATTCGGCTAAGGCATGGGCAACAGCATTTCCCTACCTTAATACATGATGAGCTGATATGTGGGAAGCCTTGGAAAACAAAGCCTTAATTTCCTCAATGAGAACCCCCGCTAGTGCACAAATCGGTCCTTCATTAGTCAAAAGGTTACAAGAAGGAGAAAGTCGGTCTCAATCAGTATGTTCTTAAACGTGAGCTGAACAACCCACTTGACCCCCAATAGAAAGGCTTGGGCTTCCATGAGTAGGGGCTCCATGTTGCCCCACCGCCTCCATCCTTAAGCAGCAATAAAAAGAAGCCCCTAGAATCCCTTACGACAGCAGCAAAGCCCATGGAATCTCTATCCTTGCTTTTCCTTGCATCGACATTGATCCTAAAAGTCCCCCATGGAGGTTTGGTCCACCGAGGCATCAACAATCGGTCTAAACTGCCCCCTGCATAAGGGGTTTAGCTCTACTATGTTCCTCAAGGAATTCCTCACACCAATCAAGTGTATCTACAAACACCGGCCGCGCACCACCTTCCCTAAAGGTATTACGAAGATACCGCACCTGACAGCAGCACAGGATAAACATTGTTAGATCATAGGACCTGTTTTTTTGAGTTAACGATCTCGAAATTTCCTGAACAGTTAACCTTTGTGTGGTAACACTAGCTGCTCTCTTACACGTCCCCCCTGTGCACCTGCATTTCAGGAACAGATGATTGACATCCTCGGCCTCGGACCTGCAAAACAAACAGAAGGGATCCATAGCAATACCCCTATCAAACAAATTCTGCAATGTGGGTATAACATTCTTAAAGAGCTGCCACCCAAAGATTAACACTTTGCTTGGTAACTTTGTTCGCCATATGGCTTGATAGATGGCAGCATCACAGGAGGCCTCATCACCTGAGCAGAGAACTCTGTATACATATTTAACAGAGAAAATTCCAGTTGGTCCATGCTTCCAAAACAGGCTGTCATCCTCAACATTTGGGGAGAGGGGAATAGTATTGATATTGTGCTAGCCATGGTCTCCCACAACCGCCGCAATGAGATCCCTATTCCATGTCTTTATTTCTTCATTGATGAAGTGGCTAACTGTCACGTTATCCGGGATGGATAGCGGAAGAAGCCCCGCCTTGTGTAGAGTGGTGTCGATCCAGCTATCTGTGAAGAACCTTACCCGTTTCTCATTACTAATCTGCCATTTGCATCCATTTTGAATTACCTCTCTTGCTTTCAGTGTGCTCCTCCAGGTGAATAAGTCTGATAGCTTCTCCTTGCAAAACCATATATTAGCATCCAAGAAGTACCGGGCTTTTAAAACCTTAAAGCACAACGAGTTGGTAGAAGTTGTTAACCTCCAAACTTGTTTGGCGAGAAAGGCATAATTGAAGTTATGTATGTCTCTGAAACCAAGACCTCCCTAACAACTTAGAAATGCACATGTCTTTTTAGGCTACCCAACTCATCTTACATTTGTTTTCGATTTTGCCACACCAAAACCTGCTTAACAATCCATTGATTTCACTGCAAAATGATTTAGACAGCAAGAATATACTCATTGTGTATGTCAAAATAGCTTGAGCAACCGCCTTGATCAACATCTCTTTTCCTCCCCATGAGAGCAGTCTTCTTTTCCATCCCTGGATTCTTTGCCATATGCGCTCTTTTAGTCCTTTGAACATCCCCTTCTTGGACCTGCCCAGCCATGCAGGTAGGCCAAGGTATTGATGAAACTGCTGACCGAAGGAGCCAAGCAGTTGGGTGATCGCTCCCCTTGTATTGCTTCCCACATTTAGGCTAAAGAAAACTGAGGTTTTATCAACAATGATCATCTATCCCGAAGCCTTCGAGTAATGTTTAAGAATGGTTATGAAGTTCCTTATATCCTGGCATGCAGCCTAAAGGAAAATAAGAGCGTCATCCGCAAACAACAAGTGAGAGAGAGTTATCCCCGTGGGTTGAGCCTAATGCCATGAATACTCCCCTGTGCAACTGCATTTTAGATAAGAGCAGATAAACCTTCAACGCAAAGTATAAACGGGTATGGGGAAAGCGGGTCGCCCTGCCGAAAGCCCCTAGAAGGTTGGAAGTATCCAAATTTGAAGTAATTTATTTTCATCCGATATTGTGCAGTTGTTATACACTTCACGATCCACTTTATCCAAGTGAGACTAAAATTCATTGCTTCCATGATCTGTTGTAGTAACATCCACTCCACTCTGTCATAGGAGCTTAATAGCCATCTCCTGCTTTTTCTCTTTTTTCCATTGCCGCAGAGCATGGATCGCTTCATAAGTAACAAGCATATTGTCAGTGATTAGTCTTCCCTGGACAAACGCACTTTGTTGATCATTGATAACATCCTAGAGTGATATCTTGAGACAGTTTGCCAGGACCTTCGCCAAAATCTTATAGGCAACATTGCATAAGCTAATAGGTCTAAAATGGGATAAACATTGAGCCCCTAACCTTTTCGGGACCGAAATGATGGTGGTGGAGTTTAAGTCCCGAATATGGCTCCCCTGTGTAGTGGGTAATACGATAAATAAATAAATAAATAAATAAATATATATATATATATATATATATATGAGGAGAGTTCTAAGATGCCTTAATTTACATACATTTTAGTACCATTTTGCACACAACAGTATAAGTAGCTAAATTTTTTGTTGTGTGTGTATATATATAAGATAATTTTGACTATGTAAAAATGGATTTAGTTATATATGTTTATTTAGTTGTAAATATGCATTAGGATTGCGACATTTGCTCAAATACACTAATTTTTACATTTTATGGAACAAAATACTTAGTGCAGTAATTTTATAATTGACTAAAACCAACAATAGATTTTTTTAACAACAAAAAGTACACAAATGACTCTATTTGATACTAGATGCAGCCACGTCTAAGTTCGACCGCAAAAAAATTAATATTTTGGGGAATGTCAAAAATAGCTATAAAATTACCATTTATATTTTCGCAAAAGATTTTAAATTCTAAAAAATTAGTATAAAATCATGCCCAATTAATATGCACGTCCTAAATCTTTTAATTTATTAGTTCCACTTGCTAAATGATGTGCAACAAAGAGAAATTCGATTACTTCATGAATTACTCCATGAATAATAAGGGAAGTAATTAAATACAAAAAAAAAAAAAACGAATCAGGCTATAAATCTAATTGCACAATTCCTTACTTAAACAATAAGAATATTAAAATTTACGTACAAACTCTCACCTATAGAAAGAAGTACAGTCATCGAGCAAAAGTGTTCAACGTTACCAAAGGGAGATCTTTTTCGTTCAAGCGCAGAGAGTTTCTTTTCCACATAATCACAAACTTGAGCATGGGAGTCTAAATGCTGAGATATGCACTAACTTCTCTCAAAGTTTGATTAAGTGAAAAGCAGTAGCGGGATATACGAAGCTAACATGAAAACTCCCCCCGCTAACTAGGCCTTGCCACAACTTTTTTTAACAAAGAAAAAAGCTCAATTGAAACTTTTCTTCTTCTTCTTTTTGATGACGATATCTCAATTGGACATTGATGTGGAGATGCATAAAGGGAAGATCAAATAGAGAAATCTGCTTTCTTAGATAAGTGAAGTATTTTTTAAACATAAGTAATATCTAAGCCACTCATTTTACTCTAATTAATTTTTAATGGATTTTTTTTTTTTTGATGAGAATGGATATTAATTCTATGCATATTGTATTATCCTAATTTTTGTTATATGTATATTTTAGTGTGTTAAATATAGTATATGAATTTTGATTTGAATAATATATAATTAATATTATAAAAGGGTAATATAGATGCATTTAACAGTTTAAACCTTATTTATGAAGGTTAACTATGGGCACGTTTAGTTTCTTATAAAACTATTTAACATAAAAATTTTCAATTGAAAACTTTTTAATCCTCAGAATTATCTTATTTTTTAATTATTTATTCATATCTTTCTATTCAATCATCGTATTTTTCAATCATTTCTATACAACTACTCATTTTATTTTAAATTTATTCTTTTTACTCATTATCATTACTCCTATTATATCATATCATTTTCTTCCATTTTAAAAATTTTTACACAAAAATTTTCATTCAATAGTTTTATCACTTATTAAATACACTCTATAATAATTATAAGCCTTTTGATATATTTAATTTTAGCATAGTTATCTTAGTACGAAAAATATGACCAATTAAGGGTTCTAAACTTTCATTATACCTTACAAAAAGCAAGTATTAAAGAAGCTTCATTCTATCATCAGGAGTCTATCCTGGTGGTAACACTTATGACTCATTTTGGTAAAGTTGGATATTCGATTTGTGGCGTATGTGTCTAAGTGTTTTTTTTTTTCTATTTTGTAGGAGCTTTGCTTCTCCTCTTTGGTAGGAGTTTAATTGATGGGAACTTGTTGACTCTTAGAAAATTGAAAAATGTCTCAAGACTTAAATGTAATATAAATTGAAATTATTATAAATATATATAAACTTCATTCTAGGGAAGCGCAGAGTGCTCTTCAAGCTCAGAGTTTATATAGACAAACTACACCATTGTTTAATTTTTACTCGAATGAATCTTGGTACAGACACATGCCTAGCAACTTTGGCAATTTCTACATAATTACACCAACTTTGCCAATTTGCAAAAGTTGTCAAGTTAAAACTTTTCACTCTCCATAATTACTTTTTTTAATTATTTTTTATACATCTTTCTATACAACAACTCTACTTTTCAATCATTTCTACACAACTACCAATACAACTAACCTATTTATTTTAAATTTATTCTCTTTATTCCTCATCATTATCCCTACAATATCACATTATTTGACAACTTTTATTCTTTAAAAGTTTTCATCAAAAGTTTTATTCATTACCAAGCACACCCTAGATATCAAAAGCAAGTAGTTGGCGATTGTCCCATTCTTGCATCGGTAGAAGGAAGCCAGATCGATCATCTTTCCCTAAATAGATTGATAATACTTACAGGCCAACAACCGTTGGAGTATAATCCGTTATGATACCGTTTAGTGGACTACGTAACCCGTTTCCCATCACCCACCTGCAGGATGACCCGTGACCCTAACTTGTCCCCATTTTACTTATGATCGGGGCAAATATTTTAACCCGTAGGGTGGAGTAAGTCACGATTTGTGACACATTCTTTAATTTAAGGGGCACAATAGGTCAATCATGTCCAACCCTCTTAACCTGCTACACCTCACATAAGTACAAAATATTTTAATAAATCTTAGAACCTGTTTGTACGAATGTGATTTTGTTGGATATATATTTAACTTTATAATTTATTAATGTCAATATAGTTTATGTAGATGTGCATTTAATTTCATAAATTGTTTATGTAGATATATTTTTATTTCTTGATTGCATGACACTGTTTAAGTTATGTCCTTCATTCTGATTTCTCAAAGAAATAAAAAATATTATCAATGTTGTTTGCACATTTCAAGGATAAATATTATTATTTTCATTTGAGCAATTATAATTGTAATTCAAAATTTTATGTCTATATTATTTTCATTAAAGTTCAATATACATATTTATTAATGTCAAGTTGCAAATGAAATTATAGAAAAGAAATATTTTACTAATGCTTTGTTACAATAATAATTTTACTTTCACTAAACAGTGAAATTTTCAAACATTAATCTTTAAATTTATTATATATGTGATTTTATAACCATATACATATAAATTTTAAAATTATCATACCTTCACCAACCTTTTTTAACCGTCCTAGTTGTCCTGATATTAACCTAAAATTTGTCATAAAACCTATTTTAGAAATATAAGGATTGAATCGATTTATTCTGATCCGGTATAAAAAGTAAGATTATACATGATTATAAGATAATAAGGTTAGAATTCGGCACACACTCTAACCTGCTCGGACCTATCCCGTTTTACTCATTACATCTACCCCTTGAATTTGACCTCTATGAAAGCCAACTCTTTTCTAAAATTTGATTCATTCAAAATTATATTTTTTTGTCTAATGGTGTTATTCTTGAGCATTTTTTTCTGGTTCAGAAATACTACTATATATACGCTCCTTTTACAATGTTTTGAAACCCACAGGTGTCTCACTGTTGCTCAATATTGCATTATTAATGCAGATAAAAGAAATAACTTTTACGTATTTCATATAATTTAAATATTAACATTCTTATGGGCGTGAGATAATTATTCTTTTTAGTTTTTCTGCATCACCTATTTTTAAAAAATGTTAAATTTTATTTTGTCCAGCAAATTTTAATTTTTGAACTGACATTTGCAAAGTGCCGCTCATATTTTATTCTTCCGGCAATTTATACCCAACTTTTGATTTTGCAGATACTCCACTTTTGAACTTTGTTCGTGAAAGACCCCTATTACATATTTATTTAACATAATTTATGATATTATACATCCTAAATTGTAAATTCATTTGAGAAATAATATTTAGATAAGGTTTGAATTAATTTTTTTAATAATAAACTTTAGTAGTTGATTTTGAGGAGTCTTTTGCAATTAAAGTTGGAAATGGGATATTTGTGAGAAATATTTTAGGATATGAAGTTATTTGCAAAATCAAAAGTCAAGATGTATAAATTGAAATTTGAGAACTTTGGGGTTAGACCCGAATTTTATATTTATTATTTAAATTGTAATTTGATTTCATAAGTTCTACAAATTTTATTTTCCTATTATTTAGTTCAAAAGTCATAAAATTTATATTTTATTATTTTATTTCCTTCTAAATGAATTTTAGGATTTTTAAATTAATTTATATTCGTATTTTACCTTAGGTCGATTCATAAAATTTTATACTAGGCTTTGATGTTTAATTTATTTATAACTTGGTAAACCTCACATGCGACCCTTGGTCTTAACCTAGTGGATTCACGTTCATGCCCTACATGCTAGAAGGTTAAAGATAGGATTGACATTTTTGTCTATCCCTGATGGAGTTGGTTGTATTCCTAAAAAAAAAAAAATTAGAGCTTGTTGTAATTAGTTAAGAAAATAGGAAAAATATCTTTTATCCTCACAATATTTACTTTTTTCTTATACTCATAAAATTTCACAAATTCCACTTATACACATAAGATTTCACATAAGTTCCTTTCATACTCATGTCACCAAAGTAGTTATTATCTATGTTATTAAAAAGACAATTGTACTCTTCTAAAATTTAGCTAATTGAAACAATTGAGCCATATTTGACACTTGAAACATTTGATACCATAAATTAATAAGTTGTCATCATTAGTTGACTCATATTATGGCTAAATAGTTTAAATTAAGAAATTTAGGAGGCACGAACTTGTCTTTTCAATTGGGTAAGTAATGGTTGTTTGGACAACATAAGTATGAAAGGAATTGAAAGCGAAAATTTATAAATATGAGAGGAATTTGTGAAATATTTTATTCATTTTAAGAATTAAGAGTAAATATTGTGTGCATAAAAGCAATTTTTTTGAAAAATAAAAAATTACATGGACGAGATAGTGTAAAGATGAAACAATGAAAAAAAAAAAAGAAGAAATCTTACATGGCATATCCTCTATTTAATTCCATTAATTTTTAAATTTTATAAAAGATGAGAAATGCTAAATTATGCATTTATTTTTTAATTTCCTTATTATTAACCTTAGAAAACTGAATGAGGATAATTCTAAAATATTTCTACCTTATAAAAAGAAATCAATTATAAAAAACTTTTATTTGAGTAACGAAATACTACTAACTGTTTTTTGTCATAATTATGGTAAATAATTTAATTATTATGTTTAAATGTCTTAAAAATATTAATATCTTTAAATGCAAAAACTATAAAAGTCTAGCATTTGGATTCATTGGATTGACTTTTTATGTTAATTTTTTAAAATAAGTTTGAAGTTATCACATGATATTGCAGTGTTTAAAGAAGTGAGAGAAAAATTAGTCTTGCTTAGTCTATACTCTGTAGTCAGCAACTGATTATTGCTTTCCATTTTTACCATAACCTGTCTTCATTGGAAGCCTTTAACATCATCGGCCCGTTTTCGGAGCGTTTTGATTTTTACTCCTCCCTCCAAACCACTTGCTACAGCGCCCAACGCGAGCCGTGAATTCAATTTAAAATTTGTTTCTTTTCGTAATTATTCTATTTAAATTATTTCTTCAATTTTCTTGTACACCCACTTTACATTTTAATCATTTTTACACAATCATGTAAACATTTAACCTATCTATTTGAATTTTATTGTCTTTACTTTTCATCATTATTCCTATTATATTATATCTTTAATATTTCAAAAAAATTTATACTAAAATTTTTTTTATCAAAAATTTTGATCAATTTCTAAATACACCCTAATAAATAAATAAAAGTTTATTGTCTTCTTCCATATAAGTGGGATCTTATAATCTTCCGAATAAATGATCGTAGTATATAATATCAAATATCACCATGTACAGTAACGATAAAAAATTGAATTGCCAACCATTTCTTTTTTTTTTAATTATTCCAAATCTTACTTATAATGTCACCTTTTTTTCTTTTTTTTTTAATTATTCCAAATCTTACTTATAATGTCACCTTTTTGCTGACCATTTCTTTAGTTATTTTACATAGGACCCTCAACAATGTATTGTATTTATTTTCTACCCTCTCAAATTAATCCCCACGGTCTCCAGCTTACCTGCAGCCGTCCAAAAACATTTTATAAAATAATAAGAAATCCGTTTTGAATATCAAATATAAGAAGAAAATTCAGTCCAAAAAAATAAGGGAACGTTTGGGAAGGTAAAAGTTGTGAAAAATGTGTTATTTGGTAGGAGTAGAAAATAGAATATTTTGAAAATTATATGATTGATATAAAATAATATGGGTAAAATTGGAATAAATAGGTTTGTTGGAAAATAGTTGATAAGGAAAATTATTAAAATATAAGGGTGAAAGTGAAAAATATTACAATTAATTAATTAATGAAGTGCCTCACAATCCGTACCCAACAATTTCCCTCCCGTATTTCTCACACTTTATTACCAAAGGTCCCCTGAATAAATAAATCAGTGCAGCGCAAAAATAAATGCACGAAAGCATCGCCGCTGCCGCTGCCGCTGCCTTGGATACCCAAAACTTTGTTATCTGACTAAAACAAAAATAAAATAAATGGAATATATTTAAAATGAAAAATTGGAAGATATGCGCATAAAATTTTCAATTGTGGTGTGCATCATTGTATGCAGGGCAGTGTTCATGGTTTAATTGAGTTCATTCACCTGCCTCATTAGGGAAGCAATCTGAGTCGTCCAAATTTTGGGAATGAAGTAATTGATGCATTGGAATGATTTGGCTGGTAAAGAATTACAGGTTTGGATCAATTGCAAGAGCCCAAAATAGCCAGGAAGCTTGTGGATGCATTGGATTAAATGGGTGGATGAATCTACGGTGGTGATGAGATTGTACCGTGATGGAAGGATGAATCCACGTGTACCGACGGCTGAGATCAACAATTCTGAGGGACAACAGATGAGTGGTGTGATCCCTTCAATTCGTTTTTTTTTTCCCCCTTACGCTTCCTTTCGTATTTGGTAACGACAATGGGGGAAGAGAACTACGGGCCAGCTGGAAATGTACAGAAGTGACGTACTGAGGTCTCAGCGGCAGTGCGTAGAAGTTGGGCATTATCGTCTCTTCAGCCATTACGTTCGCGGAAAAGGATGTTCTGAGCATTTGAGCAACTGTGCTGAGAAGATGGGCATCATCGTCTTTTCCAAATCGGCCGCCTCCGATGGAACCTTAGCCATCTGTAGGAACGAAAGCCGTTGGAAAAGATCGCAGCCATTGATCACAGTGTATCGTAATTACATTGAACTAAATAACGCTGGAGATCCATAATACGGGCGGCCAGGAAATATTTATTGTTTTTTTATTTTTTAATAAATACGTAGGGTCCCATCTAGATACTTCTTTGTAAAATTTGATAATTTTTAAATTTTACTTATTATTTTATTTTGAAATTTGAAAATTTAGTAATACGGGCGGAACAAAAGATCAGGAGCGTGTACACTAATTTTCTCGATTTCATAAAATTTTAAAATTCTACAAATTTCATAGAAAAGAGATTTAGATGGGCCTATATATTTATTTTTAAAAAATTCAAAAATATTTTTTGATCGACTCTATTGCACCCATACAAGATATGGACCTATTAAATAATGTCTGTATAATATTGATACAAAATAAATAACCATAAAAAGCATGCGAAATATGAAAATAATAGAGATAATGGAATCAAAGAGCTTTATAATAGTACCGCTGCCTTTGGATAATTCTTTGCAGCTGGTTTTAGTGGCCACTGTCACTCAATATGTATGCTAATCGTGGTTGTAATTTCGATAGCGTCGGTATAGGAAAGAATTTTGAAAATAAAAAATAAAAATTGATGACTATAAGATAATTTTTCATAAAATCATCGTTATGCAATGAATTAAGGTTAAAAGTCATAGGTATATTTGAGGACTTTCTTATATTTTAGGAAAATTTGATAAGAAGAATATTATAACAAGCGTATACAGAGAATTGACAGTGTTAGTGACATTTAGTTACGATAATCTTGTGTAAATAATAGATCAATAAAAATATCTATCATTATAGATAGTTATGGCTATCACAGTGAACATTTACCCGTATATCAAAACATTATGATATAAGGGCACCATATATATGTAATGAGAAATGTTCACCTGGAATCGTTTAATTAAATATGCACTGGGAGCGTGTTTGGCAATGGGTATAAAATGTCAAATTCAAACTTTTTAATCTAAAACTTTTCACTCTCCATAACTACTATGTTTTTTAATCATTTTTTACATTTTCCTATACAACTATACACTTTTTAATCATTTTTACACAATTACCTATATAACTAACTTATCTGTTTTAACTTTATTCTCTTTACTCCTCATCAATACTCCTATCATGTCACATCATTTGACAAATTTTACTTTCTAAAATTTTTCACCAAAAGTTTTATCCATTTCCAGACACTCCCTGTAAATGGAATCGGGTGCTATCAGCGCTGTGAAATGCATCATATGCGCAGCGCCAAATTTGCTCACGCGTTCGACTCTCGTCCCTCAGTGGTGGAGAAATATTTTTGTTTCTGGACGTTGTGATGACTACATATGTTTATTTATAATTTATAATAATGTATAAATACATGAATATAAAAAAAAACTACACTAAGAATTGATCATGTATTTAAATTATATTAAACAATCGCTACTACAAATGTGATTGTGATGGGGAAGTTTCTACGTGAACAATTTCTATAAATTATCTAGGGATGCATGGTAAAGAAGACAACAGTTGTACGCAAGAAGGTGTAAAAAATGCTGGAAAATGTACTTTATACGCTCTCAAAACAAGATAAGATTGTAAGGTCTATAAAAAAAAAATGAATGGTAATATACGCACGTGAATGTGAGGGAGGCTAATCATGCAGGATAGAGGCCGTAGGGATTGGAATCATACTCTGGAAGTGTATGGAGACACAGTGCTCGGTACTCCTGTTTAATCAATATGTAGTCATTGTCTATCCCTTATTTTGTAAGGGACCCTTGGCCTGTACTTCCCTGAGGTCTTATTTAGTACAAGTGGGGCTCTCTCCTTCACTCTTTTCTCATCAGTGTCGGTGACATACGCGTATGCACTAATTTTCTCCATTATTTCTATTTAATTCAAATTCCAAGTTAGTTTATGAATGTCAGCAGCAACAGCCAACTGATTAATTCAAATTAAGTGGACAATTCCACAACATTTATTTGTCCATTAATTTACTAGATCCAGCTCTTGCATGGACCGGCGCCTGCCTAACTAGATGCTACAAGTCTTGGGTAATTTATTAATTAGGTGGATGGCTGTCTGAATTTAACATGTAGTCGACCTTAGGAGTGTTTTTCTTAAAAATCATTCAAATTTAATTCTATCGGGACCTTATATGTTAAAAAAAAACTCAAAAATCATTTGAAAGTGAATATATAAATAACTTTTAAGTTTTGAAAATAAATTGATTACCCACTAAGTTTCTTTTTCTGTGGATTTTTTAAACATAGCTAATTAAATACGTATGGATGAGTACTATAATGGATTGGATATAATTTTAGACATTGTTTAAAATAAAAACATAGATAGTCGTATAGAATCCTATCGTGCAATTACCTCCTACATATGAAGTAATTGATTTAGCATCAATCAAAAAATTAGACGCCATAGCCATATGCATATATATGTGTGTATTAAATCATTTAAATATAATTATATTTTAGTATATATGTGAATGTATTTAATCATTTTTCCTATTTTATACAGAAATATATCTATTTTCCAACAAAGTTAGCTCATTCGTATTTGACTTGTATGAAAACTTATTCTATTAACTAAATCAATAATGTTAAATATAATGAATAAATTAAATTTTACGTCAATTATCAATGTTTTCAATTCTTCTGTGACTATTGATGTATTACAAATGGAGAGAGAGAGCTGGAATGGCTTTAGCCCAATTAATCTCTTTCTTACCTGGGATTTGAAAATTGGATCCAACAGAAATACACGCATGCACGCTGACTAGTACGCTCCAAAACAGACAACGAAGAAAGTTGAAGAACAGGGGCTAAAAATTCAAATTTAGGTGGAGCCTTAGAGCATTAGTAGGACTAACCAGCTGCGGGTAGCTGTTGATTCGATGGAATGAGTAGGAGCTGAAAATAAAGCATCTGCAAGTGAATTTTTGGCATGTTTATACAGACCCGGATTACGAAAAGACGAGAACTGTCGCACGGGTGTCAGTTTTTCAGCATCGGTTAGCATCAACATGATGATTCACATAATCACTAAGGCAGATGTCTGTCACGGTAGGACAATTTGTGGTGATTCGCATACTGTTTATAAACATCATAGGAAATACTTCTGCGTGTAAAAACGTTGAAAATTCCAATGATGTCAAACCCTTTTTGGGCACTTGATGATTAAATCGAAATCAAAGTTAATAATTGTGCTTAAAATCATTCCAATCAAAAAGTTTGTGGTAGCATGTAGCCATATTTCTAATAGATTTCTTTTGTAATTTGTAATTTGGTTTCACCATAAAAAAAGTTGGCATTTGATAATCATAACTTTTGTTTCAAAAGGATAAACTTTGGTTGCTAATGACATTTGATAATCATAACTTTTGTTTCAAAAGGATAAACTTTGGTTGCTAATTAAGGATATTTTAACTGTGATTTGATCAAAGTCTATGATTTGGGTGCAGTGACGACAAATGAGAACGAGGCCATCTGTGAACGAATGGATTGGTTGAGAAAACAAAGGAATGATCAAAGTGCGACATGCCTGTTTTGAGTGCTGGAGAATTTGGCACCTCAGAAATGAGGGTAGGATGGAACCGGATCGCAATGGTGTGCGGGACTGGTGGTTAAAAGTATTGGGATGAATAAAGGAGCTCTCATCACCTGAAGAGCAAACTTTTCAGCACCCAAAACTTTCTGCTATCGATGCAGGAAGCTTGAAGATAAATATTCTGGCTATTTTAAGGTACCCAAATGGTAAGTCTATCTATCTCTACTCGTTGCTACGCATCAATCGGGGTAATGGACGTATCCATGATGGAGGATGGAGCCATGTTACTTTGGGACGAGGTGGATATCTGAGATGGCATTTGAAAGTGATTCTCTATGCTCAAAAACATTCTTATGGAAATTTATCAAATAAATCAAATCTTAAGAGGCAAAAGTTCGACAAGGTTTCCTACACTCACATGCTAAGGACAGGCAACCAACCAACGACTGCAGATTTTCATTTGATAAGGACAGAAATTGTATATGGCAGGAATGCCACGGATAGCATTTTGGAACATCTTTGTAAGAACAATGACTTATTAACGAATACAGTGAACTGTTTTCCATTCAAAAACGACTTATTAATGAGATAAAATAGAGTAAACTCGTTTTCTATTTTATCGTTCCCTTTATGAGAAAAGTAAAAAAGATTTCTTTAATAAGACACGGAAAAAGATTATATTCTTAAAAAAAAAAAAATTGTATCTCGATTAAAAATCTATATGGCCTCTTACATCTTAAAAATAGGGTTACATGTACAGTTGTCTGCACGAACCGAACGGACAGTATACGGTAAAATCAGCATATAGGATGTTGTGCGCGTGCGCGGACCCCGGTGAGCTCGCGGGGTGTTACAAGGCCATATGGAGAACAAAGCTACCAAGCACAATCATTATCTTCGGATGGAGACTTATTCAGAATGCCCTCCCTACACTACAAAACTTGCATCTGAGGGGCATTGACATTGATCCGAGGTGTGTCCTATGTAGAAATGCAGTGGAAGACATTGATCACCTCTTTTTAAGTTGTGCAGCGACGAGAGGGGTGTGCCAGAGGGCGACACGATTGACATTTCAGGGGGTATTGGTCTTGGAGATTTTCAAGTTGCTTGTGAGGATGAACAGACCTGAGGAGTTAAAGCTTTTCGTTGTCTGCTACTAGAGAGTCTGGTACATACAAAACAGATTCAGGGAAGAGGGGGTCCAACCAAGGTTCACGGATACATTGGCGTGGTGTGCGGACTTCCTTTGCCAACATAGGCATGCTAACTCCCTTGTCGTCATGGGATTTATGGATAGACCACTTGTGCCCCGATGGCGAAGGCCCCAGCCTGAGTCCTTCAAGATTAATGTGGATGCTTGTAGTCAAGGGAATCGACGGGTTTATGCGTGTGCAGCTGTTATTCGGGATTATCGGGGTACCTTTGTTGCTGCGTGTGGGTGGAGACAGGCTGGCGAGATGGACCCGCTTCTCAAGGAGGCTACTACTTTCCTGCTTGGGCTAAATTGGGCAATTCAGCTCAACATCTGCAACACCCAAATTGAGACGGATTCTCTAATCCTATGCAATTTTTTGTCAAATACTGAACCCGTCACTTCCCCAGTTGGTCGGATCATCTCAATATTAGGTCCATTCTGGGGGATAGATCTTCCTTCTCTGTCCACCATGTTCTGAGGCAAGGAAACGAGGTTGCTCATTCCTTAGCCGAGCTGGTTGTAAACTCTTCTGAGGACATTCGGGTGTGGTGGGGTGTTCCACCCCAAGCTATTGTTGGGAAACTTTGTATAAACAATTTTTTGGCAATGAATTACTCGGATTACTCTATCCTTAATCCCCTTCATACTGAGAGGGAGTAAGGATAGAGTATTTCCTTCCATCAAAAAAAAATATATAAGCAAAATTAATTAAGTAAAATACTTTTATTTATATATCAATTCAAAAGTGTATTTTTAACATCTCAACCATCTAAATATCATTCCTACATAGATTTTATAAAATATTATTATGTTATAATAGATCTGAGAATGGATCTAAGCATTTTTAATACTTATACATGAATATATTTTTTTAGTAAATATGGCCCACTTACAACTCTTACAAAAATGATTTTTGCTCTTATTATAGATCAAATAAAGTTAACTAATGTGCATGGTTAGTTTTTTGTTCATCATGAAAATCGGACCAATCTACAGGGCTAACTTCCACGTAACTCAAGTCATACACAAGTGGGGCCCATCGAATTTTGCATGTCTTGTTTTATATCTATTGCTTTTTTCATGGTTGTAAAAAATAATTTTAATGTATTTTTTATGAATGAATTAATTTTTTAAGGATTTCAATTTTAGTAGAACTATATATTAAAATTTTATGAAGTTGAGTTGGTCAATCTCTCCTATTCAATGAAGTGAAATTCTCCTGTTAAATGCCTACATGAGCGTAGCTCGGTTGGCATCAATTGTGGGTGTTTTCTTGCGGGTCTAGGATTGAATCTTAGTGAAAAGTTTTAATCTCGTCTCTGATGATTTAAGTTGGTAAAAATGCAAAATGTCTTGCACACGATGAACATCTTTCTGCTTCCAAAAGCCTTTTGTAATGAAATTAACAAGATGCTAAGCAGATTCTGGTGGAGGGAGCAGGAAAATAAACGGAAAATGTGTTGGGTAGCCTGGAAGGAAATGTGCACATCTAAGGTTTCAGAAGGTATGGGTTTTAGGGAGCTCCATGCGTTCAATCTCGCTCTTCTCGGCAAGCAAGTTTGGCGTCTCATTTTGCAAACAAATTCGCTCTGCTACAAGGTTCTCAAAACAAAATACCTCCCATATGGTGACATTTGGAAGTCCAATGCAAAACCTTCCGACTCTTTTACCTGGAAGAGTATCATGAAGGCAAAGGAAATGATACGGACTGGCTGTAGGTGGCGTATTGGTAATGGGAGGCGGGTGCATTTCTTTCAGAACGTGTGACTTGAGGACTGGTTGACCAAAGCGGGACCCCTCCCGCGGGCAATCCCAGATGACGTGACAGTCAATCATTTCATAAATGAAGCAGAGCACTCGTGGATCAGGGAGAGGGTAGTGGCGGCAATGAGGGAGGTGGGATGGAGACAAATCAGCCAAATTCCCCTACCCCACATGGATGATGAGGACCGGATGTTTTGAATTCACGAACCAAATGTCAATTATTTGAAATCTGCTTATAGAATGCTGAATGTGGCAATGACCAACCCGTCCAATGCGGCCATTTACAAAGCTATCTAGAAGACGAAGCGACCGAGCAAAATTATGATATTTGGGTGGAGACTTTTCAAAGATGCCCTTCCAACACAGCAAAATTTATTTTTAAAGGAGTATTGATGCGGATCTATATTGTCTTTTTTGTAGAATAGAGACGGAAGATGCTGCCCACGTATTCACGGGATGTCCTCACACAAAGGCGACTTTCTTGAAAGTAGTTAGAATCACCTATCCTGGGGAGTTGATAGAGGATATTTTTCGAAATCTGGTTTCAACAAACAGGCGGGGAAGGCTCGCTTTCTTCATCCTCTACTGTTGACGGGTGTGGTACTTGCGCAACAAATTTTGGAAGGAGGGGGTTCAGCCAAATTTTGTCAATATCATTGAGTGGTGCAAGGATTACCTCAAGCAACACACGAGAGCAAAATCTCTTATTTTGGATGGGGCGATTGATAGACCCCTGGTAGTCAGATGGTCTAAACCACCAGGCGGCTATTTCAAAATGAATGTTGATGCGAGGAAACATAATGATAATCATGCTCTGGGTTTTGCTGCTATTATTCGGGATTCGAAAGGAAGGTACATTGGTGCTAAAGGATGGAGACGAAGTGGTACTATAAGACCTCTGTGTATGGAGGCGACTACTCTCACCTTGGGTATCAATTGGGCTATTCAACTAAGACTGAGGTATGTCCAGTTTGAAACTGATTCACTTCTCCTTGTCAACTATGTCTTGAAGGACGAACAGGTTTTCTCACCGGTCGGGGTAATCATTGTGGAAATCAAATCCTTGTTATCTTCCATCCAACATTTCTCTATCCATCATGTGTTAAGACACGGTAACGCTGTTGCTCATTTCTTAGCTGATTTTGTATCTATTTCTTTTGTGGGATGCTAGGAGCGGTGGGGCAATCTCCCTTAAATTATTTTGGAAAAGCTTTGTACAGATAATTTTTTGGCAATGAATTACTTGGACTCTTCTATCCCATCCTCCCCTCCAAGTGCAGAGGAGAGGGGATAGGGCGTGTCCTTTTCATCAAAAAAAAAAACTCAAATTATAAATCTATCCTGAACACTTAAAAATGTTGATTTGTGTCCTGCCAAGCCAAGTTGCACTCCATATGAAAAGTATATTTTTAACAATGGGTTTTTTTAGCTGCTAAAAGGTAGAGGTGCAACGATCTTAGGTCCAAACCATGAGCAGCTTGGTCCCGGATTAAGGTCGACGATGTTCAATATGCGACCTGTATAAATAAATGAGTCGTGGATTGACAGTGCTTAACATAAAAGCTTGTAATCTAATATGAAAATTGATCATGCATAATAGTTTAAAAGCACGACCACATAAAATAAGTTAAATCAACATTCTAACTGACAGTTAGTACGAAGATTGGTCTTTTAAATTTAAGTCATACATAAGCATTATAAGCTTATGTTGATTTTTATTTATGATTACGACTAAATAATTTAATATTTTAAAATTTTATTACGAGCTATTGGCAACCTACTTGACCAACTGGTGATCAACTTGCAACCAATCTGTTTATACCAAATAAACGAAGCTAATTTTTTTATTATTTTTTTTTTAAAAAAGTTTGATTTTTCACTAAACATGATTGGATTTGATATCAATTGTTACAAAATCATCCATAATAAATTGGGATTAAATAGACGATAACAATCAAATATATAAGACAAAGATTTAAATGAAAAACCCTTAAATTAAGAAGGGGAAAACCATGATAGAAAGATACGAATACACTTTGATCAACTAGTTATAAAGACTCAAAAAAATATTTGCTTACATTTATTCTCTAAATATCTTACACATCTTCAAATCAAGATACTCTAATAACTCTCTCTATCATATAATCTATCGGGACACCCAAAAAACTGCTTGATGACTTTTCCATTTCTCTCTATATTCTTCTCCCAAGATTTCATTGAATCTTTATTCGATACCTTATTATATAGGCATTCATGGGTACATGTATAAAACCAATGCAAATTCTTAAATATTCACTATATACTCTTATTCTTTTCCATTTCTCTCTATATTCTTCTCCCAAGATTTCATTGAATCTTTATTCGATACCTTATTATATAAGCATTCATGGGTACATGTATAAAACCAATGCAAATTCTTAAATATTCACTATATACTCTTATACGAGAATCATTAAGCAAATATATCATCTGTATATTAGAAGAAACAAACCCTAATTAGGTCAGATATAATCTCCCTTATAACTACCCAATTATTGTTACCAGAAATGAATTCTTTTGTGGGGCCTCTTTGACTTTTTGCCATGGGCGACTTCTGATTTATTACCTTTTAATAATTACCATTGACAAGTTTTCCAGCCTTTGATATTTTTCGCTCTAGTGTCTTACCTAGTAGCGTTGCACCCAAGTTATGATGGACCATTCAATTAATACTTTACCATCTATACATCAATCACATTACAATTCGAAGTCAATAATATACACATGATGATGCATGATGAGTACCTGTTTCATTTTATCAGTGCATCACATGCCTGCTACCTATCATAATAATACCAAATGATAATGAAAACAAATATAATTGCACGCTTAATTAGATACCCGTGGCTATGCATCTTCAAAAAAAGAAACGTTTGCATGTGCAACTTTGAAGGTCAATTTCTAACTTTTGGTCCCAGCAGGCTGTCTACTCATTGCACCTTCCGCCTTCATCTAATGCAAAAGATTTCAACGGCATGCAGTCCAGTCTTAATTTTTGCCATTTTTATGGAGGACTACTTTTTGAAGATATAAAACTACTATCAATTTTACTTATTTTCCCAATTAAATATCCTGCAATATCACTGTTGCATATATCAAAATAAGCGTCTTATTTTACTTTCGCAATTAAAAATCCCGCAATACCATTGTTACATCTGTCGAAATAAGCAATTATGTAGAAAAGGAAATGTTGCTGTGCTGAAATCTCATGATTAACTTCACATGAAAAGCAGCTCTTCCTAATTATCACAAGTAATCCAACCACCATTTCATAAATGTGTCATATGCACAATGGTCCCAATTCAATGGTATTAGCTATCACCACAAGCAATTCGGTGATACTTAGTTTGGCTACAATTAATTATGTAATTATAAATACTTAGTTTCTTTCGAGTGGTGACATTTAATTAAATTTAATTATCTTTTACACCAAATGGAACCGAAAATTAGTTTAATACAACTATTAAATTTGGACTGCAAAAATTAAGAAAACTTTAGTGACAATGAATAAGTCCTACTTTTATTAAGTTATATACAAGTGGTGCCATGTAACCGCTTCTATCTTAATATCTTGATGGGAAAAGTCACTCCATTTATTATACTAACATTATTTTTTAGCTAGTAGATTAAGTTTCATTAAATCAAATGTGTGCATAAGCAATATTTGTTGAAAAAAATATATCCATGCATAAATTATGAAAAATGTTTGAATCTATTTACTTAAGTATTAAAATCTAAGATATTTTGTAAAATCATTTATCCACAATATTTTAGATGGTTATATTTTGAAAATATAACTTTAAAATTGATATCGGGTATTAAACTATTTTTATGTTGATTTTGTAAATTTGTGAATCAGGCTCATAATAGTGATACAAGACAAATAGAACGATTTTGAAGATAATATAAATAATACTAAATATAGTAAATGAAGTGAATTTTTCATTAAGCATAAAAATATTAAAAATAAAATGAGTTATATAGAAGAAGAGTTTCATAGAAACAAAATTCAATTTTTTTTAATGTTGTAAATTTAGTTTTCTCATTAAAAAACCATCTCATATACGTCATAATAGGATATAAGATGGAAACATAGTGCACCTATAGTTCATTCCATGGTAATATCATGGTCAATACATAATTGAGCATTAATAAACTCCAGTGAGCTCCCCTCCTAGTAATAGTCACTTCCAAGTTCATCATAATTTGCCAAATAGTGGGTTGTTTTGTTGCCACTATGAAATATATGATGCTTTGTAGTGCCCTACTGATCATAGCCTTACCATAATTTAGAAAGCAAAGGCCCTATGCATGAGAGAAAATATTATCATGGATATTCACAACTAATAAATTAATTAGATATATATATATATAACAACTTGAACCACAATCATTTCAATTGCATCTCATCATCATCATCATAACTACCACATGAAAGCAAGATTCCAACTCACAGTGGAAATAAATTAGACATTTATAAAACAATAATACATTAATAAAGCCTCAACAAGTTATACACTAATTTTCCACAACCCAATATGCCATATATTTTTTATCTCACAAATACATCAACCTCATGATAATCTTAATCAAAATTAATATAACTTATACCTACAACCTAAAAAATATGTATCTAGACAAAATCAGTAAGTAGATGCAGTCAATGAAAATTCATGTCAAAAACTCATCATGAATGTCATGTCATTGTATACAATACAACTCAAGCTCTTACTAGCCTAAACAATTATGTCATATTATGTCATGTCATAAACACACATATTCGACTAAAGTATGCAATATGATCCTCATGTTAATGAAGAATTATAAATAAATCTATTCTCATATCAATCAAGGGTCCTAAACAACTCTATCCTCATGTTAATAAAAGGTCATGAACAATCCTATACAAACAATGCACATCATTATTATGTCATATGCATCATACCTATGTCAAATTTATGCACAATATGTTTAAAACAAAACCATTTGAAAACACACAATCAAGCCATTACTACAAGACCTTACCCAAACTTCTAAAAATCAATGTATGACATGAAAAATTCAAAGTTATGAGAATCCATCCAAAGACACAAACCATGTTGGTACATCCACACACCATGTTGACAAGCTAGGTTTTGTCAAGAGCTAACCCCTCCCATATCGAACACAACATGGATTCACCCAAGCAACCATTCCGTCTTAACCTGAGGATTACACAACTCCAACACCAATCTAATGACAACCTTAAGTAACCTAGTTCAAACTCCAATTTCAAGTTGTGCAACTTATGCACATCAAGCTAATAAAGGTTCCAATCTATACAGTACTCATTCTTACATGTCTCAAGAATGTATAATAAGTCATCTATATTATGAATGTTCTACACAACCATTTATAAATATTTTTTCATAGAAGCCCCACTTAGTTATTTCATCAAATGCATCATAGACAACAGTTAGAAACCTCATAAATTCCATTTTAAACCATTCAAATTTAACCTAGTACATTTCATAATAATAAATAATCACTCCCATATTACTAATCTTATGGATTTTTATGTTTCAACTTCTTCCAACAATCCTAATCCTTTAAAACCTATTCAAACCAAGTAAGAAAAATATGATGGCCATAAAGAACATTCAAACAACATGCTTCCAACTCAAATCCAAAATTTATTATAAAAGAAATAACCTAGTTATCTTATATGAAGAAATATCTAATTTTCTCCTAAATTTTAGTTTGAATCCTTGTCTTTACTCCTAAATTTTAGTTTTGAATCCTTGCCTTTATGCCTAAATTTTAGTTTGAATCCATGCCACCCTTGCTCCTTGATGCCACATAAGATAAATACTTGTGTTTTGAAAGGGTTTGAAAGGGGTCTAGATGATGGATTCTCATGGGCGAAGAAAAGGAAGAAGAGGGGAGAAAAATATAATAAATAGAATGGAGTTGAATGCCCCTTTTATTAATAGTCAGCACTACTTAGTATCATGGCCCTAGGTTTGTTGCCCCACAAATAACTTTCATGGTTTTACTTATAACTATCTCTATAAAATTTAATTGAAATGATTCTTTTTTGTTGGATTTGTAACATCAAATATTATTACTTCACAAACTGTTAGCTCAAAACTCCAAAGTTACAATTATGGCATTAATTTTACTATACATCAGCTACCAAAAATTTTAATCATTCACTAATATAAGTAGTTATATTATACTAAAATATTCTCAACACTAATTCAATCATCCTTACATCACTCTTAGCCTTCCCACATTACACCCAACCATTTGTTTAATCAATTATTGCTAAAATATAATTTGGCCTTTCAACTCAACTACAAGTTTAAAATGGGCCTTATGGCCAAATTTCTATATATCAACTCAAATATCTCTTGCATCACCAATCGTATGTTAAATCTCACATGTACCAAACATCTCGCACATATTAGAAATTATTAAGTTCCATATCATTTGCAAAATTTCACCCATTAAGTCGATTTTTTTATCAAAATTTTATAATGAGCCTTAAACGACCTAATTCTCAAAATTATCATCTCAAATTCATTCCAAAGCACCATGAACATACTTCAAGCATGATGAGGATCACTTTCATGCAATTTATAACTCCCATTTATGATTGTTGATCATTTTTACTATATTCTTTTGGACTACACTCCGCAACTACGCCTATTTTAATCAAATCTACCGTTCAAATCTCACCCTTAATCATCTATATATCTATATATATATATATATAACTGCTTGTTATCTCACTCATGGCTAAGCAAAATTAAAATCAACCTAAATCCATGTTATACCCACTAAAAGTTTAAAATCTGCAGATAATAGACAAATCTCAAATATTCATTATTTAGAGTGTGTTTGGGAAGTTGTAAAATTTTGATGAAAATTTTTTATGTAAAAGTTGTCAAATTAGTAGAAAATGATGTAATATTGTAGGGATAATGATGAGGAGTAAAAATAATAAATTTAAAATAAATAGGTTAGTTATATTTGTAGTTGTGTAAAAATGATTAAAAATAGGGTTATTGTATAGAAAGATATGTAAAAAAAAATTTTAAAAAGAATAATTATGGAGAGTGAAAAGTTTTAACTTGGAAACTTTTACAAATTGCCAAACACACCCTTGATCTAATCAAGGATTTCCACATATCTAAAATTATTTAAGAAACATGTGGGAATGTATCGCAAGCTTCTACCAAATCATTCATCAAAATTCATAACCGTGCTCTCATTAACTAAATTTTTTTATATTAATCATAATTCAAATAATTTTTTACATGTCCAACTCTTGATTTTCAAAATTCTATCATCGAATGACCTCCCAAGCCCCATTATACATATCATAGTCCATTTCTATCATTGTCAATATCTATGGCATTAGAAACACGACTCAATCAAAGTCCAAGCAACATCTATGTATATCTTCTATTATTGATCCAACGACATCTATGTATCTCTTCTACTGTTGTTCCAATACTTGATAATATATTCCATTAGCTACAAGTAGAACACTTATTTGTTATGCATTTCCACCATCCATTTCAAGCCCAATAGCATAGTATTGTGTCAATTTTTATTTCATATTTCAAATCTTTTAAGACTCAAAATGATGATTAACTCATATCTCTGAGACGTATAATATTAGATTTAGATCATTTGGATGTAAACCCCCATATTCGTTTGTTATGTGTGTAATCAGATGAATCAAGTGAAGATCTGATGTGAAGGATTAGAAGTTTTGAAATTGAGAAGAAAATACCAATAAGAAAGAAGATTTCAAGGACTTGATGCAATGAAATCAGAGATCAAAATGGCAAAAAATGTGTTGAAAAAATTTTTACATGATTTGAAAAGTGTATAGTTAGAAAACTAGAGAAATCGAAGCTAAAACTCACCCTCCAAGGCACAACATAATTTGAACCATATTCCTATAGGAGACACGGTTCAAACTGTGTTCCACCCAGATATAGCTTATGTGAGTTGATTTTGTACTATTTTGTGTAAATTTTGAGAGCATACTATTTAAACATTTGTAGCGCATAACTTTTAGGATTTTTTAAATGTGTTTGAGCTACAGTTGGAGGCTAGTTGATCAAAGCAAAAAAGAGAAGACAACCGAGACAAGTTGGTGCTAGAAATTCAAGACATCATTTATGACTCAAACAATAAGCTTTTGATTTCTTCTTCTTTTGATTTTGAATTTTATTAGTTTGACAATGGATTCTTATAATAATATTGTCTTTTTAGTGATTTGATTTAAACTATGTCCGTCTAAACCTCTCTTCTAAGATTTAGGAATGTAGCACATGAAACTATGCTTTGGTGATTGAATTCTACCTATTAGTGAAAGATATTGTGTATTAATTTAATATATTACAGTTTTACTGCTTACATGATGTATGAGCCCGTACTTTAGTATAATTTTACTTGGTGTATGGAGGAAGTTGGCACACCATACACCAATGACATGTGTGGGTAGGGAAGTACTTTTTGCTATCAACTTATTATGGATGAACCATATGCGCCAACAAGTAGTGACGTAAAAGATCAGGGGACAAGGGTCCCTGTATAAAGAAATATATGTGAGATGTCCATGGTACCTTGGATGTTCTCCTGTAGGACTTGATGGAAATATATGGCTAATGAAAGCATTCTGTAGTTGGGTGCGTGTCCAGAAGATGTACAAGTCCTCTTCGTCGTCTCTATCACAGAAAGGGCATGATGGACTGATATGGATTCCTCTCCTGACAAGGTTTGTCCGTGTGGGAAGGGATTGTGAGAACAATCTCCACCCAAAAATCTATAGCTTCTTTGGGATCGTGGCTTTCCATACTATCTTCATAACCTTGCTCTCATCCTCTTGCTCAGAAAGATGTGGTTCCAAATGCAATTAAATTAGAGTTTGTTTGCAAAAAGGTAGTCATATATCATAAATTTTGTTGTAATATTTGTTTGAAGTGCTTTCATAGAATTTTACTTTTGAGCCCACCTTGATGACCATGTAAAATTCAAATCAATAATTACGTTCGCATCATTTATTTCACCACATTTCAAAATTCATTTTCATCGCAGTTTTTTAAAATTCTAATAACTTTATTTAATAAATACATAAGCACGTGGAAAATGGATGCATTGTTTCTGTTAGAAGCAGGGCATTAGGGGAGAGTAATTTTGACGGGCATCAACGGTGAAATTGGAATGTCGAATGATCTTTTGGAGTCCACGGACGGTCTTTAACTCGATCCGTTGGCAGGAGTAATTGTATCTTCATAAGTTGTTGACATTTTTAATTATTTTGCAATCCTCGGCAAAAGTGTAAGTCTGATTAAAAGTTTGAGTAATTAAAGATAAACATCTCACTTTAAAAAGTACTCATTTATGATTAAAATATGGAAGTTGATTAAATTTATTGCTACTGGTTAATTATTTGAAGATTATAAATATTTGCTTAGATGAGAGGAATAACATTAGGGTGGATATTTATTCAAATATTTAAATTTATGGGGGATAATGATTTAATACAACAGAACTTCATGGACTTTTTTTTTATTTTAAAATGTTTTTTTTCCAACTATAAATCATTTATCATATATATCTATATACATTCATGCCTTGCAAACTTTGAGATAATTTTAGCAACTCAATAATTTTAGCAAGCCCATATTTCGATTTAGATGATCTTTGAATTCCTAGCTGAACAAACAATAGTAAAATCCATTGGTGATTCATTTCATATTATCATCAAAAGGACCACAAACGCAGATTCCAACAAAACACTTGCGCAAATAGTCACATTTAAATCTTTTTTTGTCGTTTATTAAAAAAAAAAATCTTCTTTTTCACTTTCTATATTAGATTCAACTTCAATTTTACATGGTATTTTTTATTAATATTTATACAACGTAACAATTTGATATTTCAATGAGGCACATTCACAACCTTCATACATAGATGGAATTTTCCTATAACACCTACATTTTCAGAGAAGAAATCTCAAAACCCTCACAGTTAGGGAGGAATTATAAAACCCTCATTTGAGGAGGACTTCTTTATCGGCAAAAGTTTTCCAACCAAAGAGAGGAAATCGAATTGATTCTGGTAACCAGATTGATGCTTACTTTAATTTAATGAAGTAATGAACATCATTAGCAATTACTGGACTAATTGAAAGTTCGGTAACGTACTAATTATGAAATTAGCATTGCTTTCTAGTTTGGACAGTTTAAATTGCTTTAACCATCCATTTCGTTGGTTTAGGCCTTTTTGGGCTTTTCATTTCTGCTAATTATCCAAAGTTGGAGAAATAATATATGGAGAAATTTAGAACTATAAAATCTAAAACTTAGAGAAAAATATAAATTTAATCTAGAAAAGGGAGTTTTTCATCCATATTACATAGTTTGGGTGAAATTATAGGTATTTCCAATAGTTTCATCAAATTGCAAAACACATTGCATTGTTTGTATGAAATTACGAGCATACTCCATTGCAGTCAAATTTTCTGATGAAATAAATAAAATGCCTTTGTAAATCTTTGCAACAATAAAATTTTTATTTGTAACCATTACTTTGTTGTAATTTCTGTAAAAATCATATCAATATATCATAAAATAACAGCATCTATGTAATAATTAATTTCTTAATTTCTTCTAAATGTTTCAAAGTGTTGCAAATAATAAATACATCATAAATAATAATACCATTTTGAAAAATGAAATTAATAATTTTATTATTAAGCTATTTTTATATTTCATCAAAAATTTAACTATTATTCATGAAATCCTAATCAAAATGACACCATTGCAATTTCATACAAATTTTTTGCAACGGTTTTGTAATTTTGTGAAATTGAAGTATATGCATGCAATTTTACCCAAACTATATATTTAAGTATGGGTAGAAAATTTGAGAAAAATATCTAGATCAAAAGGAATCTTTTTTTATGGAAGAAAGATGTGTTTCTAATGCACATTCTAGAAGCAAATTCTAAAGATGGTGAGGAGGAAGCTCTAAATTTTCATTAAAGAATCTTGAATCTTTACAAAAGCATTTGAGACACAAACAGGAGATAAATTTGTCCAATAACATAAAGGGAGTTCTTGTTTCAGTGTATACTGCGCTAGTATATGAGCCACAACATTACCATTCCTGAGAACCAGGAAAAAAAACACGTTTATTGTACTGTTGACTGCAAGTTTTTATCATTTCCAGAATACGGCCAATGTTGGAACGGATGCTACCTTCTTCTGTAAGAAACCAAAAAAGTATGAGGGAGTGAGTCTCAAAGATGACATTTGAAAAGAGAAGCTCCTCCACCCATCTTATAGCTAGTAGCATGCCTTGAGATTCAATCCAAAGATGGCCTTCCCATCCCTGTCATGCCCAAGATTTTGCCACTTGAAAAATACCCTTGCCATCATGAATAACGACAGCCACGCTAACTCTTCTTGAACTCCTATAGAAACTACCATCAATGTTCACCTTTACCTAACTAGGAAGTGGAGGTTTCTAACGGATAATGCCCTTATTGAGTACGTGAGAGCCTAGATCAAAAGGAATCCTAATCAGTATGCTCGACGACCTCGTGCTATTGAAATTCGTAAAATCAACAACAGTCGTTCATTTCGATGGGGGAGTTGAGGAGGGAATTTTTGCTAATGGCTCCCTATCACAGTTGTCAGTAAAAATTTTGGCAATTGTAAAATAGTAATGCTCACATAGATAGTGTTGAGCCCATAAATTTTAACAACACGAGATCATCGAGAGTATTAAGATTAAGTGCTCTTGGAAGTAGTAGATCGAGATTCGATCAATAGAGGTGTGAATCATGGTAACTGATTTTATATGCCCAGGTGCACTAATCTTTGATGCAAAAACTCATTTTTTAATTTTTTTTTAAAAAAATTTAATAAAATTGTTAATTTAAGTATATTTAACATGTTTATCAAGTTTTACTATTTTTGGATACATTTTTTTAAAATCAATGGTACTTTCGTAATTCAAAATTACGAAAATGCCTCTAGTTTTTACAAAATTTAGAAAATATCTACAAATATCTAAAAATAATAAAACTTGATATATTAAATACACTTTGTTTAACAGTTATATGCAATCGCTCATGAGGCGCAATGGTACGTCATCTGGCCTTGCTCAGGACAATCCTCTCTAGTAACTCCCGTGTCTCCATCCACCACGTTCTTAGGAATGGGAATTCGGTCGCCCATGCTTTAGCTGACTTGGTATGTTTGTCTGACTGCGAACATATGTCTAGGTGGGGGAATCCTCCACCAGCTATTAGTGAGAAAATCTGTATCGATAAATTCTTTGCTATAAATTATGCAGGTTCCTCTTCTCCGAACCCTTCTCAAGTCGGGAGGGAGTCGGCCTAGAGTAACCTTTATCAAAAAAAAATATAATAATAATAATAATAATAATTTCATCCGGTGGCAGAGGGAAGCATTGTCTCCCTGGTAATCATGAGAGTGTCCACATGTAGCTAGCGCAATTAAAAATAGAAATTTTGGTCTGGTTTAGTAGATTGCTGTGAGAAACATTTGTTAGAATATCTCAGTCCAATTGTAACATAAAGTTGAGATGATTTGTAATATATATACCCATGAAAAAGAAAAGATTAACAGTTACATAAAATAAAATTTTAAAATATCGAAAAAATGAGTTGCAAAAACTCGAATGTACCAGATGACAACTTGTGAATCATGTAGTCGATATAATAGAACAATTTAACATCAACGACAAAATAAATATATGTGAAACATAATTTTTTTAAAAAAATGTGCGTAGAAAGATGAAAATAAAAACAAAACCATTGCAGACAGTTTATCACTACTTCTTTATACTTTGTTTTTATTTAACGTAAATGCGATTTTGACACCTTTTGATATAAAACAGACTCTCGGAAGGGACCATAAATTTGATATTGTGCAAAAGACAAACAAGTCTAGAAAATGATCATGACGCACGGTCTAACATTTACCAGCCTAAAATGAAAATCTCATTTAATTTGGAAGGCCTATAGCTAGCTAACAGATCAAGGGGAGTCACGCATATATTGGGGTTAAAGCTGTGTCTAACTGTTCTTTCTCTGCATTCGTCTCTATAAAGAGAATTAATTAAGTTGATTGAATCCAAAATGCATGTAGGGTATACGTAGATATAGTCGTAAAAGATGATAATGATGATGATAAAAGATCATAAAAATTAAAGCAGCAAGATGAATTAAACTACATTCTCTACTACTTATGTGGTCTCTACCAATTACTTTCAATTTCAATCTTGCAAGAGTACTCTTCAGTGAAGATAACGCGTTAAGTACAGCACTTCATGATAGCAACTAGTTTCCTTCTTAAGTTGGGACGCAAATAAATAAGAATGATTTTAAAATGGATGGTAGTGAAATGATAAAAAATATTTACAATAATATGAATACTATTGAAATGATTAATGGGGTTTAATAAATATCAGTTGGAGAAAATTAAGAGGATATAGTTTTATGTAAACAAGGTTCCTTATTAAAAGACCATCAAAACCATCTCTCGTTCCCACAACAAAGTAAAACGGGAGACTTTTACACTCCTTATTTCTCACATAACTTACAAAATACATTCTTTATTAGTGAGCTCACTTCTTATATAACAGAAAAGCTTAAAAGCTAATAAAATAAAACATACATTATATAGAGTTGAATCTACTTAATAATGTACATACATACGTAAACTAGAAAAAGCAAAAGAGGGCCATTATATTTTTTTATGGAAAATTACTTAACTGATCACGTTACGAACACAGGACAGTACTTTTGGCAGGGAGTGTTCAGAAATTAAGGCTTCGAATTTTGGAAAAATGGTTTCTGTAACCCCCACCCAATTTAATTATATATCAATGATATATAATAAAAAAAAATGAGACCCCGTCTCCTTTATATTTGCAATATTCTTTTGATGGGCCAGGTGGGTGTGAAAAATATGTGGGTAATCTTTTAAGAGTTTCGACTTCCATTACAGTCCATTTTCATATAACCTCATCTATTTTTCTATCTTAATAATCAATGTAAAATTCATTTCATCATTTACATTTAACATTATTTATATTGTCATAAAAACCTTATTATTTGTCTAGTTTGTATCATTGTGTATGACCCTATCTAAAAATGCATAAAACTAACTTAATAAAATGCTTCAATGCTAAATACCAATTTTAGGATGATATTTTTAATATCCAAACTGTCTAAAATATAAATAAATTAAAGTATCTTGCATAACTTAGGTATGGATGACCCACGTGCATCTTTGACTTAGATGAAACTTAATCTCCTTGCTAAAATATAAAAAATGGCAAATATAACGGATGGAAATTTCTCATCCATCATGGATATGGGAAATTTTGATGGAATTACATGACTCATATGTAATTAATCCAGCCGTTACATCATCTTTGTCCAGGATACGTTTATTTGGATGTAACGTTCTAGCAAAATCCATGCACCATTTGGAATCCTTCCACTGAAATACGTGATGGGAAGCTTGGATTTTTGGGCTACAAATTCACATGCGGTGGAATCTTTCGGCTCAAATACGCCAATTAATTTGTCCCCAATCTTTTCTTTTCTTTTTTTTTTTTCAAGAGAAAAATAACGAAAATATTTCATTCATAAATGCATGTGGTCATCTAAGATACAGACGGTTCCTATGGCATGTACCGTTCCAAATTGTCCTCTTCACGTGCACAAGGAAAATGCTTGTGATTTGCGGTTCACCGTCTAGCTATCCAGCATCAGCTGATTTCTCTAGTTTTGGATGAAAATATTTCTTGCTTGCTTCGACAATTCCCCACCGACAGAGAATCGAAAAGGTATACGAACTGAAATGAGTGGAGTAGAAAAACCTATCCTTCCATGAATCACTTTTAAAATTGACTTTTTGCGATATATAACAAAATATCCGAATTGTTTACTAGTCATTGTTTTCACATTAGAATCATTTTATGAAAACTAAACAAATGGGATATACATATCATTTAGTTACAATTAGCATCCAGGAATGAAATTTATCAAATCCATACATTATATTAAAATTAATAGAATACACTTATATCAAAGAATTATAATAATATAATGTTCATGGAATTAATATCAATTTGAAAATAAATATTTTAACAAATTTAATTCTTAGAAAACTCGTATAAATAATTGAAAATTGATTTTATGGTATTAAATGTTAACTACTATGCAATTAATAGTTTAGATATTAAAAATAAATTACATGCCATACACTTTCTTGAAGTGTTTTACCTGTCAGAGAGAGGGAGTACTCTTTTCCGGCTACATTCAGATGGGATTGTCAGCTTCTGCAATTTGCACTGGACACTTGAATGTCAAAGGCAGGTTTGTACTTTGAACATGCGGTTTTCAAAGTTGGAAAATGAGAAATGGTTATGGATTCACGCCACTTTGTTTTAATTTATTTGACAAGGCCGTGCTACCTGCTTCCATGTTGGGTTTCTTGTTCCTCTTAATGAATACAGTCACTGAGCAAAGAATATTTGGACGACGCCAAAAAAAGATGAGGAAAAAGCCTTAAACGCACAGGTCATTTCTACAAGATTCAAATTAAAATTTTCATTAAAAAAAATATTCAAATTAATACAGGTTGATTGCAAACCAAAAAAAATTGCTGTTGCTTTGACTTGTCTTTGGAGGGTAGCAAAATGACATCTCAATTGTTTATTTGTCTCGGCCGCAAGGGGAATGAATGTAGGAGAGTTAAGTGACTGCACAAATTCTTTGGTAAAAATTAATTAGTTTAAAAGAATTAGTTGACAGTTTTATTTAAAATATAAAACATTGGTAAAATTCATTATCGATAAATATATCGAGAATAAAAGTGAAAATGCACCTATATGAGGATCTCATTGAGTTGATAACTTTAACCGGTGTCGATGGTGTGAAAATTTCTTATATCGATATGACATTTATGTCAACCTTTGACACTATTAAATGTCGATGGAGCAAAATATTATTTTTATCTACAGTTTTTAAAAAATAAAATTATTCATGAAAATTTTTGTGTTGCTACAAGAAAATTATATATATATATATATACACACACACAACCATGTATACGTAGTAAATTAAAATATAAACTTATATTTCTATCAAAAAATTAAAATATAAATTTCACTACAAATAATATGAACGCCGTCAACTTAAAGATACTTGTGGGCAACTCTTAATAGTATTTGCAACCCAACAAGGATCCCTGCATATAGCATTATATTTAATCAAAAAAGCTTCTATGCAACTCTTTCTATCTTGAATATTTTAATGATTGATAGAAAATCTACTTCATTTATTGTGTTTAGTATTATTTACAATATATTAGAAACTTTTTTATTTGTCTAATATCATTTTGCATGGGCTTCATCTACAAATGTATAAAACCAACGTAATCGAATGATTTAATATTAACTATCATTTTTACATTTGTATTTTCGACATCTAAATGTCTAAAATAACAAACCTTATATGGTTTTAAAAATTTTAAATAATTATATATCCACTATCAAAAGACATTATTTCTTATACGATAGAATTTTTCAATAACAATTATTTTTGTAGCATGATTAAACAAGATATGTTAAACATGATAACTAGTTTAAATTTTTTAAAAAATTTAAATTAAAAACCAAAGATAAACACAGAAGCCTCCATGCTTACAATAAGTACTAGATCATTACATATATATTTTATAAAATTTTTTCTAAGGATTTTTTATTTTTTAACATCATTTTATAGCACATCTTATCCTCCTTCACCATAAGTTTTTCCTTCATATTAAAAAACTCTTCCTACAAAATTATGTGTGCTTTATTCTCTTTTTATTTTTTCTTATTTATGTCTTGTAAAAACATTTCTACCAAACTAGTTC
The DNA here is from genome assembly GCA_035584095.1 of Annona squamosa. Classification (NCBI taxonomy): domain Eukaryota; kingdom Viridiplantae; phylum Streptophyta; class Magnoliopsida; order Magnoliales; family Annonaceae; genus Annona; species Annona squamosa. The sequence goes on from JAXCLR010000050.1 coordinate 18,514,232, forward strand.
CCAAATTCTTTGAGTTAAGACAGCAACGATAAAATTCAAGAAGTTTGATTGCAAGATGCAAAAAGCTATATTGGGAAAATAAAATGTAAAAAATTTCTTTATATAAGTAATTTTTATTTATGAAAAATCATTATCTCCTAGATTATTCGTGCCCATATCATTTTTAGGGCCCAATTGAATCCACTGCACCCGAGTGCACTGAGCTTCGGTGCTTCGGTGCACCTAGGTACAAAAACTTATTTTTTATATTTTTCTGAAAAAAAATTTATGCAAAAGTTAATTTATATGTATTCAATATGTGCATAAATCTTTATCTTTATTAGGGACTTTTGGACATTTATTTTCTATTTTTAAAAATTAGTGGCATTTTTATAAATTATAAATTATAAAAATGTTACTGATTTTTAAAAGATAAAAAAATAAATGTTTAAAAAGTTTCTAAAAATGATATATATATATATATGTGTGTGTATCAAAAACTCAAAATACACCTAAATTAACTGTTTTAGAAAAAAATTTCAAAAAAAAAAAAAAAAAGTGAAATGTGCATTCAGTGGCGCCGTTGAGTGAAAGCCCCCGTCTGCGTTTTTCTCGTCGAAACATCAAATCTCCATCGTTCATTTCTCGTTGGACGGCTAAGATCTATGTGAGCAATCTTGGAAGCGTAAAAAATCGAGTAGGACATGGAAACGAAGGTCGCCGTATTCGCAACCAAAAACCTGCTCGATTCCACCAATTGCCGGTTGCCACCGGCTATGCGCCCCATGAAAAGATGAATGGCAGCCAGCTTTAATGGAGGCATGCCGGAATTGAAGAAACGCATGGGAATTTGCTAGTTGATTGCTGGGAAGGTGGAGATGGTTGTCATGGAGGGAAGACGCCGTATTTTAAGAGGGAAGCGGTTGCCGTGGAGGTATTCATCGTTGGAGTAGGTCGGAACCGCCAGATCTGCCACGGTTGCTTTTGCTGGATTTTACGGAACTCACCAGGTTTTAGGGATGGGCGTTTCTGTTAGATGCAGATCAATGGTTTTAATGGAGGATTGCCGAATCTCTATGGGATCGTGGCCAGCTGCCAGTCGGACATGGGAGATTGGGCGGTGGCTGGTTTGATTGGCTTTTGTCTTCTTCTTCCTTGCCGGTGACCACTGATTTTCTAGCGAATTGAGAAATAGGCACCGGCCACCGGAGAGAACGGATCTGTTGCGGCTTCCCTATCAGACATCGGATTGACGGATTGGATCTTTGGATGATAGCCAACGGAGATCAGATCTGGGTTGGATCGATACAGCCATGGCCGCCTCATTGAGGTGCGGAAAATGAATGATGGAAAAGATCGATGTAGCCATGGCTGCCTCATTTCTGCAAACGTCGTAGTTGAAAACCTGTCTTCAGCCATGACCCATCTCGTTTTGGGAAGGATCGAGAAGATGGAGCACCAAAACCGGTGCTCCGGCGACATGTCCTAAATAGCACATGCAACCTTATTTTTGAACGATCTGAGCCATTAAAGCAACATTAATCTTTCATCGAAAAAAAAAAAACAAGCAACATTAATCTTTTCAAACAGTCTAATAAATATTCTCTAAATTATTCCATGTCTATTTGCTTCTTTGCAACAAGAAAGTATATATTTATTTGATTTTAAGTGATAAAAATTAATAAAAATATTCTAAATACTTTTTTGAAAAGAATTTATTCTAAATACTTAAACTAAATAGATAGTAAATCACAAATGCCGCTTGTATTTTCAAACATATTTTTTATAATATAATTGTATAAAATCAATAAAGACTTTTAATACAATCAACTAAGTGAATAAAAAACAAGAATATAAAAAATGATAAAGATTACACTTTTATAAATATTATAACTTCATAAAATCTAGTGTTAGTAGCTTAGAATTTTTAAAGATATATTATTCTAATATAATTATAATTCTAAGATTTCAATATAATACAGTTTAAAAGTTAGTAAAATTTTTAAATGTTTAATATTCTAATTTGATCTTACTAATAAATTTTTCTTCGTGAAACTTTTTATAATTAGATTAATACGAAATTAATCTATTTAATACAGAGAATGTTTCTTAAAATTTCTTAATATTTTAAGGTATTTTTCTTATAATATTAGAAAATTATTTGTCTTAGGCATTTAAAAAAGGAGTCATTTCTATAAAACCTTTCTTCTGTGTAACTTCCTCAATTTTTTAATTTTTTGATAATTAATAGAAATCTACTTCAACTATTGTATTTAGCATCATTGCTATTATTATGGATACCTTTCTATTTGTTTAATATCACTATATACAGACTCTTTTTATAAATGTGCAAAATCAACGTAATAAAATTATTTAATATTAAATATTAAAATTTAAGTAATATTTGTAAAATTTAAGTTGACTAAAATATCTTTACTAAGAAGATCAATGATCTTATAATGTATTATTACATTCTAATGTATACAGGAATATATTTAAGAAATTTTTTTAATTTATACATGAATATACTTATTTTTTAGTAAATGTAGCCAATGTATGTATTAGATTTGAATGAAACTTAGGATATGTTTGGTAATGTTTAAAAAAATTCAAGTTAAAACTTTTCACTTTCCACAGCTATCATATTTTAAAATTATTTTTGCATATTTTCGTATACAATTACCCTACTTTTCAATCATTTTTATATAACTGCCCACACAACTAACCTATCTATTTTAACTTTATCATCTTTATTACTCATCATTACCTTTGTCATATTACATTATTTGACAACTTTTATTCTTCAAAACTTTTCATTAAAAGTTTTACCCATTCTTAAACACACCCTTGGTATTCTAACTAAACAAATGATATTAAATACAATAAACAAATCAGATTTCGTATCAATTATCAACATTTAAAAATGGATAGGATCATATGAAATCACTTCTATATAACCCAATAATGTAGAAGTGCACCTTGTTAAAAAATTTAACTCAAACTTAATATTAGAAAATTAATTTTTTTAATTATTTATCTTGGTTAGCTTTGATTAGCTTCAATTAGCTTTGTTTAGCATTAGTTAACGTTAATTAACTTTGTTAAATCTTTTAACTAAGATCTAAATTATATTTTTAGATTCAAATAATCTTAATAGACTTAGACTTATGAAGCATATTAATAGCGTTAAATACTAAATTAGCATGTAAGAAACGAAAGTTGGCTTTAATTAGAATAAACTTCAATTAAAATAAACTAATTTTTAATATATAAAATATTGTTTAAATTATACTAACTGAAATAGAATCTTACCTTAAATTAATATTTTTCTTTATAAATATTTGATACAAATTTTATTATACCAAAAAATATATCACTATAAGCTTTCTTCGACGATTTATCAATTATACGAAATAAATTGGAATTTTGTGTACATCTAATATACATCTTGCAAAATTTACAAACATACTGACATTTTCATTTAAATATACTTACAATGTAAAATGACTACAACACCCTTAATTTTATTTTTTCTAATAAAAAGAATTTCATTTAGTTGGGCTCCATCATTTTTTATTTGCACCCATATTGAAACTAGATAGTTTTGGCATTTCCAAAAAGCTTCTAAAATATTTTATAATATTTTCTATTTCCAATATAATAAATCTAAAAATCATGAAAATACATTAGCATTCTATCTTAGCAAAAAGGGAAAATTTTCTCATGGAAGGGGCATGGAAACTAAGGGTGCGACTCGGGTCAGTTTCGTTCGAATGGTGGTTTACCCTACCCATAGCCTATTTGTGAAAGGCTCACCCTAATCTACCCGATTGTCGGTTCGATTACTAGTGTACCTTACCCTACCAATTACCATATGGTCGGTTCCAGTTTTAGTTCTAAATCGGTTCCTTTAATACTCAAATACAATATTTTTTAAAAATTTTTATGTTATTTTAAATAATTTAAAATAATACTCATTTATGTTTTAAAATCATAAGTACATATATTATTATTTATATTATTATATAAAAATAAGAAGTATAGACCATCATGACTCGATCATTAAAACTATTAATATATTAAAATCATAAGTCACAAGTGTATTTACAAGAGTCTTTCAGAAGTCAATGAAATATATATAATTATCCGAATCAGTTTTATACTTCACAATGTACAAAAGTCATTTAAATTTGAATTTGTTAAAATATGTATGCACATAAGATGTCAAAGACAAAGCATAATACATGCTATATAATATATATTATACACCTAATTAACCACCCATATGAGTGCCTATGAAGGTCGGTTCTGGATACTGAATGTATCTACCCTACCCGTACTCTATTTGATAAGTTGGGTAATAATTTGTACCCTAACCATACCCATGGGTAATATTCTACCCTATCCTACCCAAATTAGGGTCGAGTAGGTGGGTAACTATGGGTACCCTACCCAAGTCACACCCCTCATGGAAACCAAAGAAGAACGCTGAAGACAATCAGGTGCTCCAAACCTGTGCACGCACGAGCCACGTATTATGTAAAACTAAGTAAATTTAGTAATTAGCGGTGGTAAATATTTCCAAGACATGTAGTTGAACCATCTTGATCTTTTATTATGTAAAACTAAATAAATTTAGTAATTAGCAGTGGTAGATATTTCCAAGACATGTAGTTGAACCATCTTAATCTTTAATTAATTAGTGTTTGCTTTAACGCAATCTATAATGAATGCGGCCCATCCAACTGGCAAATAATAGAATGATGAACTTAATTAACTTTTGGGTCTCCTCGAGTCCTAATGGAAACTCATTGATTATTACGTACATTGATTGCCTTCCAATGCCAGCCAGGCATGCATGCAGACAAGTTGTGGAAAGCTATTCCGAGACCGGTGTATTGCATGTTACGTTAGTGCCCGAGTATCGTAATGGAAGCTTGTTTATATTCCATGCAAAGTGTGGGAAACTTGGATTTCCTGTTAAAATGATCTTCCTTTTTACATTTCTGTCCTCGCTTCATATTTACACTTTTCTGGGGCCAACCTGCCTCATGTCCATTAATCTGCAATATTTTCGTGCAGCTCTAGTAGGTGCAAGACACTTAATTGGTCTGGTTATCTAACTGGCCGTTTAAATTGGTTTATATATGCTCATTTTCCTTTGAAAGCAATTTTCTGGTGAATTCACATTTTCACAATATTTTAGTAGTGGTCTGGGTTGTGCTTCTATGAGACCTGTTTTGTAGAAGTGAATTATCGCCCCTCTCTCTCCATCCACTCGACGCATTACACTTAGTTTGTGTATTTTTTTTTTATTTTTTTTATTTTTCTATCGGTGACTATAAAGTTTGATTGAAGTTGTTGGCGTTTCATGACTTCTATAAAATTTACCTCCTACCTACAAGTTTTGTCTCAGATTGCAAACGTATTGATTAGAATTTAAAATTAACAAAAAAAAATAGTCTTGTAAAAGCAATAAAACTATAAATGAAAAAAATGTCACTAAAATAAAACAATTTTATTTTTAAAGATATTTGTTACACAAAAAAATCTATTTAACGCAAATTTTGTCAAAGTTATGACTTGCCAGCAACTTCAACCAACTTTTGTAGGTATGAATGCAAAAATTTCTTACCTTTGAAATTTTTATTAGAAAATAAAGTTTTCACCCAAATCGAATATTTTCACGACCTCTCGAAATAAAGTTATAAATTAATAGAATAAATTTATTTAATTTATATACCAACTATAAAGCTATTAATTCATTCTCTAAGCTGTCTAAATTGACGGCTGTTCACATGCAATTAATGACAGCCCTCCATATGATATTTTTTATATTTTATTTTTTTTCTTCATAAACGTATTTTTTAAGTGTTTTTAACCCATGTGCCAAGTTTTAACATTTCACAGTATTTTTACATTTTTATTTTGTATTTTAAAAAATTAAGTTTTTTAAGGGATGAAGTTGACTAAAAAAATACTCCTAAAACTTATTTTTTTGAAAATAAAAATAAATACGTAAAAGTATTATAAATTAGTAAATTTAGGTATATAAGTTAAATACACTTAAGAAAACATGTTTATAAAGAAAAATGAAAAAATAAAAAAAGAAATTATATTAGGGCTTTCGTATGATTAATCGCGTGTGAATTGCCCTCGTCTAAATGAAATGATTACATAATTATCGCAACGTTCTAATGCATATAAATGGACCTAAATGATTTTTGTATTTTACACATGATACATATTTCTAAACAATTACTTATGAGTATTACACACCCAAGATCCTCTTTGAAAGGATTTTCAGTACTATATAAAATAAACCATGTTATTTCATCAAAAAATGGGCTTCATGCATGAGAGAGGTGTCATGAATTCATTTCTATGAGACTGCTTTCTGGTTTCATATAGAGAAGTGGGATCTCTTATATCACTGTACAAGTATGAGGAATAATTAGGTATAACCGCGTAGCTTAAATTTTCTACGACGTAACCTTGCGGTGATTTAAGCTTATTATTCATGAGATTTAATCGGATGAAAACTAACCATCTTATTTATATATTTATATCGATTTAATTATATGCGTAAAAAGTGTCTTTATTAGATATCCAGATAAACCATTACTATCAAATTATAGAGTTAAACGTATTTTAAAATGCTTTCATTGCTAAGTGACGTATCTGATTTAAAGAACCCAAAAAAAAAAAAAAGGAGAAGAAGAAGAAGATGCATGCTTTACTCGTAAATGAATTGGCTATTGTTAGAACTCCGAATTTTACTCTTTTTTTTTTTTCATTCAGAAAAATTCGTTCCAGGTTAAACAAACCGTTATAATCTTACATGCATGATTTACGTGTTTTACGTAGCCCACTAGAATATCAAACCATTAAAACACAAGATTAATTATATAAAAATAAATAAATAATATAATCAATTTTATTATATTGGAACATCATCTTGCTTTGCTCATCACAATAATACATGAAAAGTACGCTTGTAAATGGTTAATTCTAAACATTTCCGTCCGCCACGACGAGAGTACCATCATGGTAAAACCCGTGGCAACCGAAACATGAGATATTGGGTTAGATAAACTGTCCCCTCAAGTTACGGAGGTTTTATAGAAATTTGGGTTGTGATATACTTGGTCGTAATATAAATTGTCGTGTTCTATAAAATACCCTCCAAATGCATCCAATATTTGATGGCAGGCTAGTTTGGTTCTTGTTGGTAAAGAAAAAAATGGATAATTTATAAATATATTTATGTAGTTTAATCATAATTGCAAATATACTCACTTAATTTTAAAAATTATAAATAATCCTTGCATAGCTTGTTCACAATTGCAAATATACTCATACTATGATAAATATATTAAAACTATGTAGGTATACTTTTAATTTTGATCGTATGGGTATATAAAAACTATGTGAGTATGTGAGTAGATATATAAAAACTTTGTATATTTTTAATTGTAGAAACTAGGTAAGTATATATACAATTATAGCCAAACTATGTGAGTATTTATAATTTATCTTTTTTATTTCTTAGATATATGTATATATTTTTGAATTTTAGAAATTAATAAATTTTAAAATTATTTAAGTAATTTTAAGAGTACAACTTAGGTAAAATACTTATGAGTATTGAAAAAATCAATCTTAATTTAGGTATTATAGGTTCCACATAATCAACTTTAACATAGGTTTGGTAGGTTGATTCCTTACCATAGGTATCAAGAACTAATCTAGACAGGTAACCATGTAGATATCAAGCGTTAAATTTTTTTAATTTTAAATACTTAAATTGTTATATATCAAAAATACTTAAATTAAATTGTTAATTTAGTTATTAAAATTTTCTTGTTAGTATTATTTTTAACCAAAAAAGATAAAATTATAAGGAAAGATAAAGTAATTTTTTCACTTTATCCTATCCAAATTATGGTTGATTCGATGAATACTGTACAAAAGTTACACCCCCTAAGAATACTTAAATGATTTTAAAAATTGTTTATCTTTAAAATTCAGAAAAATGCTTACATATGTCCAAATATTATAAAAGTAATTTATAAATATACTCACATAACTTAACCACAATTGCAAATATATGTACTTAGTTTCTTAAAATTATAATGTACAATCATATTTTGTATATATTTGTAAATATACCTACGCTATATGTGGACGTCATGATGAATAACACAAACATATCTACAATTATAATAAAACTATATGAAATTATTTATAATTTTGGCACTAAGTGGGCGTATGGACAAACTATGTATTTATATTTGCAAATTACCTAAAATTGAAAATCACCATTCATCAAGACACGTATAGCCGACGTCATGAATTATTTTCCACTAACATATGGTCGGCAGTGATTAAATAGAAAACGGACATGATCCTGACCATTAATCAAGTGGGCCGGCCATGTGAATGATTGGCTACGAACTAGCTAGGCTGCTTGTCGGTGGTTGGTTGGGGGGTTTAACAGGTAAAGGGACCGTGGACATGACAGTGACCGAATCAACGGTCAAGATCAGTGTACGTGGGAGATGACGGAGGAAAGCTAGAGAAGAGGCGTCAACGTACCTACCATTTAATTCCTGTATATATTACTGAAAAATGAAGCCCAAATGAAAGCAAAAGATACTGCTAAACCCTAACTAATCTCATCATCGCAATCTCATGACACCAGCAGCAATTGGGGGGCGCACATGATCTTGTCTACCTGCCTTTCCACGTCTCATGCACTATCTTATTGCATCATAATGACTGGTAGTTAACAAACACAACTACTATACAATTTAATTAATTCAATTATTATTATGTTTTTCCACTTGATTACCAATTCCAACGTATATAATATGTATCTTGGAGTCCACGTGCATGGCTCCCAATTTCAGCTTATCCAATTCGGTTGTCTCTAATTAATTAAGTGGCCCCATTTGATATTTCATACCCTCTTCATTTTAGTTTTTTTTTTTCCCTTGCAGGTTCGAATCATGTTGGGCAAGATGTAAATCCTTAGTCAAATAAGAAAAACATTAGATCCATGTAATTTTCCAAATTTTTTGTTCTATTTCTTATTTTTTTAACTTCTTCACATAGTCACATACATATATTACTGTGGATTTTATCATCCTTTGTTTACATTTTATTCAGAAAATGTCCAATTTCTCGACACTAGTGTGTGATTGTGTATGTATATAAGAGATCTATGATTCAAAATACAAATATGCATATGCTCATATACTTTTGTAGTCTTGAAAAGCAATTTTATGCTTGCAATTTCAATAAAACTATAGAAGTATGAATGCAAAAATTAGTTTGCGTTATTACATTGCTAGGAAATGTCGTTCGATCTAATATCGCTTGTTACACAAGCATGTATGATAAATCAAAATCAAATAAATAATCACAATATCAAACATATATAATACAAAGATTTATATGAAAAATCCTTTAGTCAAGAAGTAAAATAATGAGATATATGAATTCACTATAATAATTTGGTTATAAAGATATAAGAAAAGTATAAATAAAATAACTTACACTCATTCTTTCTATCAATACGCTCTTATAACCCTTTTTTCATACTCTATTAGGACACCTGATTACTACATGATAACTCCTTAATGTCTTTTTAGGCTTCTGTTTAAGGATTTATTGAATTTCTATCTAATACTCTATAATATAGAACTCCTATAGTACTTATATAAAATTAATTGGAACTTTTACATATTTATTATGCACTTACACGTAAATTATTATATAAATAATTCATATGCAAAATATAAAACACAAACATGGACAGGCATATGAAGAAAGGCAGTATTTTTTTCGAGCCTTGTCGCATATAATGTTTTACCGAGCTAAAATTTTAGCCATATACAACAAGCAACTACGTATATTCGTTTTGCTTAAAATAATGCTAAATTTTGCTGCATTGGCTATTGCCTTTCACTTCATACAGCGAATTGGTATTTGGCTGCGAAAAAGTTATCAGGCGTCATGAAGATAGAGTTCATGGGAAAGAAATAGGAAGAAGATTAGATGGGATTTCTCATTTTATAAAATGTTTTAATTTCAAAAATTCATTTTTCAAGACAACAACTTTACTTTTTCAATTTTCGATGTTACTTTTTTATTCTCAAAATAATTTTCAAATCTCAAAATATAACAATAATAATACTTTTTCATCCAATCTCTTCATATAATTTCCAGACGAAACCAGAATTGACATAACTAATTATATATTAGCAACTTCCGATTCGTCATCCACCAAGAATCAGGTCGTAATTCTACTCTATCACATAAGATGCTTTTCAACTCAATAGAACGAGTCACCTCAAACCCTGATCTAACAAGATCTTACACATAAGAAAATTTAATGCTCATGCTAGAGAGAAAAATAAAAAAAATAAAAATTTACCAAAGTAGATCAAGATCATGGGGGGCCTAAAATTGGATAGTAATTGATTGAGCTAGATTCATGTAGATTCACATGAAAGGAAGGAATGGGACGGCATTGGGACGAGACCTTTCGACAGCTGCAGTAACGTGGCCCACCCAAAAAAAAAAAAAAAAAAGGGGGATGAGATGATAGAGAGGGCTGTGGAGATCTAGAGCTGGAAGATTCGTGAGTGTGTGCACATGTGTCCAGGTGCATAGCCTCCCCATCGAGAGAGATCTCCGGCATGAGTTTGTCTGGGTGTCCATTTGACAATTCTTTCGGTGGGCCCCACTTAGATACTCCGAATAATAGTCCGGATGACCAGGACCCGACGGACCTGACGTCGGGTCTGTCTTAGATATTGCCCCTCGAATCACACCGTCGCTGTCCTCTTATGTACCCCCACCCTTCATTTCTTATATCATCAATATAATTGCTGTTGGCCAGTGATCACTGATCAGGACCGTTGATGAAATTTCCCATGGTGATTGGAGAAAAACCCAAAAAATTCTCACCGAAACATCCGAGGGATCCAAATTTAAAATTTTCATTTCATTTTCTTCCTAGCCTCAATTAATATGTGATCCACTGATGAAGTGCACAATAGATATTAGTATCCAATCAAGAAAATTTTTGGAAACCCTTTAGTGTGTGATAGACGGCTCAGATCGTAGAATCACGAGGCGTTTTCTGTACAAATGGCTGCGTCATGGCCCCATGGCGGTGCGAGTATCCGTCCCATTGATTAATGGGGTGGTGCTCCGCCGTTGAGATCTTGGTGTGCCCCAAGGTTTATCTCTAGGGAATAGAGAAATTGAAGGAAGTTAATGTTGAGTGGGCCACGCATGTCTGATTGGTCCAAGTTGGCCAGATTCACAACTTTGAGCAATCATTTAATCCATGCGTCGAAAGGATAGTGCCAAAAAGAAGATGCCTGATATTCTGCCCCAGGATCATGAACAATATTCTCCACCGATGGGTGATCCAGTCCGTTGATCTGGCGTCCCTTCTGTGATCCTTCGAAAGCTGCCCCTATCTCTACTTCAATTCGATTTTGGTCTTTATTGTGTCATAGCCTCTTCTCTGTACAATGTTGATCGATTTTTAAAGATGGGGATTTTGAGGTATCCAGGGATACGTTCATTATTCAACATATAGGACAATGGATGGTCCTAGCTAGAGGGGCATGGAGGTCTTGATCTGGGTGGACCCCACGGGGGGACTGCATGCGTTGGGGGAAGGAAGGGGTGAGGAACATCCACGCCATCAAAGTATTGCTGTTGCCAACTCAATACAATAGTAACAGCATGCAAGTGACAGGGACGAAGGAGCCAAGAGTAGGGAAATTCCTGCCGTCCATTTGCACATGGGGGAGGGCGGGCGGGCGGGCCCCAGGATGGGGATACAAAACATAAGACCTCACAAAAGCACAAGGAAAAAGTGGGATCGACTCTAGCCTTTTTCTATCAACTACCTGGTGGGCCCTACTCCAAAACCTCCATCATAGATGAAGATGAACGGCTTCTGGCTGACGTGGCAAGGTTGGCCTCTTCAAGCTCCAAATCCAGTTCTAATAGCTGATCAGCCAATCGAAGCAATACAAAGGAGATAACCCATCACTGCCTGCCTTTTGTACACCTTAAGTATGTTATCCGTATGCATCAGATATTTGGTGTCCTGTCTTCTACCATATGAAAGCTAGTCCATCCCTTTTTAATTTGTAAAAATTACGGACATTGTTTGAAGGGGAAAATTGCACTTTTTTATTTCAATTACCAACCAAAAAAAAAAAATAGAAAATGTTGTTCAATCCTTTTTTAAGCAAAACTTTCACTTCGCTTTATCCACACACATGCTAACATCAAGCATTGCCTTTCTAATCTTGTGAAAGAATTTCACCAATGTCAATTTCATTTTCTAGTTCTGTCTCTTCAAAACCTTATCCATTGCACCTTTTACACAATCACGCATTAACCTACTAGCTACTTTAGTGGGGCTAATTGGATGATCAAAAAAGGGAACAAACGTATTTTGCTTTTCTTTTTATTTAATAAGAAATTACCTACTCTATATCAAATGTCATTACTAATTTTGTTCTTATGAACATCCTTTGAAAGATCTCAAACTAGAGTACTCTCTCTCTCTCTCTCTACACGCTAGCTTGATCTTAGAACCAATCTTCCAATGACTTCGTCCTAGTGACTCCCAAATTCGACTACCTATAATCTGCAATTTACAATCTATGATTATAAATATTCCATTCTCCATGCTCCTGCCCTTAATTTTATACTCCACTTAATTAAGATACAATTAAGCACAACCCTTACATGTTTTGCCCTAACTCTCTCTTGAACCTTCTCTATAACCATCCAAACACTAGACCCTCAACCTTATCACTCTATTAGCCAAACGTTAGCCTACTAACCCTATCATTTCTATGTGTTAAAAATGACTTAGCCCATGAAGTTAGATTGAGAAAGAATTTCATGCAAATGACATCACTTCTCCTAAGAATCATCTGAGGTACTCTTGAACTAAAACTTTAGCATGCATAAGCTCAATTAACGAAAGGCGTAGTTTGAAAAATTAACTAAAATCTTGCTCCCAGGTTCTAGTGGAATCTATATAAAATTGTAGATAATTGAACGTCATATTAGAGAGAATAATAACCAAGTAGTGAACTATTGTTGAGGCTCACGGGCCAGATCTAGGGTGGGTTTAGTTGTAAATTTTTTTCAAGGTCTCAACCTTTGAGAGGACTAGGGTGTGATATAAAAAGACTTCTTTTTATGTTACACTTCTATGAGATATGAACTTTTTTTCTATAGGTCAAGTTATGACATCACCTATGACTATTTTTCTTAATTTACTTCAAGATTGAGCTAGGTGTTCATAGCTCAATCATTAGTAGTGTTCACTTTACTACTAAATTTAACTCATTACTTAGGTATTATTCTTTTGCCCAACACTCTAAATGTTAACACATTTGCGGTTACCTACGCCGAATTCCAAAACTAAGAGTTTCGTTAGTCTTTAAGACCACCTCTCTCATTGCTTAAGCTATATAAGCTAATGGTTTTGATGTTGCTCCTTCACATCTTGTCATTGATTCAAAAGTTTCTCAATCATCCTTTGTATAACTTTGAAACTTTGCTCCCAATCTTGAAGGATCATTAGCATGTTGTGCATGTTATAACACATTCCCTTCATCTCTTTCACCATCTTATCAATCATTTTTATAATATCTCATGATCTAAACTTTCTAATTCAGTAAGATGTCTCCTAGTTGCCAAGATTTCTTTCAAAAGTGGGTTTGTTTGTTTCCATATTGTGTTTTGCACCCATCTTATTCAACTCGATAGCCTCTAATTGATGGCAACTTACATGATGGGTGTGTTTAGAATGTTATAAAATTTTTCGATGAAAAATTTTTGAGATAAAAGTTGTTAAATTGAAAAAAATAATGTAATATGATAGGGGGTAATAATGATGAGTAAAGAGAATAAAAATAAAATAGATAGGTTAGTTATGTAGGTAGTTATGTAAAAATAATTGAAAAGTAAAGTAATTGTATAGAAAAATATAAATAAATGATTAAAAATAGAATAATTATAGATAGTGAAAAATTTAGCCTGACATTTTTTAGCATTTGCCAAATACACCTTATAATTTAAATGCAGTCTCCAAGTCAACCCTTCTACCTTAAAAATGGTTTCATTCACCTTCTAGCAATTTTAATCCAGGTTTAAGTCATCTTAAGGAGTTGAACCCATGACTTATAACCTTCAAATATATCATCATACTTTGATATCATTGATATGAAAATTTGAGCTAATCATACCAAACATGAAAAATAAAGTTAATATATCCTCTTAACCTGGGATAATATCATCCTTTGGTTACTATTCATGGAAAAGCTTCATTCCATCTATTGAAGGGGAATTGGCAACATGGGCAAGGTCAAAAATATAGCGGAAGTAGGCCCTAAATGACATGATAAATGCCAAAGAACTTAAAGTGGTATTTGTAAGTTATAGCTCACTTTCAAACATGTCATTTTCTATTGATTTCCATAGAGTTAAAAGAAGCTCAGAATCTCTCTTCCCGTATTCTCTTTTAGGCTATGAGTTCCTCTTTCAAAGGAATGAGTTAAATTTCGAGCAAGGCCTAAACTTCAATTACCACACCAAATAGAAAGTTGTTGTTTTTGTTGCGTCCTAGTTAAACTTATTAAATGGATATGTATCGGGAGGTTTTTAGGGAAATTAATGCTACTTTTTAGCTAAATTCAAGATTTTTAGCAAGCCATATGAGCTCTAATGGTCGTGTCTGATCATTTGTACTCATTACTACTTTGGGAGTAGCCTAGCCAAATGGCATCATAGCCTTTATGCCAATTGACCCAAGTTCAAACTGAGATAATCTTCCATTTATTAAAAGAAGCTTATGTCTCCCACGTGTGCTTGTAATTTTCAACTAAATAAGGAAGCAAATTACTCTTTCAAGTTATTGTAAGTATACCTTTTATTTTTAGGAAAATTTACAACATTTTCTCTTGTACAAATGTTCACCATAGGTATATTTTGCAAAGGTTTGAAGCTTATAAGATTTATTTTGTAAAATTAATAACTAAAAAATTATACATACTCATGGATCTATTTTGTAAACTGTGTAAGTAAGCCTTGCAACTTACGTCGGAGAAACTACTAAGGAGCATTGAGCTTAACCAAATATCTAAAATAATTTTTAAGAAATTGGGTGCGATATCTGAAAAACTTATAGAAAATTTTTAAAACTAATATTAACAGTACACAAGTTGATTTATATCATGAAGTAAATAAAAAGATTAATAGACAAACTAGGGAAATGAGTCCATACACTTGGCTCTTTTTAAAAAAAAAAAAAAAAAATTTCCAAATCTAAACTATTTGTTCTGTTTATCACCATTTGTTTCATCATGTTACCAAAAATTAATTTCATTGGAACCTCATAATTTGTAAAAAAAAAAAAAACATTTTTCGAGAGTGAATATATAATTGTTGAAAAAGTATAGTAAATATGGATTAAAAGTTGCTTTAATAAATGACTTTTGTCATCATAAATAAATAAATATATATATAAACATGATAAATGATTTATATCTATAAAAATAATTTTGAAATAAAATACAAAGGTCTGAATGGAAAATTTGTTGAATCATTGTCTGATAAAGCCAAAAAAAATTGAAGAGTTAGGTTGGTAAATAATTCATTTAAATGGGTAGAAAATTAAAAATTGAAGTCATGTGAGATAAATTGGTGTCACGTGATATCCATCTCTAATAATTGCCCCTTTCAAGATGAATGGAGAAACTAAAAGGAACTGCCCAGTTTGAAAATCCCCATCTTTTCCCCCCTTTTCTATAATCTCTTTAAATTTTATTGTGATCTCAACTGGATTGACTTGAACAGGCTAGACTTGCGTTTTCATAACATCAGCACCTTTGACAAATAAGGACATTATATACCACTGGATTCCATTCATAATCAAAAAAAGTAAGAGAGCCGATAAGGAAAAACAAAAAACAAAAGATAAATAGAGCATGAAAATTTTTATTCTCCAAAGCTAATTTTCTTGTTTTCAAAAATAATAATATAATTTTATTTTCTAAACAACTTTTCCTAGTTTTAACCCTCTTTTTTACGATTTAAGTGGAGAGGAGGCCCAGTCAATTAGAATTGGAACAATTAGTTATGGAATTTATAAAAATTTCTACAAATAAAATGACGGTAAATGAAGATAGTTATGATTTTTATTGTGAGATGTGATGGGTTCACAAAAAGAGGAAGGGGGAGTACAAATTAAGTTG
>JAXCLR010000050.1:18530922-18555282 GCA_035584095.1 Annona squamosa
TCCGTTCCACAACAAAAAGGAGGTGGGCCCCTACCCCCTATTGGTGCACCCGGCTGTATGTACTGTACCATTCTTTCGCCATCAACATCATCCGCATGTTTTTCTACGCATGTTTGCGGCTGCTGGACTCTCTCTCTCGAAGGTAGATCAGAACCCCGTATACGCCGTGCCGTCTACATGGACTGTGTGTAATGTTGATTGGCATACTAAACTGGATTACATGCTAATTAATACTTCTCTTGTATGAGTAGATTAACCAATTTAGCTTGTTAATCAACATTCACGGACATTTAGATACTATCCTAATCCGCATTCCCACTCGTCGTTGCCCTCCTCTCCACGCGGTAGACTCCACTCAAGTCAGTCCTTTCACCGACTTAGTTACATATGTGTAGGGGTACAATTTGGGTAAAATATCAATGGTACCCACCAAATTTGCCTCAATAAATATAATAGGATTAAAAAAAAGTTAGATAAAAAGTAGTCATCATTTAAATTATGCAGGGTAGGTTTTACGTATAAGGTACCCGAAACAAATATTCTGCGGAGTCCTCATTTGTGCCATGGATTGTCGCCCAATATACAATATATAACATGAACTAGGTGGATTTTTCTTTTTTATTTATTTTTTAAAAAAAAAGAACTAAGTGGAACTCGGGCAGTAGATTTTAAATTTTCTACCTCAAATTAAAGCAAGTTGCACTTTTTTTCTTATATAAAAAATAGAATCTTATAAGGGCTTAGCTTAATTGTATCGCATCACGTGCGTGAGTGTGAGGTCTCAGCTTCCAAGTCCAATGGGAGCATTAATTTCTTGTAATGCAAAGTTTGCATATGAGTGGCATATAAGTATTGAATGTATTATATTAATTTTCAATATTAGTTATTAGAGTTTTTATTTCATGCGTATATATTTGTTATAAAGGTTTGATCAATTTCCATATTAATCATTTTTATGAATTCATGTGCTAGCAATCAATGACTTTCCATGTATGCATATAATAGCGGTTGTTGCTTTGAGAACTAATTTTGGCTTTCACCAAATAGGCCTTACTTTTTTCCACAACATTACTTTTTGTACAAATTTTAGTTAGGAATAGCCTTGTTAGTGTCCTAGCTTGTGTCTAGGCAGTCGGCATTTCTATTCTCTCTAGGAGCATTATGTCTTCCATTTGAGGAGCATTAGTCTTTAAGGGAATCAAGCTTGAATTATAGCAAAATATGAGTCATATTGTAAAAAATAAATCATCAAAAAATGCCCTAAAAATTACTATAGGCAAAAGCATTTAGATTTTGCCTTTGTTCCCTCCCAATGCTCCATTATCAAAAAATGCACACTTCTTTCAAACTAACTCAAGCGGCTTACATGCAATCCGCCACCTTAACCGTCACCTCTAATTAACATCCATTATACATCTTTATATTAATTTCCATTATGCTTTTTAAACCTCATATATACGGAGTAAATGTTTTAAATTTGAAAAACTACTAACATACATTGCAATAAATTTTAATAAATTTGGTTTTTTTGCTATGTAAAAATTAATATTGGTTTCATATATATTAATTGAGGCATTGTTAGCCCGATAGAAAATTTTCATTTTTATTTTTATTTTTATAAAATTATGAATCTTGCCTATTTAATTTGTAAGTCAAATTCTATCATTTTTGAAAATATATATTTTTTAAAAATTTTTAAACATATAAGCATTTTAGTTTAAGTGTTGAAATGAATGACTATGTATTTAAAAGTTAAAAAAAGATGCATACAATCTCCAAAAATGATCAAACTTAATTTATAGACAAAAGGGCTTCATTTCACCAAGACGTAGAGAAGCAATTCCATGGAACTCCTTTCGTTTTTAATATGTTAATTTTTAACATAGAATCCAACCCATCCATTGTATTTAATGTCATTTATTTGTATTTAATGTCATTTATTTAACTAAGAAACTAAATTTCATTCGACTCAAATATGTGCATAGCACACATTTGCTTTAAACAAATATATTCATATATAAATAAGAGTAAATGCTTATGTCCATCACATAGGTTTAGGTTTAGTTGTTAAAAATATTACTTTAAAATTAATATTTATCATCAAATATTTTTATTACGTTGATTTTACACATTTGTGGATGAGGCTTATGCGCTGCACAATGATACTAAATAAATTAAAGAATTTTTGTAATAATATAAATGATATTAAATATAACAAATAAAGTAAATTTTCTATCAATCATTAAAACATTAAAAATGAATGGGATAAATAGAAAAGAGATTTCATAAAAGCATAGCTTTATATTAAATATACCTATATTAAAAATTTTATTAAAAGATTAGGTTTTAACCCAAGCTAACGAAATGGGTCCTTACGTTAATTTGGCCAGAAATGAGTATTTTTGTAAATAGGTGGTTGTCTAAAGTTGGTGGTATATGATCAAATGCAACTAATTTTCATATTACTTGCAGCCAAATATTACATTTTTATAGCTAATGGCTAGGCTAGAACCTTGGGGAGGCGTGTGAGAAACTTCACACAAAGGAAAGAATAATATTATTTGAGAGGGATGAAGAGAGGCATAATATCATTTGAGGGGGGGGGGGGGGGTTTCTATTTTTAAATATTTTAAAATTTTACGGGAATTTTCTTAATTTTTTAAAAAAAATAGGGGACCAATTGATCCCCCTCAGCTCCATTTAGCTTTGAGACTGGAAGTAGCAATTTATATTTAGCTATAAATAATAATACTTATTTGGTTACATGTGATATTAAAAAGTGAGTGCTCATGTGACTCATGTGACCGAGGGCTCAGCCTAGTTGGGCCTGAGCACGAGGCCTCCAGGGTTCAACCCTTGGGGGAGCATTTGTCACTCATTTGTTATGAATTTAGATGGAAAAAAAAAAAAAAAAAAAAGTGGCTACATATAATTTATATTGTAGTATATAGAACAGTTGTGTCTTGTGAGTAGTATCTATCCTACCAACCTCAAACTTTTACTCAGCCACAGAGTATGATTGAAAGGCAAGTTGATAAACTAGTCAGAATCTATTTTACTGGAGCGAGATTAGACTTTCATGACATGTCTGTAGTCCCTGTTTATTTGAGAGGAACTTGCAGCTGTCCAACTGATGTGTAGTCAAGAACCGTCTGTCCCGCCGGAGCATCGGTCGACATGATCAAATCGTGCGTGCCTGCATGCATTCCATGGGGATCGGATGACATTGATTCGTTTCTCATCCAAAAAGCAGCAATGATGACTCCCCATGAAACCGATACAACTTGAAATTAGGCAAAAAGCCGGCCGACGGCCAAAGAACCGGCAAAATAATAACAATAATAATATAATTAAATAAATAAGTGCTATGATTTGCGAGCTTGATGCTCCTCCATCCTACTTTGCCAGCCTATATAATGCTATTAGACACTCCGTCTTGTCAAGATGGCCCTAAAATCTAATAAATAGGACCTTGATTGACGGTCCACCAGAAAGCAACTTCCAACGTATTGAGGCGGGCGAAGGCCCCACCATGCACGAGGATCGCCTCGTGCAAATATCAGCTATATCTGACCGTATATGGTGGATAGATACTGAGGAACCTTATCTGGTGCACCGGGTCAGTCTCAGTGCACCCGGGTGCAAAAAATTATTTATAAAAAATTTTAATGTAACTCTTAATCTAAATGCACCCAAGTGAATATATTTTATACAGTATTTCGAAAACTGATACTAGTCTTGGAATGCATGTATGCAGAGTTTGTGATTTCAGCGGGTAAAAATTGAGTTGGGTCAACCCGAAACCCTGGCCTGAAACCTGACGCAAATCCTGAAATAGAGCTGAGTTGAGTGAACCCTGTCCCAAACTGGCCTCACCCCAAAAAAATTTTTATACCCATGATGTTACCATTAATTCATAACACGGTCATGCTTTTACATAGACATTTTTTTATCCTAAATTCTTATTATACTTATGCCGTCTACACAGCTATTGTTTACCCATTGATAATACTGTTTTTCCATTCATGTTTTCGTAATTTAAACAATTCGCTCTTACCAACCGAGGCTAGCTCGGTTGGTCGCCAGCTGCGGCGCGGACAGCCGTAGCTGCGGCTGGCGGGGGATCGAATCCCCGGATAGACGTGGGAGCGTGGTCTCCCGGGTGGAAAGTGTGGGAGCAAGGTGGTCTCCCAGGTGGCTGTTGGAAGCTGCATCTTCCAGATTTCTTTGGAACGTTATGTGTTCCCAGATTTGTAAGAATGTCTCGGATCTTCAAGTATAATATGTGTTGAGATACATGTAATTAGATACCAATCAAAAAAAAAAAAAAAACAATTCGCTCTTAATATAGACACAATTGAATCATTCAATGCCACCAGTTGATGATGTACCATCATATATTATGTTGAATTATTTCAATAAGAAAATTTTGAATGTGTAAAATTATTTTTTCAATAAGATAGCCGATATCCATTTGTGACATTATTGACGTCATAATTGGAATTTAGGTGAAATATTATCCATATGAGACAAATATATAAAATATTATAGGTATAATAAGATATTTAAATCAAAATTTGTGGGTAACTTATTATGTATTTTTCTATTATTTGTGATTAATAATAATTTAATTAACATTGCAGTAATCAACTTACAAGTCTAATATGCACGAACACTTTAGAATAAATAGGAGAGAGATGAGCTCGAGCCCTAATAAACAAGTGCTCATGCTGGCCTTATGTGCCAAATGTCCCCAATTTGATTTAGATTTGGGGAAGTTTTGTTTCTCATTTTTCTAAGAGTTATGTCTACTGCGATACATAATTACTACTATTTATGTTTTATAAAATTATTTATTGGCATAGTAGTGGTATTTTAAATTGTTTATATATCAAAAATACTATTTAAATTTGATATTTAGCATTAAATTATTTTATTATGTTAATTTTACTCGTTTGTAAATGAGACCCTATATGCATTAATACTAAATAAATTAAAGAATTTTTATAATAATGTAATGATAATAAATATAATAAATGGAGTGGGCCTACTATCAACCATTTAGATGTTAAAATTAGAAAGGATTTCATATAAGGATTATAGTAAAAAAAAAAAATATTTTAAAAAGGGTAAAAGATGCCAAAATTTTCAAACTTGACTTTAAACTTTTAACAAATGTAAATTCGGGTCAGCTTTACATCAAATACCAACACAGCAGCGAATGTGGATGTCGGCAACTTATTAGAATGGTATCAAAGCAAAGGTAAACAGATGGTTTTACGGCATATCCACCTGACGTCACCAGTGAAATCTCTTAAAATCGGTAATCGCCCCAAGATGATCCGCTTCCTGCCCGGATCTTGTGATACCTACACGATCTCATTTCTCCCGCAAAATAAAATATCCTAAGATCCTCGAATGGCCCACCAGATAAGCGGTCCAGCTTTAAGATAAAGGTCTAGCTGACCTGACTTATATACAGCTTCCGCAGAACAGTGTACCCCACCATAAACCCAAGTCGGAATAAAACTTTTATAAATCAGTTCACTTCAAGTTACAAATCCGGTTAATATATATATTATTTTAATTTTTTTTCTTACTAAAATTAATTTTAAAATATAAAATTTATATTAAAAATAAAACTTAATCCTTCCAATTTATGAATTATATGGTATTGTAATTGCTACGCAATCTTATTTCAAAGCAAAGATGTCTAATTAATGTATATTTATCATTTATTTTATGTGTCAATCTTAAAGTAATAAAAAATATTCCATCGAAAAAAGTAATAGAAATATGGTTGATCTCGTATGAATTTTTTAAATAATTTATTATATTTTACACTATCACATGAAATGGAGTAAAGTTGAGTTGACCATCATCTAATCCAAACAAAAACACTTTTGAAATTAAGAGTGTGTTTGGCAATTTGAAAAAGGTTGTCAAATTAAAACTTTTCAATCTAAAACTTTTCACTCTTCATAATTACTCTTTTTTTAATTATTTTTTACACATATTTCTATACAACAACCCTACTTTTCAATCATTTCTACACAACTACCAATACGACTAACCTATTTATTTTAAATTTATTCTCTTTATTCATCATCATTACCCTTATATTATCACATTATTTTCTACTGATTTGACAACTTTTATATACAAAACTTTTCGGGTGTGTTTGGTTTGAGGTAAAACTTTTGATGAAAAATTTTTGGAATAGAAGTTGTCAAATCAATAAAAAGTGATGTGATATAATAGGAGTAATGATGAGGAGAAAGAGAATATAGTTAAAATAGATAGGTTAGTTGTATGGGTAGTTGTGTAGAAATAATTGAAAAGTAGGGTAGTTTATGTAGAAAAATGTAAAAAATAATTAAAAAATAGAGTAATTATGGAGAATGTAAAGTTTTAGATTGAAAAGTTTTAGTTGACACTTTTTTATGTTAAACAAACACACCTTTCATCAAAAGTTTTATAACTTCCCAAACACACCCTAGGTCGGTTCGAATCAAGTTATGTAGTCTATTTTCCAGACTACCCAAACGCCCAAACCCTTTTATAAATCAAGTGGTCAAGTTCGGGTTAAGAACAACCTTATTTACACCTCTAATCTAAATATGGCCAAGAAATTAGTAAAAAAAAAAATTAAGAAAAAATGAAACCCCATGTTGTTGACCAACCATGCAGTTAAACGCTTATGGGATCAATCCTCTTAAAAAATATATTTCTAGAGTTAGGTTGAGATTTTATAAATGCTAAATAATCATTTGCAATCGGGCAAGAAATACAATATTTGCATCTTACCACCAAATCCCTTTTTCAATTTTAAAACACAATTTCACCACCTTCCTCCCTACAAAATTTAGCAATTACTGAAATTCATTTAACATTTTATTTCAAATTTTGAAAATGACCCATTTTATTTATTTTCCAAAGTCAAAATAGAATGCTAAATGAATTTCATTAATTGCCAAATTTGGATGGATGGTATAGATGAAACTCATGTGCAGTAAAAAAAAAAAAAAAAAGAAAAAAGAAATTCACTAGAAAAGGGTGTTTAGTGGCAGGGCACTACTAACGCTACCATTTGCGTCGGGCCGCAAGTAATCGGTGCCCTTTATAAATAGAATCAGGTTTGAGAAGACTGCAACTAAGTCAACTCGACCTAATTTACACCCCTAACTCTTGTATTAGTTTATCTGAGAAAAGAAAATTCATCCAAATAATCAAGAGATTAGAGAAAAGTCCCCAAAGAAGAATCACGTCAAGGATGGCACAAAAGAAAAAGAGTTGATGGGATGTATTTGAGGGGAATTCATGAAGGATAAGGATTTTTGAAGATCGTAATCAAAGGGTTGTTTGAAATGTCAAGCACCATTATCAGACTGTCTTTGAATAAAAAAGGTGCATCGCTCCAAGACCCTTAACCATCTTTTCCTCATCGGATCGGCTCCCTAAGGGAAGCATCATCCCTAAAAGACGACAACTAATCGACAAGAAATCACAGCAAAGTATTCGATAATAGAGATCCCACCCTCCCATGACAGAGATTATGCTTTTACCTTGAGGTCCTCATCACGACCGTTAAAAGTCATGTTAATGGGTTCCAACAACTTCCAACCCCAAAGGTGCCAAAAAGAGTTCAAGACTTTCAACTCCAATGGAACCATTCTTCTTTTCACCTGCACAAATTCCACCCCCAAGCCCAAGGAGGATGCTGCTGAAAAGTTAAGGTATTCCACTCAAAAACCTCGAAAATGAAAAAGGAGGAATTTTGTCAGTTAAAACAAATACATCAATCATGATGATTTAGTCCATATATACATGACAATTGTTTAGGGACCACAGAATTCTCCCACCTTCACATCACAATCTAGGAAATGATCAAAAAGTGTGCCAGAAAAATTGGTACCAACATTCTAATTTCTCAGAAGAATTCATGGGGAGAGACTGACACTCGCAAGGCACACAACCTTACAGTAACCTGGCTGATCAGTAATCAAATAGCAGTAAGTCAGTAACATTCATAGATTTAAATATAAAAAATGTTGAGTTCCATATTTTATTTGGAACGTAGAAAAGGAGTCTGGCTTTTGGGGTGATCAAAAGCAAATGCATAATTGCCATTGACTTTAGCTGGAAGAAACACAGCACTTGAAGAAGGTTTTTAATTTAACCCTCCATCGATTATCAAAGCTTTGTCTGGTTGAAATGCTCCTTTGTTCCCCCCCAGCCATTTCAATAATTACACTCCCTCCTTTTTATTATAGTGGGAAATGATTCTCATCCTTCATCACACATTACATCATTGACTTCGTTCCGGGGGGAACTTAAAACTGTTATTAAACACCTTGTTTTTTTCTTTTCTTTTTCCACTGAGAGAATACTATAAACATATTTGGTCATGTACACTAATGATTAAGAAAGAAAACAGGTGTCAAGGTCTCATTAGATTATGCTAATAAAGAATTCCATAAAGTAAAGCTGTCCAATCAGACAACAAGGGAGAAACACAGACCACAAACAAATTAGCAAAGATGATTACTTTAATGGCGAAAACCACCTTGTCCCCCTGATTTTTTCTTGGGCGGAGCACCAGTTCACACATCCCACTCCTACTTCCGAACTCAAAACCCCCCAACATTTACCTGACATGTCTCACATAATGGAGTTTTAGCCAGGTAAATTACTCTAACAGTGTAGAAATTTGCTGAAATCACACATGGGGATAGCGTGCACGAATGCAACATCCAGACCGTTCATCAAGTTAGATTTGTCATACCCACTAGTCCAGCTGGTTCAAAAATGAAAACAGCACGCTCATCATGCGCGTGAAATATACCCTTCGAATTTAAACCAGTGAATCGAATAACTGGTTGGCCACAAGATGTTGCCGGAGTCTGCCACATGATAGATGGCTTGGATCTGAAGTAACAGAACCGTGCTCACCTATCTGCCACACATCACCTCTTTGATCTTCCCGTACTCTTATCACTTCTTGATTTATTTCCTCCTTTTTCTTTACACCTTTCTTGTCCACTGGGAAGTAGCCATGACCTCTGGAAATGTAACCAGATGGGTCTTATTTTCAATAAAATACTAGTGGCATCATAAGTATCTAGCTGTAAATTCTGCTGTTGTCATCTGTCGGCAGATGCCAAATTCCATATTAAATACCAAAGATTACTGTAGATAGATATAAAGCTAATACAAAGCTTTGTGTTTGTGGAAAGTGTTTGAAAACCTAGGCAGCTATGGTGACCACTGATCAGTGGGCGCACAAGATGCTAGAAATTAGAAATGTAGCTACATACCACTACTAGAACTAACTCTTTCTCCATGAACACAATATTAAAACCATCATACAAGAAACATCATATCATCCGTAACTCAGCTACAGGATGCATTTAACCACAAAAAAAAAAAAATCAACTCCATAAAAAATTGCTTGTGGACCATCTTCCACAACTTCATTGTCATAAAAATAGGAATATTTTGCAGATAAATATATATATATAGGAATATTTTGTTAGAATAAGAATTTTGAATCTTGCCAAAGGAATTTCCCGAGGAAAAAAAAAGTGAAAATCAGAAATTCTGCAAGTCAAGCTTGTGTTAGATAGACCTCAGCTCCAACCACTACATTTCACCATCACTCTCGATACTTGCAGCAGTTCAAACTCTAAAGGAGAAAGGAATGAAATCACAAGAAAAACATCAAAAGTAGACATTGTCACAACCAACTTAAATGTAAGGGACGCATCCACCAAACCCTAGGATTTATTCCCCAACAATCTGAAAGCAGCACAAATATGGAGCATAACACAACTCTAGAATGAAATGGCATTTGCTGTTAAGTAGTTCAAATTTTATCACCATTTTCATAGCTGTACATCAGACAAGATTGCTCAATTGGTAAGGCAAGGTCGCACAGCTAGTTCGAGGATAGTCCTCAACATCTCTGAAATGGAATTAACTGTCATCAGCTTTTATATTTTCAAATTTTATCTCCCAAAGCGCAACTGCCGCCAATTTGTTTTTCTGTGAAGGATTCTCAAGTCAACTTCATAATGATACTGCATTTCCATTGCTGCCTGCCCAATAAAACCATAAATACAGGTTTGACAAGATAATCAAAGACAATCTAAGATGTAAAACAGAAAAGAAAACCTAGAGTCACCAACCAGAGGCAGAACTCCTATCTAAAACAGTATGATCAAATTTTGGCAACTGGACCATTGAACAGTTCGCTACAGTAACGGCATCATCACGTCAGTGGTCACCAACAGCCAAAAGTTTTGATCGAATGCTTTCAAGTCATCGCATCATTCAAGGCCACTGAGAGAAACTTTGGTGATGGTTAAAATTACACCCTTAAAACTTCTTCTTGAGGGTTGCTTTGCAACACATGTGACTATGAGCACCCTCGATTAGTTGCAGCAAAGTCAAAACACTCACTGGCTTTAGCACATCGATTACAATGAAAAGTCAGATATGGGGCCCAGGGAATATAAGGGTGTAATTATTTCATGAATTAGAGAGATTTCTATATGTGCTCCACTCACCTCAGCATTCATCTTTCTTCAGCATCTCTAGAACAAACTCAAAATAAACAACATGTAAATGCTGCACGGAAGCATCTTATAGGATTCTTTTGGTTCCTTTCACTTGGCAATTGTATGATTAAGATTCGCTATCCGCATTGTTGGTGAGAGTTCTATCATGCCAACCCACAAAAGATTGCATCTTTCTTCAAGTACTCCATTTTTTTTATTTTTTTATTTTTTTATTTTTTTATTTTTGTGTTGATATTGAAGTGCTCCAGTTTTACAAGTAGATATAGATTTGGAGCATTCAGAACAGCATGATTGTAGGCTTTGGCAGAATAGCACAACCAAACCTGTCTTCATTCACAAATATATTCCAGTTTCATTTTGATAAAGTAATGTGGAGATGACAAATTTGATTAAGATGTTGCACAATAGTAACACATGGTAGCAATCTATAAACCCAAGCCTCACATGAGCACTCCAATTATCTAATGGCTGCTACACTATAAGTAGCACATCCCCAGCATAAATTCATAACAAAAATATTAACATTTAGGTGAAGTAATGGTAATGGGCATGGATGTGCATACCTCTCTGAGATGCATTACCCTCGTGAAATCAAATTTGTGGCTTCAATAGTTGCAATAGTAAGCACCACCAATTCAGTTTAAGGTTGACATGCTTATAAATAACAAGTGGGGGTTCATCATATTGCAAACTCAAACTCATTCATCTGTTTCTGGCATAACTAAATCACGTGGAACAGATCCAGCAGCACCTCAAAACTTGGCCTCAATGGCTGACATGCCATGGCTAATTAGAGGATACACACCACACTGCACCCATCTGATCCATGATCAATGCACCTGAGAAATTTTTGTGAAGTGCCTTATGTGAAGAATGACTCACTATTAAATTTTGGAGATAGTCTATCCTGGATCATCTAAATTGCATAACCATAGAAAAAAGACAGAAAAGATGAGATGTGCAAAATGGAAGTCTTAAGATAATCAGAAGAAGAAATGGCACAACTTTAAGTGTGCCTTTCTAAGGATAGAAAACTAAAGCTTCACAAAGGAAGAACTCTCTTGCGTTTTGTGCGGGCATGGCTGAAACTTAATAGTTCTGGAAAACACAGCAAGCGACATCTGGGAGTGCTATCAGATTGGATATTGGGATTCTATAGAAGGAAGCAGTCACGACGACAATGTGATTTCTTTAGAGCATGCTGATAATCAGAAGTGTCACATTGGTAAAGAAAATTTTAATTGGCATGCAAAACCACCCAGATCCTTTATCTTTCATTTCACAATTTAGATGAAGAAAAAAAGCAGTTTCACTGCAGCAAGGCCCAATTTTCTAGATGGGTTATAACAAGTTATCGAGGTGCATATATGTTAGTTACCATAATCATAGCATTGAAAATAATATTAATAATAATAGTAATAATAAGGTACGAAAATGGGCTGAATAAAACTACTATATTGGTCACTGAGGCATGCAAAATAAAAGAAAAAAATACACAGAATTGAATGGAGTTACTACTTCACTGTGGACCTCCCTAGGCTCTACCGCAGCAAAAAAGAATTCTGTTCAAGTAACACTCCCCTTCATCCAAAAACACAAACAAAAGAATTGCATTTTTACATTTGCTTTCTTCTCCTCCCCTTGGGAACAGTAATATCCTTACAACATTCTCCCAATCATCAGAAAAGTAAACCAAAAAATTGCATGCTCATTTTTTCCCCTCCTATTGATGAGAAAAATAACATAGAAAATACAAGGACAATATTAATTACATTTGCATTTTTTCTGAACAAGGCCATAGACTCAGTACATGTACCACGAGGTACAAAATTCAGAAGAACATTCCCTTCGTCACAGAAGAGGAGACTAATGTTCAATTCTAAGTGTCCTTTCTGAGAACAGGTGTTTCCCGTGTTAATCTGTGAAAGGCGGTGTGCCCACTATGTTTGATACCAGCCAATTATTACCCAAACCTGCACAAAAAACAAGACAACAGGTATATCTAAGAATCTTCTTCTGCTTCTTCTTCTGGTTTCACTCCTCATCTATGATTGGCTCCATTTTCCCTACGTAGGATAAAATAGGAATGGAAAATATAAAAACAGTCAACAACATCATGCCAAACTTCATAAACCTCAAGAAATTTCAGTTAATCCAGTTGGCCACATATTTAATTAGGGCTATAGCAAGCCTGGCCAGCCTGCAAACTAACTAGTTTGAGCTCAAACCCAAACTCCAAATCCAAGCTTTAAAGCTAGCATTGAGCTTGGAAGGCCATTCCATTTGGCTTGATTATGGTGCCGTACATCTACAAACACATCAACCAAAATTTAATTATGAAAAGTCAATTTTAGTAATCTAACATCATCAATCAAAATCACAGTCATCCTCATAGTATGTGCTTAAATTCAGACCAGCAGTCCAACCAAATCCAAGGTCAGATCAGACTGCCATATTCAGGTTTGAAACCCAACATTGGGTCTGGAAAGGACTTGCCAAACATTCCCTCCAGAAGTTGAAGTTAGGTAGGTAACTTACCCAAGCTACATAATAGAATTAATCAACTGCTGCTTTATGTGACAAAAAGAAAGTCCCTTTGGATGCAGCTCCAACAAACAAGATTCATTCTATTGCAACCAAAAGTACCAACAAAACATGAAAAAGATATTTGATTCGAAAAAACCTTTCAGGTGTTTCGAACCTTCCTATGGTTGGGTCCAAATGAGCCCCCAAAAGCAAACTGCATAAGGGAGGCATTAAAATATCCTGATAGCATCCAAAGCTATCAACACAACATGAAAAAGACTGATTCAAAACAGTATTTCAGGTGTTCAAAATCTTTCTAATGTTGCTTCCAAATGGGGCCCACAAAGCAAACTGAGGAATGTGACACATAAAAATATCCCAAAATAAACTTAAAATAGTCTCCAGTCGGATATGGACCTCCTAGCATAGACGTGTATGCATAGAGATGAGACTGAAGTAAAGGAAATGAACAGAAAATGAGACAGAATTCAATAACCAAATAGTAAATTTTTCAAATAATACTAAAACAACTACAAAAACATATGAGAAAGGTGCACTTCAGGTTCATGAAACATGGGTTTGCCTTGACCCTAACCCTATTTGTAAAACCCTGAACCTTTATTTGTAAAAAACTAAAGCTTAACCTATTGCACAAATCAGGTTTGGGTTGGAATTAAAATTTGCAAGTTTTTGTTTGAGTTAGGAGTGGCAGGTTTAGACTTTCCTATGAACATACAATAAGTAACAACTTATGCATGCAAAAAATAATAATTCAGAAGCTATTCAAATTTATGAAGAGCTTAGTTAAGTGTAGCATACTTCTAGAAGATAAGAGAAGAAAAAGTTCTTTTGTAAATATCTTGTTTAATACAGGTACAGCAAATTGAGTTCAGGACTGCGTGGACCCAGGACTGACCCTATTTGCAAATTGGGCAGGGTTGAACCCAGGTTCTTTGGCTTCAAGTTTTCAAAAGACCAGACCAAGTACTGGTTTTTCTGGGTTCAGGCTCAACCCAGACAAGATTGCACACCTAAATACTAGCCTTTCCCAAACCACAACAAGAAAAAACAGTTTATGCAGAACTTCACTGCACATAATAGGGAACTTGCTGCAAATATATGCAGACAACAAATATTTGGCTACCAAGTCACTGCATTTGCATTGTGCCCAATAATTAAACGCAATAAATCTTTGCTTATGCAACCAAAATTATCTCAGGATTAGCTGCATAAAGTATTTCATCCAGAGGTCCCACTTTGGCGAAACTCAGGTTCTCAGTTAAATTAAAATCCAACAAATCACATTGTTTAGTGTAATTTGTTTTATCATGGAACCAAATATCATTTCAGTGACTGTAGCAGCTTAAAATACGTATATAATTATGTTTAAATTATGAAAAATACTTAGATTTTTTCAATAGATACGCTAGAATGTTATAGTAATTCGCTCAAATATAACTCGCTTAATTCATAGAACCATTCACCCACAAAGGAAAAATGTTTTAGACAGTTTAGATGTTGAAGAAACTTTGAAATTGACCATGGGTGCATTTGGAAAGTGATAAAACTTTTGAATGCAAAGTTTTTAGTGCAAAAGTTTTCAAAATGGGAGAAAATGATGTGATATAATAGGATAATGATAAAGACTAGAAAGAATAAAGTTAAAATAGATAGATCAGTTGTACGGATGATTGTGTAGAAATAATTGAAAAGTAAGGTAGTTGTACAGGAAGATGTGAAGAAATAATTAAAAAAAATAAAGTAGTTATGGAAATTGAAAAATTTTAGTTGAAAAAGTTTTGAGTGTAAAAAAAAACCCTACAATTTAAAATTTTTATTATGCTGATTTTACACTTTTATTAGAGTGGGCCTGTGCAAATCTTTGATTTAAATGAAACTTGATTTCCTAGTCAAACAAATGATTCTAAGCACAATGGCTAAGAGGATTACTTGGGCCTTGGTGGGAACCAGTTTCAAAGAAGTATTGACCCTATATCCAGAAAGTACTTGTGCACACATTTAACCGTCATTTGCCGCAAAAGAAGATTTCTCTACATAAAAAATGTTGCATAAACTACTTTGTTTTAGCGAATTTCATTTTTAAAAAATTATACAAACCATAAAAATCAGTTTGTTGTTCTCAAATGTTAAGCATCTTCTCATCTAGCATGAATTTTAATGTATGATAGCATGACAATTGCACAGAAATCCAAAAATCGATATTTGCTACCACATCACTGCATGTACGTTGTGTAAATATTAAATGCAATAAATCTTTGCTTATGCAAACAAAACTACACCAGGATTAGCTGCACATAAGTATTATATGCAGCGTTGCTTGCATACAAAATAGTGTTATACACAAT
This sequence comes from Annona squamosa, assembly GCA_035584095.1. NCBI lineage: Eukaryota > Viridiplantae > Streptophyta > Magnoliopsida > Magnoliales > Annonaceae > Annona > Annona squamosa. The sequence continues at coordinate 18,546,395 of JAXCLR010000050.1, forward strand.
ATCATATGCAGCAAAATAAGGTTTCACTACATAACTGATTTTTTCTTCCTGGAACAGAACTTCCTTAAACAAGTAGAGAAACTGTAAAAATCAGTTCAAAATATGAGAATGTATTTGTCATTTTCAGCTATCGAGAATCTTCTCATTGAATATGACAGTTGCACAACAATCAGAAATGGATACATGCACAAAATGGGGCCAACGGGGTCCATCCTGAAAATCTAGAAAATTATAGAAATAAAATGAAACTGCAAAAACACTGTTTGGCATACAACCACTGCCCAGCAATAACAACAATGCACATTAAACCCAGTATTTGATCATTTTCAACAGCTTAGCTCTTACATAACCATCAGGACAGTCAGCTAGGGGCCCTACAATCAGCTGCTAGTAACATAAAAACCTAAAATTTCAAAGACTGGCAAGACAAACCAGTTCTTGAAAAGCAAATTTTGGATCTGGTAAGTAGCTCTATGGAGGAAAAAGAAAACAATATTAATAATGGTGGGTGTTATGGATAATGCAAAAATTCCCATACAATCAAGAAAAGCAAATCTAAAAGAAAGTTGTCTATCAACTATGAAGACTTCAGTTCAGACAGAAGAGCAAGAAGACATTTTCATATGCAAACACAAACATCAGGCCTGCTTATGAGATTTCAGGGAAATACGCATCTAAAAAGAAACTCATATATCAACCACAAAGAATCTAATTCAGACAAAAAATATGTGAATACAAACTGATACACCAGTGCCAGATTCCAGTGCTCCACCACATAAAATTATAAGAGCAGATTAACAATGAACTTTACTCTCAACTTTATCCCCCAGTACCATGTCACATAAAGGTCTAAAACTCCGGAAGGCAATATACTCTAAACACATACAAGCGGTGGCCAAAGGAGGCCATGCACAGCAATCAGGGTGAAGTAGATTTCCTATCTACCATCAATGTAGGCCAAAATGAATAATTTCACCAAAATGGGTTTCATAGAAGTGGAACTATATATATGAGCTGTAATCATATATACCTGATTCTTACTTAGCTAAATAAAAACCTCATGGGTTTTCTTTTTTCTTTTTTTCTTTTTTATGTGGGCTCATATGTATTTAGTTTAGATACTAAGGGCGCGTTTCGAAAGTGATAAAAAGTTTTTTCTGTAAAAATTTTTAAAATGAGAGAAAATTGTGTGATATAATAAGGTAATGATCGAGAGTAAAGAGAATAAAATTAAAATAAATAAGTTAATTGTATTCGTAGTTATATAAAAACGATTGAAAAGTATGGTTGGTAGTTGCATAGAAAAAAGTGAAGACAAAAAATATGGTAGTTGTAAAAAATGAAAAGTTTTAAGGAGATGTTTGGTAATCCATAAAACTTTTCAATCTAAAACTTTTTATTCTCCACAACCACCCTATTTTTTAATTATTTTTTCACTTTTTCTTATACAACTACTTTACTTTTCAATTATTTTTACATAACTATCAATACATCTAATCTATCTATCTTAACTTTATTCTTTTTGCTCTTCATCATTATCTCTATCATATCACATCATTTTTCTCACACTTTCAAAACCTTTACATCAAAAACTTTTTATTAAGTGTTTGAAAGTTATAAAACTTTTGGATAAAAAGTTTTTGTATGAAAGTTGTTAAATTGAAATAAAATAATATTATATAGTAGGGGTAATAATAAGGAGTAAAAAGAATAAAATTAAAAAAGATACGTTAATTGTACGGGTAGTTGTATAAAAATAATTGAAAAGTATGGTAGTTATATAAGAAGATGTGAAGAAATGATTAAAAAATAGGTAATTATGGAGAGTGAAAAGTTTTAAATTTAAAGTTTTTGCTTGACATTTTCTACTATTTGCCAAAAACACCCTAAATTGAAATGTTTTAGATTATAAACTTTTTAGAAGAACAAATACCCCCTAAAATTTTTAAATTTTTAAATTCTTGTATATATTCTTTACAAATTTCAAAAAAAATAATTATACCATTTTTAATGTGTGAAATGTTTTATTTCCAAATTTTGTAAAAAGATATATACAAGAATCCAAAAATGATAAACTTCGGTATATGAACTAAATACACATGAGCCTGCACAAAAATGAAAATATTAAAAGATATATAAGTGTACGAGATTGTCACTCACTTAAGTAACAACAAGGCATTCTTCTTTTTGATTCCACACGTATATATATACATAGGATATACTTCAATGGTCCAAGGACCACTAGAGATTTTAGCATGTCACCGTATTTTGGACTAACCTTGATGATTAAACCAAAATCTTATCCTCACACTTTGTTTAAAATCTTTTATTTTAGTATGGTACTAAAAATCATTTCAATCAAATTTTTGGGTAGGCCACAATACTTAAAAATGTTTATAATCATTTGTAAATTATGAAAAATCCTTTATCCATTAGTAGATGCTTTCGAACGCAATAATAATTTATTGAATCATTTATCCATCTATCTAGTAATGATGTTTTAGGCAATTTAGATATTGAATATGCAAGTTTGAAACTGATATATAAATCAAATCATTTTAGCTCACTGATTTTATACGGTTTTCAAATAGGACCCACGCATATATTTGATTCAGATTAAACTAAATTTTCTAGTTAACTAAATGATTCCAAATTGATTGGGTGGATTGGATTTTCATTGAATTGATTCATCATCAAGGCGGGCCCAAAATAAGGGTGGCACATTGAAATTTTTAATGGTCCATGCACAATGGAAGTATTTCCCTATACATCTGAATGTGTGCGAGGGCATGCCAGTAGTTCAATTACTACAACCTAGGCTTTATTACTGAGATGTATAGGGAACTTCTATAAACAGCTACAAATTTTAAAGTTTAAACACCTCATATCTTCATTGGTAGCATCTCATATTTAAAAGCATGCCTACCATAGCTAGACACATGATCTCAAAATGAATTTTGTCAATGTGCCACTCACACACAATAAAATAAAAAAGTTGCAGAAAGGTGTCCCCCAAATGAATCCCAAAAGAGACAACCTGCACGATTTGTTCCATGCTCTCATAGTAAAAGAAATGGCATGTGGATACTATAAACAGTAGTTGTTACAACAAAGGAAAATCAAACACGGTCTGCAACACAATTGAAAATCATTAATAACAAAAAATTTCATGACTACTGTCGATGCACAAACTTTTGCCCAGAATTGGAGATTCAGCTAAACTTCTAAAATATTTATAAGTATGCCTATGATATTTGAAATTGTTTATCAATAAACCTGTGCCATCAACATCTGTTATAACACACTTGCAACAGCTGCTAAGTAATTTCGAAATACCAAAATTTCCTAAATCTCCTGATCAATACAAATTCCAAAACTTCCACACAAGTGATGCAATTTAAAATTTCATCCATTGACACGGAACTATTCTACCATTTTCATCTTCACATGGTGTGGCATCTCAAGCTCTACACAGCTTGATATTGTAGCCTGTTCAGTCTCAACCAATTCTAGGTATGCATGCACCACAATCTATCGTAATCCCTTTCTTGCTTCCTCTCATTCACAAATAACATGCCAACAGCCTCACCCAATCATCTTTGTTGACAACACCGATGCCCACATTCAAAGGCACCATCAGCTCCAGTAGGCATATCCATCCATTAATCATCACATAGGCGATAGAGCTTCCCAATGGCATTGCAAGACCAGTAGAAGGCACAAACAAGATCTCTAGGCCACTGCATTCCTCTCAAACTTTGTTGAGGACTCACTGGTGACTTTCAGGTTCAAGGCTAGTCTGGGTCTCATTCACTAGTACCAACTAAATCCACAAGAACTCCTTTAGCCACTCAAAGAGACCATTGGTTGGGTGCTGGGATATTCTACTTCAAATCACACTCAACAGATCATGTTTAGTCTATTTTCTTCTTCCTTGGCCAATGTACCACCTTAGCCTAATTACACACCTTCACCACTACCCTAGAAAGAGAGTTTGAGGTTAGTGTGGCCTACCCTTATCACAAACCTCTGTTCCTATGAATCTGTTTGCTATAATGCTATTAAGGCCCACTTTGAAGTTTTCATTATGGTAAACTCCAAGGCAACATCCTTCACCCATGGGGAAGAAGATTATCTAAGTGCAGTGCACAAGTGGGAGCTAAGTCACAGTGCCACTTGGACTTCGCCTTTGTTGGTTGTGGGCCTCATGGCCTCCCACAATAAGGGAAATTTAGACATTTTAAAAATTAATTACTAAAAACCACAGAACTGATCTTGATGGACTTTAATGTGATAGTTATAATAGCAAATATGGTAAATGTGTTATCCTTAAAAACCATAATGAAGCTAAATTTTGTTCTGATTTGTCCAATTGGGAGATCAAAATCATCCATAAGATATACAGCTACGTTAAGCATGAGAAACGAAAAGTGAAGGCCCTTCACAATTCAGGTGTATGAAACAAAATAAAATATTAAAATAAACTCGAATGTTTGTATCTTAACTCTTCTACATTATAGCCCACCTAGTGGATGTTTGGGCCTCATTGTCCCAACTTAGCCATAAGATTAGATTCCAATTATCACTGGCATGAAGCTAACAAAAACAAAGCATATAGGCCACAATTTCAAAAATTTTAGACTCCCAAATCACCATTGTAAAATGTTCAACATCATCTTCAAATCGCTATTCTCATTATTGTCATTTTAAGGTCTAGACCATCCATAAGATGCAAATATGCAATAGCTGGTATAAAGTAAAAGGCATAAAAATAAAGGCCCTCCATGGTTCAAGGAGACGAACAAAACCTCAAAATGACATCTCAACCATTTATGTCAAGCCTATAGGAAAAATATTTTTAAAAAAGAAGTGCATAACATAAGTATAGAATCCCAACTATCTAGTTAAATATAAAATAGCTGCCATTTTTTAAGGGTTTATTTTCGAATGCACCTGAGTGCGCTTAGCTTCAGTGCACCCAAGTGTATTTAACCCATTTTTTATTTTTTAAATTTTTTTCATAAAACTGTTAATATAAGTGTATTTAACATATGTATCAATTTTTATAAATTTTGGAGATTTTCAAAATTTTTAAATCACTAAACATGTCACTGATTTTTAAAAATCCAAAAAAAATCTAAAAATCTCCAAATTTAGTAAAAATTGATACGCATGTTAAATAAACCTAGATTAACAATTGTGTAAAAAAAATCAAAAGAAAATTTTAAAAATGGGTATTTGCACCCAGGTGTAGCGAAGCTAAGTGTGCACCCATGTGCACATAATCAGCTCCCATTTTTTAATCCAACTTGTTAATTAAATGTTAAAAAGATATAGATTAAATATATGTAATAAATACTTCAATTGGACCACATTTCATGAGCACTACTGAATCTGATGCATTGTAAGTGTCTCCTTTAATCTAAATTCTCATGTGAATTATAAGCTAGAGTTTTTGACGAATAAATTTCTCACAAATCTCATCTACAAACCTTATGAGAGTTAATAGACAAACACTTATCCTTCTCAAACCACCATTCAAATTACTCATTTCTTATTATAACAAAAATAATATAGCACTCCACCTTTAGAAGTGAGATAGAAGTTTCAACTCATAAATCAATTCAGTTAGAGAAAGACATCATCATTACAACTGTAACAAGTCATGAATATGAAGCCCCCAAGTGTTTTTATAAGTGAGTTCACACACATAGAAAAACAAAAATTCAATGAAAACCCCTCCTTAATGCTTTTGTAACAATATGGCTCGCTCAATAAATTTTTATGACTAATCCTAGTGAAGAAGACACATCACAATATAGCGACATACAGTCTATATGAATCCCACTGTGGGATCTACAAATACAAATGGCGAGTGAAAATTTCTAGTACCTCCCATTTATCCATACAAATGAATGTGAATATTCCAGACCTTGTATGCTTAGAAAGTATCATAAATACATAAGCCAAAGTTTATCACTACCTTGTAAACATAAGTTCGCATAACATTAACATATGGTAGATGTACAAAGTAAGAAATAACTAGACATGCAACTCCACTTTGTAAACATGCATCACCAACAGTGAAAACATAAAATAATAATTTAGCGTTGTCAATAATGCTGTCAAAATAGCACCCTAGGTCATATGAACCAAAATAAAACATGAAGAGATACTCTGATTTTGCATAGCAATTGATGATCCCTGTCATGATGTTTGCTTGTGTGCATGTTTGCTCAGGGAGAGAGGATTTGGATTGTAGCACTAAATGGATCCCTGACTCCAGTTTTTAGTACTAGATGGTATATGAAATGATTATGAAGGAAGTTGTCACCAAACTCAAGCTGTAGGCATGTAGAGAACAAAAGATGCCATCTCACTAGAAATCCTCACAACCATACAAGAATTAAACTCTAGGGGCATTAATTTAGCAAGCATTACTGCTTTACTCTAAAAGGCAAGTTTGCCGAATCTGAATAAGGTTGCATGAAATTCTAGTTTCATCAATAATGGTAAAAGGTCCCAATACTCTAGTTGTCTAGCAGGAAAATCAGCAAAATCTTTGAGTGGCCATTGTTCACTCATTCCATAACAACATTCGAACCATGAACAAGAATAACAAAAAAATTTCAATTCCTTCGCACCTCCTTCTCAGGCTACAACAACATCGCTAGCAGTATCAAACAACGCAATAACCTGAAGGATGCGATGACACTCCATAAAGCATCCAGAAAAATTCATAATGAATAAATCTATCATCCAGTTGCACGTCCTTCATGAATTCCCATTGAAAAGCTAATTTTCCTCCGAAAAAATACATGAAAAGAAATCGAAAGAAATGGCTTGGGTGCCTGAGACTTGCCGAATTGTTTAATTTATAAAATGACTGAACATATAGCAGTAACAGTTTTGACATATAACCGGCGATGATGACGAAGGCCGTTCACCAGAGAAGACGAGCATAAGAAGGATGGCCAAAGTGGAGCAGATTCAGGCATGTCGCATGTGCAATGGCTGCATTTCAGATCTGGAAGAAACCGTGCAGACAGCCAGAGAGAAAGGAACCAGGCAGCGGCGATTTGGGCAGATCTGGGGAGGTTCTGGACGGCTAGATTTTTGAGGCGTTGAAGAACAGATCGGCATGGAGGTCGACGGCCTTGTTCTCCGATCAGCAGCAGCTGGTGTTAACAAGCAGCAATGACGGCTGCGGCATTACGTGCGTGCAGAGAAGAGGCGAATGTATGTGCCTGCAGAATAGATGGTGCACGAATGTGGCGGAAAGTAGTGACGGCCGGACACGGTGCGGACGACCATGTTGTACAGATTTGGACTGAAAACAGAGAAGCGATGGCGGCGGCATGTAGATCCGGCGGTGGCCGTCTGGAAAAGAAGGTGAAGCATAGATGGACGCCAGCGGGCGACGCGGAGATGAGCAGATCATCTCCGGTGGCGGCGCAGCGGACGATAGGGCTGATGAAGACGCCGCGGACAGCAACAGATCGACAGAGGAAGACTCACGGAGATGACGTGGTTGCTGCCCACGGAGAAGACCAGTGCCAGAGATGAAGACGGCGATGGCTGCTGGTTGCGGTCGCCGGAGAGCAAATGTACGGCGGGAGTGGTCGCAGGTGGCGTCGGAGCCGAACGGCCTGGTGGTTGCTGCTGGTTTGTGGTGTGCGGCGCATGCCCAAAGTGGAGAATGCTTTCGGTGCCATGAATGAACGTAGGAGACGTGTCTTGAAAAGTGTGGAGAAGACGTGCCTTGAAAAGTGGGGAGAAAAATGATTGATAACAAAGAAAATGGTGCTCTTTGGTCTTTTCCTTTTTTTTCCTTTTTTTTTCCCACTTTGTCTTATGTGATTGTCTTTTGGAAAAATAAAAATGTCTTGCTACCCTCATGTGATTTGAATAAGAGATCCTTAGCACTAATCAACACCTCGTAGGTCCGCAGCATGCCGCAAGTCAGAGAACCTGAGACTAACCATTTTGAACATCATGTTTGGTCATAAAAAAAAATATAAGACGGAGTTTTGCACTGTCTTTGATGCATCTGGGAAGCAATGAAAAGTTTTTAAGATATAATTCAGGAATTGTAGGATTTTATGGAATGAAAAAAAAGAATATTTTAAAAATGATGTGATTGCTAATAAATGACAAGGATAAAGTTGAATTAAATAGATATAATAGAAGATAAGTAATAGGGAAAGTGATTGAGATATAAAGATAAAGGTAGAAAAATATAATTATTATTTAAATGATAATTAATTTTAAATTCCATGCACCACTAAATTCTCTCCGATTTTCTCTTTTGGCTATTGTTAAATGTCTTCTAAAATTTTTTAATCTAATTTTTCACTTTATCTTATTTTTTAATTATTCATTCATATCTTCTTAGATAAATTATTTTATTTTTCAATCACTTTATATAATTATTCATACAACTAATTTATCTATTTTAATTTTATTTACTTTACTCTTCATCATTATCTCTATCATATCACATCATTTTCTATCAATTTAATAATTTTTACATAAAAAAACTTTTCATCCCAAATTTTTATCACTTTCCAAACATGAAAAGTTTTTTAATTGATAGAAAATTATGTGAAAAATATGTGTTATTTATTTCATCAAAATTTTATCACTTTACAACACAAACCTTTAGCGTAAAATTTCTTAATTGATAGAAACTAATGTAACATAATAATGGTATTGATAATGAGTAAAAAGAATAATGTTAAAATGGATAAATTAGTTATATGAATAAATGTATAAAAATGATTGCAAAGTATGATAGTTGTACAAAAATATGTGAATAAAATAATTTTTAAAATAAAATAATTATAGAAAGTGAAAAGTTTTAGCTTAAAAGTTTTTCTTGTAATCAA
>JAXCLR010000050.1:18594288-18605063 GCA_035584095.1 Annona squamosa
GAAGAGTTGTAGAGATTGAAAAGTTTTAAATTGAAAAGTTTTAGGTGAAAAGTTTTTTGGATTGCCAAACACCCCCTTAGTTTGAAAAGTTTTATTGTTAAGCAAACACAACATAGATAAGTTAGTTGTGCAGAAAAAATATACTAATAATTAAAAAAGTAAAATTATTAAGTAGTTAAGACATCAGATCACATCAGATGGTAAGGGAAAAAGGTCAAAAAAAATTCTTTTTCCAATCAGCAAGCCCTCAACTGCTTCGAAGCTTTTTCATGGACGACTACGGGGGTTAAAAACACTAATGATGAGAGTATCCTCTATCGTGGTCTTTATGGAGGTCCATTAAGAGCCCATTAAATGGGCCTAAGAGGGTTCTGGGTTTTCAGTTGGCTTGGAACCAAAATGAAATCTTCTCGGCCGTTTCTCCCGTCTTCTCCATTTCCGCCAACGTTTGAATTGCTTTTTAGTTCCTCATGAATCCGAAGGTGGCGGAAATCGTGAGGGGGGAAGTGGAGGACTGGGACGATGAAGTTGTGGCGGCCGCCCGATTCAAGGGCTTCAGCGGGCAGCGAGCGGATTGGGAGCCCAAGTACTTGTTCTGGAAATCTCTCATTCTCAAGGTAGCAAAGCATCTGGGCATCTTCATCCTTTCTGCCTCCGAGGTCCTCTCTCTCTCTCTCATCTGCTCGGGGCTTTGATTGAAAAGTTGAATTTTTGTTTTTGAACTAGTAACCGTTCTTACGGGCTTTGGGGGAGGTGAATTTCTTGGGAACACTTCAATGACAGCTAAAAGTTCTTCATGCGAAATGACCACCAAAAAAACTTTTCCTGATTTTTGTCGAGTACTCATTTTTCAATTGAACTACTCCCCTTCAATTTAAAAAGATAAAAAAAATTTTTGGCCTTCTGGTAGGTATTCATTTAGTAATTCGCTGATTCATACGAAGAAAAAGGAATCATTCACTCTCTCTTGCATAGGGAGGTTTGTCTGAAGTTTCTTTTTTTGCCCCTTTTGACGGCACTAATTGCAGATCAAGAACAGATGGTTTGCTCGAGGGGGCTTAACGCCTTTGTGTATAGACCGGGTTCTGGTAAGCTTCTCTTGCATTTACAACGGAATTTTTGGAGATTACACTACTTTGTTGAATAGGATGTAAAAAGGTAGAAATTCTGAGGCTGAGGAGTTTAGCCTTTTTTCCCTAGCCTGATTAATAGGCGCCATGCTATCATGCTGTTCCCCTCCATATATATATATATATATATATATTTTAAATGCTGCCAGTCTCCACGACTAGGTTACTGTTCTCTATCTAATACGAACCATCAAGTGATGTTCACTTGATATAGTCCTTAAAATTAGGCATGGCTTAAACTTTTAGCATTTCAGTTTTATGATTCTTGCGCAATTTGAGGTTTTTGAAAAATGAAAATGTCATCACTATGAGGAGTGTTGCTTAACTTGGAACCCGTGGCTTGGTCAGCATGTAGCATGACATGGCTATACAAGGTGCAGTTGAATGAAAAGAGATGTTCTGCGTACCTGATCTTGGAATTGTCTCAGCACTAGACATTGCAAAATATCTTGGCCTAGAGTCAGTTGTCTAATTTATGGAATATCAAGACTTAATTCATGAAGATTATCAGTAAGTGATTCTGAAGAAAGAGTCCTAGTATCTCTATTTCTCTTATTCCCTTTTCTGTTTTTGGTAGGTTGAAATGTACAAAGATGGTGAAATTTTAAGAAGAGGAGATCTAACAGATCCAACAAGCGGGAGACTGTACAAAGCAGTTAAAAGAATAGGGCATATCTTTGGTTTGTCCAAGCCATTGGCTTCAGAAGAAATTTTCGAAGATAATATTATTCTAAAACCAATATTGCAAGTATTGATTTTTTAAATTCTTTCTGATTTTCTTCCTTTGGCTTCTCATTTTTCCATTTCCTTGGGAGAGCAATATGTTGAATTGCTGCTGCTGCTGTTGTTTTTGAACATCTAGGAAAGGGCTGCTGAGGTTATGAAAATTTTGGCTGAAAATCATTGGACATCCAGCTGTATTATTACAATGGAAAATTTCAGAAACATTTGTGAGGGGCCTGATGAAGCTCATGCAATCTTGAGTTATCTATGTGGACATGGGAAAGCACATTACTTCTCTATCAGAAAAGAAGATGTTATTGAGGTGCTGCCCATGGATCTTTTTTTTTTTTTTTTGGTCAATTTGATTTGCAGCTTATTGTGCCTCCTACAGGAAAGTGATGTTCCTGTTAAGATCCATATGTTTTGCTGCAACTGCTATCACACTGAATACATGTTCTGTTTTCATCACAATTTTCAGGGCATGAAAGTTTCTCTTGTGCCCCAAGCAGTTCCTAGTATCTCAAGTCTTGATTATGATTCTCTGCACTTGGTTTGGACAACAGAAAAGCTTCATCAACAACTTGATGTGATTGATCAGCGTTGTGAGAAGTAATCCTTGTGTTCACCTTGTTACTGATTTTCTAAGATTTAAGTTATTCTGGTGGGAAACATTGACACAAATAAATAGTGGATCCTGTGGTCAGGTTGAGAAAATCAGCATTAGATACTGTGAAGATGAAAAACAAACAAGCTGCTCTGAGGTATGTGAGGCAGCTAAAGTTAACATCTGAAAGCAAAGAAAAATGTACAGTGCTTTTGAATCGGGTGGAAGAAGTAATTAATGTAATCGCAAACGCTGAATCCACAAAGAAGGTAAGCAATCACCCTACTTGAGCTCTCTCATGCACTCTCTCTCTCTCTCTGGCCGTAAGATATGGTTCTCCTATATCTGAACATCCTGAAGTTGCTGTGATTTTTTGAAAGAGTTACAATACAAAATTCTAAAATTCCTCGCTCTCTCTTGATCTCTCTTGATCTGGTCGTAAGATGTGGTTCTCTTATATCTGAACATCCTGAAGTCACTGTGATTTTTTGATAGAGTTACCATACAGAATTCTAAAATTCCTCTCTCTCTCTCTCTCTCTCTCTCTCTCTCTCTCTCTTATATATATATATCTGGTCTTCAGATGCGATTCTCCTATATCTGAACATTCCGAAGTTACTGTGATATTTCCATAGAGTTCCCATACAAAATACTAAAATTCTTCTCAAATTTGGATCTCCAAATTGAAAGGTCTCTGAAGCAATACAAATTGGAGCCCGAGCAATCAAGGAAAATAGTGTCAGTGTTGAAGAAGTTCATAACCACCTGCAGGAGCTAGATGAAAGTATTGCTTATCAGAAGCAAGTAGAAGAAGCATTGGGTAAATAATTGTGTCCTCTTCTGCTGCCATGCCCTTTAGTTGTGCTCTTTGGTTTCTTTCGTTTGATGCTTTAATACTTCCTTTTTTTCCCTCTGCAGAATTGCCAATCCAATCCACATACATTGACGATGAAGACATAGAAGAGGAATTTAAGGAGCTAGAGATTGAACTTGGAGTTGATACACCATCTGTGCAGGTTGCTGAAACGGTCTCAGATGATGGTAAAAGAAAACAAGCAGAAGTTAATGAAGCAGCAAAAGAAACTGAAGCTCAGGGATCAGCAGAAATCCTAAGCCAGACATTGGCAAGTCTGACATTAGAGGCTGCCTAGATTCTTTGACCACTAAAAAAAACAATTTTTTTTTTTAAAATTTTTTGTTTACAAACGTCGTCTTATATAATTTTCATTGTATATCTTTTTCATGAATGCCGGATCATTTCACATGTCGATGCAGTGTTTGATGAAATGAAATGTAGCTTTTCTACCTCTGATGGTCTTGAAGATGAAGCTGCAATGAAATTTCATGATTCTTGATGCATCCAGGTGCACTTGAAGAAACTGGACCCCATTGCCAAATTGATTTGATGGTTAAATCGTACTTATACCAAATCGTTTTTGGTTAGTTAAGGTGGTTGGGTTTTTCAATTGAATCCTTCTCCTGTTCTAGTGATACCTCAGCAATCCAAGGATAAAATAAAAGCACGCGCGCGAGCAGCACTACAGCGCACCAAATCGCAAAGACATGTCATGCATTCCGAAGCCAGGCTATCAAAACCCTTCCAGAGACATTTCCTAAGAAAATTCAAGCTGCAAATTCCAAACAACGTCGCAAACCAAAGAATCCGATCGGCCCATTGCACAACCCCCTCATATCCTCACTTAAATCCCACGCAAGCATTTCCCCAAACAAGTTACCACAACCTTTTAAGATCATCCACCCATCTACATGATGCAAGAAAAATTCATGGGCTTTTGATAATAAATGACCTGTTTTGTTCAAAAACTTGTGTAGAGCTTGTAGCTTACCTTGTTAATGTTTATGTTGGTTTCAATAGCCTCAAGGAAGCTCTTGTTGTTTTCAGCCAACTGCCTGAAAAGAATGTTTTTGCTTGGAATTCGGTTCTCAAAGGTTTTGTACGGGCAGGCCAGTTTGCTAAAGCCATCGAATTCTTTCATATCATGGTCGAGCAAGGTCTTACGCCTGATAATTTTACCTATCCACTTATCCTCAAGGCATGCTCTGGGATCTCTGACCTTGAACAGGGAAAGAAGATCAAGGAGATGATCTACTTGAGTGGAGCACGAAATCAACCAAAACCCAATATTTTCGTGGAGTGTGCCCTTATCGATATGTTTGCGAAGTGTGGTGAGTTGGGAGAGGCACGGAGGATATTCGACGGAATGCCTTGTAGAGATTTGGTGTCGTGGACAGCAATAATCTGTGGGACCGTGCAGGCTGGCGACTGGCTTGAGGGGTTGAGTCTGTTTAGAAGAATGAGGTTGGAGGGACGGGGTCCCGATTCAGTGATTGTAGCAACTGTTCTTCCAGCTTGTGGCAGGCTTGGGGATCTGTCATTGGGAATGGGGTTGCATGGGTTGGCGTTAAGGACAAGAATTGAGAATGATTTGTGTGTTTCTAATGCTCTGATTGATATGTATTGTAAATGCAACAATACCCATGAAGCTCGCTGTCTTTTTCATTTTATGGACCACAGGGACATGATATCTTGGAGTACCTTGATAGCAGGCCATTCGCTGAATTTTGAGTATGATGAGTGTTTGGACGTTTATGTGAAGATGAAGGGATCTAGTGTGAGCCCTAGTTCAGTTACAATTGCAAGCATTCTTCCTGCCTTAGCTCATCGAAAGCAGCTGAAACAAGGAAAGGAGATTCATGCCTTTGTTGTTAGAAATGGGTTGGAGTTTGATGCATTCATCACCAGTGCATTGGTAGATATGTATGCCAAATGTGGCTGCATGACAGGAGCCAAGTATGTTTTTGAGGGTACATCAGATGGAGACATCGCAATATGGAATTCGATGATTGCTGGGTTTGCTATAAATGGGGACACTCAGTCGGCTTTTGGCACATTACAGAGACTTGGGGAAGCAACACTTAGACCAAATTCGGTAACAATCACAACTATTCTTCCAATCTGTACAGACTTAGGTATGCTGCAACAGGGAGAAGAAATTCATGGCTATGCAGTTCGAAATGGACTTGGGTCCATAGTTTCTGTTATGAATCCACTTATAGACATGTACTGCAAATGTGGATGCTTGAAACTTGGATTGAGTATTTTTAAACAGATGACTGATAAGGACAGCGTGACATATAACACAATCATCTCTGCACTAGGAATGCATGGGAATCCATCTCAGGCTTTCTCACTCTTCAGTCAAATGGAGAAGGAAAGAATCAAGCCAAACAAATTCACCTTCATTGCCCTCTTATCAGCTTGTAGCCATTCAGGTCTGGTTGACGTAGGCAGGTCAACTTATAATTCCATGGTTCATGACCAGGGAATTGAGCCAGAGATGGAGCACTACTCATGCATGGTAGACCTTCTTGGTAGGTCAGGGTGCCTTGATGAGGCATGGGAGTTTATAAAGAAAATGCCGGTTGAACCGGACATCGATGTTCTAGGAAGCCTACTTGGAGCTTGCAGAGTTCATAAGAGGGTCGAGCTTGCAAAGGTCATTGCAAAGATGATCTTCAATAAGAAACCAGATGATCCAGGGTACTATGTCCTTTTATCCAATATATATGCTGCAGACGAGAGGTGGGAGGATGCACTGAAAGTGAGGACAATGGTAAAAGAGGAAGGATTAACAAAGAAATCTGGGAACAGTTGGATTCAGGTGGGTTGTTCTGTTCACTCATTCAACGCAAGGGATAGATCACATCCAGAATTCAACAAATTACAGATCATTCTGGAGGTCCTGCTTTTAGATATGAAAGATGAAGGATACATCCCTGGCATAGGCTTTTCTTTGCAAGATTTATGATGAGTGAAAAATGGATCCCTTGCGCCTTTCATTCATCCACAATGATTTGTCTTTTTTCAAGTATTTATCGGCAAAATTTCAGCCCTTGTGGTAGGTGGGCCACACATGCAGGAAGGGTGGGACAGTAGAAGTACACAACTCTGTACAAAATGTACATTTCCTGCAATTATTTTCACGGTAACGTGGTTTGTGTTGGGCTTCAAGACTCAAATCTGTATTGGCTGCACGATCATATCCGTATGAACGGTTAGCTAGTGGAATTCAAAGTTATGGTGAAAACGGTTGCATTTGAGACCAAGTTGGATTTAGATGAGAAACAGAACTTATTCACCGTGACCAGTGGAGAAAATTTTCACTCTTTCTGAAGTTGGTTATTGTTTTTCACATCCACGTAAATCTTTCTGGCACATTTTTTGCAGCCTCGATCCGGTGTGAACATATAAATGTCATAAAATGAAAAAACAAGAAAGTTAAAAAATGGCTCAGATGAGCTGAGCATTGAGGCTCAATCCTCATCCGAGCAGTGGGTTGGGGCTCCATTTTTTTGCAGTTGCAGACAGAGCAAGGAGAATGATATTTAATTACTTCATCTTTCCCCATTATTTCTTAAATTTTAATATTCAAACTAAAATTTTAGATTGTCATTATCAATGAATATTTATTTAATTCTCAAAAAAATTCAAGATATCAATTCAATAATTCAACCGAGCAGATAGAACCCTACTTGAATGATTAACGGACCATATTTTCTTTGAATTTGTTTAAGGTTGGCTTGAGAATTTATAAGTAGGGCTAGAGTTAGGGGGTTGAATTTGGTTTTTTATAAATTGGGTTATAAAAACTAAAAGAGTAGAAATTATTCTAGCCCTTGATAGGTTATGCAATATTTATTACAAAGAATTTTTAAGCAATTGAAATTTGAAAGGCTGAAAATTGTAGTACTGTTTGCTCTTGAGTAGAAGTACTAATACATGGGGCTATCAAACTCCTGTTTTCACCTTCGAGGAAAAAAATGGGGGAAAGATTTTAGGAATTTTTTTTAAGTGAGGGAATAATATTATGCAATAAGAGTACTAGTTATCATGAATAAAAAGAATAAGAATAAAATAGACAGGATAATTATAGGAAAAAAATGTGAAATAATGATTAGAAATATAGATTATATTGAAAGAACTAATAACAGGTAGTTAAAATGTTAAATCGCATCCAAAGAAATGAATCGATAAACATCTTTTCCCTCCTTTTGCGGCTGGACCCAAAATCTCAATTCTGTTGATGTATCACCCGGTAAAAATGCCTTTGAATGATACAAAATAGAGTTGTGCCACAAAATACATATTCATTCTAAGAGGACTTGATAGAACGGAAATGAAAACCGAGATTGATTTTTCTAATCCTTGAGATATACCGGATTAAAATTTTAATTCATTTTAATAATTTAACAGTAGCCAATATCTACAAATTTTATCCTCGAAAGTTGATGGTGGATTGTAAATATATCTTCATGCCAGAAAAGGAGAGATCAAATGCTTTAAGATCTGAGGACACATTAAGTAATGGCTTTTTTTACATATATCAACTACATTTGACTTTAATTCTAAATATACTCACAATATTTTTTAAATACCAAATATACCTATTACTTTTGCATTTAGTCCCAAAAATTCTCATTCCATAAAAAACTATTAGTTAAATTTTTGTAAATGTATAAAATATTATTGTTGTAAAAAAATAAAAGATGAAATGAATTTTTTATAAAAAGAAAGATAAATTTATAGCTCTCCAAGTTTAGAGCTCATGTGCAATTAGGGAAGTTACGGCATTTAATTCTTTAAATCTTGTCCTAAATTTGATTTGCATATTAGTAATTTCACATGTTAACTTATGACTTTAACTCACACAGAATAAGCGTTTTGGGATTAAATGCAAATATAGTAAGATATATTTAAAATTTAAGGAATGTTGTGGTATATTTAATACTAAGAAGTGATCTTGTTATCCCGGACTAAGTAAATGTCTCACTTAGCCCACCTTAAAAAAACCTATTTACAAGAATTTTTTTTATTTTTTTCTTCATAAACTTGTTTATTTAAGTGTGTTTAATATATAGACCAAGTTTTACCATTTTTTAATATGTTTATCTATTTTTTGAGATTTTTAAACATCTATGTGTGTATATATATATATATATATTTAAAATACACTTATTTTTAAAAATCTAAAAAATATATATACAAATATCCAAAAATGGTAAAACTTAATTTATATATTAAATACACTTAGATAAATAAGTGTATGAAGAAAAAAATATAAAAATAATTTTAAATAGGATTTTGGAGGTGGGCTAAGTGAGACATTTACGTAGCTTGGGCTAAGAGGATCACTATTCTTTAAAAAAAAGCACTTATTTTAAAAAGACAACCTCATTTTGTTGTCCAAGGATAAAGACTTCACTTTTTGAATAAAAATTGATCAAATTAGGAGCCCAACTCAGGTTGATCCAAAAGTAGTCGGGTTGCTTCAGCAGGTATGAAATATTTTTAAAAGGTAAGAAAATAAAATGACAATATAGAAAATATAAGATAATTAAATAGTTAAAAATTTATATAAAAAAATATGTCACATAAAAGAATTTGGGGAACCACAACCGAATCTTTCTCATTTACCCATTATGTTTTTAGGTCTTCTTAAACCTCCAGAGCTAGCATAGAAAGTAAGACTTTTTTTCACATTTATAATTAAGCAGTCAACCTTTTCACAACCCGTATGAGATAACCACACTTATAATTGAGTAGTCAGTCTTTTTACGACCCATATGAGACAACCACACTTATACTTTTTATTTTTTGATGAAATAGACAACCACACTTATAATTAAGTAGCCAGACTTTTCACGACCCGTATGAGACAATCGCACTTGTAATTAACCCAATCATAGCTGTTGTCGTCAAATCTGGGAGCCGACCGGCGGACAAATATGGTTAAGGACTATGAAGGTGCACTTCGAGACGATGCATTGAAAGCTTCTTGTTGCAACCTACTGAAAGTCAATGACTTCTTCGTTAAAAAATAAAATCTATTCAGCACATTCATATGAAAGCCTACAAGATTTGTAAGTTAGGCTTATAACAAAATTGTATCTGTATTGGGATATTCGTAAAACTAAAATTTTTAATAAATTTTATCATGTGCAATTTACAAAAGGTACATGCTAGTGTACAGCCATCTGAATTCGAAATGGAAGCCTACATTATGGGTGTTAACGGATCAGGTTAGACAGACTGGAGTCTAATCCTAATTCTAACCTATATTTCAACCCTAATCCATTTATTAACTTATTTAAAAAACTTCAACCATAACCCATTTAATAAACGGGTTGATGGATTACATAGTAGATGACTTAAAGGAGTAGACTCTGACAGATAATGATCTCAAAAAGAAAGACGAGATATTGTTTTGGGCGCAAGGGAAATGAAAATAGTACAGTAATAGGAAAATAAAATAAGGCCAACAGTGGAAAAATGAAAATTAAATAACGGAAAGAAGACTTAGCAGAGAAAAATAACCAAAAAGCTTACATTTATATATAACTTTAAGGGGTTAAACAAATTATATAGGTTAAACCGGTTAAATGATTGCTAAATGGGCTGACGGGTTATAAAATCTCAATTTTAATCTGTTTATTATACTAAATGATGAGATCATAACCTATTTATTCAAAAATGCAAACTCAAACTTATTTATAAACGAGTTGGATGAGCAAATTGACGAATTAACTATGAGTATTAAGGCCTCAAGCCTACATTGATAATCATATCAAATTTTAATCAGGGATTTGGTTTTGTGTCATTTATTCTATAGGCACCATTCATAATTTCAATGAGATACTTCGGTAAGGTATACCTACTTTAAAATATGAATAATCAAATGTAAATTGTGAAAAATATTTGATTTTGTTTACATGTGTATTAAAATTAAGGGTATTAATGGTCATTGTCAACTGGTCAATCCGCTTGTCTAACCCATTTATAAATGGGGTTAGGTTGAGATTTTTTAATAGATAGATTATGATCCGCTAACCCGTTTAATCATTTAATTAAATAAATGGATTAAGGTTGAAATTTTATAATTCGTCAACCCGTTTACTAACTCATTTAACCCATATAACATGTTCAAACTGTTTAATTCATTCAACCCATTTATTTCACTTAAGTCATTAAAGTTATATATATATATATATATGAGATATATTCATGTGCATTCCGTTTGCACGGAAGCTACCGTGCAGACGGCTCATCCGTCCGTCTATTTCGGCGGGATAAATCCTGTCCATCGATTGTTGGTGTGCGTGTTGTGTTTCGTTGGGCGAGGCGTACACGCGGATCTGCTAGGAAAATTTTTTCGCTTGGCAGCAAAACACGAACACAGAAATCCCGCCTCCTCCTCCTCTCTGGCGTCCCTCGTCCCTCCTCAATCCCTAAATCCTGG
>JAXCLR010000050.1:18605163-18626471 GCA_035584095.1 Annona squamosa
CTGGTGTTATGGACTCATATGTCAACGTCTTTGCAAATCATACTCATACAACTCATTTTCCAAGTAAAACAAAAAAATAGAAAAAATATCTGACAACAACTGGGTTAAGAATCCAGCCCAGAAAGAGCAAGATGGACATATTATGTCTGTCCTTACAACATACATTGAACTGAATTTACCTACAATGTTGACTGCAACTCATGAATGGAGATTCTTTAATGCTATTCAGTTGTGCATTCTGAATCCGCATGCGGATTTTCGCGTGAGGGAGATGCTACTAGGAGCTAATTTACTGCACATTCAGAATCCGCATGCGGATTTACGGAGAAGACGAGATAAGAAAAAAATTAAATTCCAGTTCGGCTAGCTATCCACAAAAAAATTGAAATCATTTGCATTCATTACTTAATAGCATTAATAAGATTGCAACTCACCCTCGCCGGAGATGCGAATCGCCGGATCTACTGGTCGCCGGAGGCTCGAGCTGATGTGGGGTCGGAGCTGCTGCTGCTGATCGCCGACTTGATGAGGAACTGCTGCCTGCCTGCTGTGCGTTGATCGATAGAGGAAGGCACAACCTTTATCTCGCCGGACAGACGGTGCCACTACCTGCTGGTCACCGGAAGGACGGGAGCTGCTGCTACTGCCTGCTGCGTGCCATTGCATGATTTAGGGATTGAGTAACCGTGCGATTCTTTAGGAGGGGATGCTGGGATTTAGGGATTGAGGAGGGATGAGGGTGAGGGGATGCCGGGATTTAGGGATTGAGGATGCCGGGATTTAGGGATTGAGGAGGGACGAGGGACTCCAGAGAGGAGGAGGAGGCGGGATTTCTGTTTTCGTGTTTTGCTGCCGAGCGGGAAAATTTTCCCAGCAGATCCGCGTGTACGCCCCGCCCAACGAAATGCAACACGTACACCAGCAATCGACGGACAGGATTCATCCCGCCGAAATAGACGGCCGGATGAGCCGTCTGCACGGTAGCTTCCGTGCAAACGGAATGCACATGATCATATGCCTATATATATACATACATGTAAACCCCTTCATTATTTTTCTTCTCTAAGTCTTCCTCAAGCCACCGAATTTTCATCTTTCCATTACCGCTCTAATTTTATTTTTTCGTAACTGTCCTATTTCTATTTTTCCTAACATTTAGGCTTTCAGGTTATTTGTTATATAATATGTTAACAATCCACCAACTCATTTATTAAATGGATTGTAAATGAGTTAAGATTGAGGTTTGTTAAATGGATTTATAAACACATTAGGGTTGAGATATTTTAAAAGGGTTAGGATTAGGATTAGACTCCAACCTGTCTAATCTGATCTGTTAACACCCCTAATTAAAATACAGTAATACTTTATGAAATCATTTATTCATATAGGAATAATGTTTTGGAGGATTTTAAATGTTGAATAGAAAATTTTCAAATTAATTTATTAATCGAACAATTTTATGACATTAATTTTACCTATTTTTCGAAATGGGCCTTACATATCTTTGATTTGGATGAACTTATTTGGCTAGTTAAATAAATAATTCTAAACACACTAGGTCACTTAGATTTTGATTCATCATCATGATGGAGCTTACATGTAGCCAATTGCATTGTAACCTAGGATATTCCTGTACAAAAATTAACAATGTTAGATTATGATAAATTATTTAATTTGGATAATTATAAAAATGAATACATCTACTCATGCTCGTAAACGTTACAAACGAATTTGATTTCCAGTAATTTTAAGCTTAATTATCTAAAACCTGAAGTTGCGGGGCATGTCTAGCCTTCAATGCTTATATATTTGAAATCAATAAACTAGACCAAACAAATTTTTTTGTATTCAAAGGCTGCCAGAACTATTTTTTAATGAAGATATAAAATATACAAAAATATTTATTATATCTTGATATATAGCTAAGATTAAGTTAGAATTGTTCTTGTATGCATAATTATTAGGTATGTCTTGTATTTTACATATTTTAGTTGTGTGAATTTAGAATTATATATCAGTTTTGCTTAAGAGCCTATGAGAGTTTTATTTATATGTGTATCAGTTAGGAATTTAATGGAACCTTAATAGATGTTCTCTTAAAGCGTAAGAGATAAGGTTATTATTCTTATTTGGGGTGTGCATAAAACATTCTTATGTTTATCTTTATGACCCGTTTATTATAGTAGATTGTTATCTCTCTCATGATTTTTCCTTTCTCAGTTGAAGGATTTTTCATGTAAATTTTAGTATCTTTTATGTGTGATTTTATTGTTGTTTATTTGATTCTATTTTATTGTGTGTGCTTCATCTATCTCTACCTAAATCATATTTTCAACAATAAATTTACTTTTAATTTCTAATACCCACAAGATTTCACAAAGTTCACCACTAGTGGTACGAGGTGACACCCTAGTTAATAGGGGACCTTGGTTAGAATCTCCTCTCCAGCATTTCAAGTGGAGCATTAAAGCGGTATATTATTCTCTTTAAGTTTCTATAGGAGCATTCACCGGTTGGATACTTAGAAAATACTAATAAAAAAATTAAAATATTTGTTAGATGTTCATAGAATATTGTTAGAAAGTTGTAAGTATGTCTTCGGCCTAATTGAAAGTTAAGATGATGTAACATATATGAATACCTATAAAAAACATTTCACAAATTTCTCTTAATAATGTTTCTTTCTAAATTTCTATCATATTCACATGGTCAACATATATTGAAAGATGATTTTTCTATTAAAAATTTTCTAAGTGAAACAATTTAGCCATTTATGACTCAATTGATGATTTACTTGTAGTATTAAGTAATTTAAGTGTCATATTAATACTAAATCATTTCAATTAGTAAAATTTTAGATTGACAAAATCATATTTCAATGAGGTATATAATAACTGTATTGAAGGTGTATGAATCATAGGAATTTGGGGTGAACTATTAGAAATTTGTAAAATACTATATATATTCCAAATTAAGCTCAAATATTGTAAGTATAAGAGGAGTTTTTCTTATATTTTAATTGAAAATAATCTTTTGATTTCATTATATTAATATAAAGATTGAATGAAATCCAATATACCTAATATATTTAAATATCATTTGTTTAGTTAGCTAGAATATAAGGCACTATATTTGATTTAAAAACTATTGAGTTTATACCATCCGAAAAAATATAAAATTAAGTATGAAAAGAAAATCTTTCGATTGAACTAATTAAATGTTAAAAGGATGTTAAATTATATAAAGTAGATAAGAGTGCAAAATAAGTCCAGTTAATTTGTGACCTAGCCTGGACTTGACTCGATCATTTTGGCCTAGTTGGTTAAGTAGATGACCTAATGACTTAGTTGATAGTGTTTGATATGGTTGAATAATCGTTCTCTCAACATGAGGAAGATAAAATGTGCGATATGTGGATGGGAATTCAAGCAATTCGACCTATGGATGGGAATTCAAACAAGTTGACTTGTGACTTGTTGCTAGCTTGACTCCTTTTTTATTTATTGGGTAAAATTAATATTTTTTAAACCAGCATAGCAAATTTTGACCTAAATTCAAAAATAAAATCGAAATGGGTCAACAATGTCCGAACTCAAAGGATTCCCGACCTACCCCACATGTATTCACCTATTAAAAACTATAAGCATATGTTTAAATTGTATTATCATTTTTTTTCAAAATTTTCATATTTTTTATAATTAACTATATTAACAACATAAGAATCAATTTATCCAAAAAATAATATAAGAATTAATAAAAGAGACATTTTCTTTCAAAATTTTCATATTTTTATAATTAATTATATTAATAATATTAGAATAAATTTATCTAAAAAATAATATAAGAATCAATAAAAGAGATTTTCATATATATATATATATGAGTCGTGATACCTACAATATATTGTATATTAGCTTATCATGTAATATTCAATTTTTATTTTATTTTTACTTTTTTATTTTTCTTCATAAACATGTTTTCTTAAGTGTATTTAATTCATATGTTCAGTTTTTCCATTTTATAATACTTTTATATATTTATTTTTTAATTTTAAAAATCATATGTTTTAAGGGGTAAAAATAATTTATATGCCCTTGATTTTTTAAAAAAATAAATATGTAAAAGTATCGTAAAATGGTAAACTTAGTATATGAATTATATACACTTAAGAGAATATGTTTATGAAAAAAAATCAAAATAAAATAAAAATGAAATGAAAATTCAAATATGGTACGATAAGATAATATATAATATATTATATAGTATCTTGACTCTATATATAAATGTTATGCATAATTATATATTAACCTATTTTATTAAAGTTACATTATATTTACTCAAATTTTGTTTTAATACTGATGTATTTTGTATTAATTAGTAAAATATTAAAACATACAATATTTAAATTTAGCATAAATTTATTTTTGTGTTCGATAAGTATATAAATTCTTAAAATCATTTTTATGTTATTTGCATTTTTTACCTAACCTATCATCTAAAAAAATGGTATAATGCCAATCCAAATTTTTTCTCTCAGAACCTATTGAAAAATGGTAAAGGTTAAACGGACATTATCCTAATCTGATATAAAATAAAGTAAAACAGAATTTTTAAAAAGTTAGGCAAACCCTTACTCGGTTCCGCCCCTAGCGTGATACATCAATAGACTACAAATGTGGACTTTTTTATAAGAATATGACCTAACTATATTTCCTTTACTTATCAAAATTTATTATTTTTGAATACATGTATATTACATGTTTCAAAATTTATAAAATTTTGAGAGACTTTGGTATGTATGTTTTTGTTAACCCGATCAAATAGGATTATAATTCTATTTATCTTACGAAAATAATTTAAATTTCTAATTTTATTAAATATATAAATTTATTAATACAAATGATTTAGTTGTCATGCTAAAGAAAATAATTAAAATACTAATTTATATTTATATTACAATATATACTTATTTTTCAAGATTCCACGCTAAAGAAAATA
The DNA here is from genome assembly GCA_035584095.1 of Annona squamosa. Lineage (NCBI taxonomy): Eukaryota > Viridiplantae > Streptophyta > Magnoliopsida > Magnoliales > Annonaceae > Annona > Annona squamosa. The sequence goes on from JAXCLR010000050.1 coordinate 18,610,162, forward strand.
ATTAAAATATTAGTTTATATTTATATAACAATATATACTTATTTTTCCAGCTTTCATGCTTAGTTTCTAAAATAATTTCAGTCCTTTATGCATAACCAGTGGAAGATGGCGTAAAAATATATTTAACCAATTATAAAGGAAATATATTTTCGTTTATTGAAATTTATACATGTTATTGTTTTCAAGTTTGTAGGAACCAAATACTTTATCATATCCACTGTTCCAGCAGCGCAGTGTAAACCGGACTCATTTGCTAGAAGGTCGTGCGTTCGAAAATCACAAGTCCCTCTTCCTCATGTGGATTGATCGTAGCTGCATACATCTCCCCCAGTTGTGGGAGCATACTCATTCTCCCTAGTATGCGAGTGTTATTTTTTTAATGAATGTGCTTGGTTGTAATATAAATTATCATTGTGTATATATACCAATAAAAAATACTTATCATAATATTAAATACTAATATTTATTAAAACATAAATTGTTACAATCAATTCAAGTTTTCATTTGTAGTTTTAAGTTGTCCGATTTTTCAAACATTGGATTCAAATAGTTTTTAAGTTTTTTTTCTTAGTTCAATTACTATTAATATGTAGTTTAGACTTCGGGCAGTGACTTCGGAGGAGCGCAACAAGAGAGCTACTCATCATGCTCTACTTTTTTTTTATGTTTTTAGGAAGAGGTAAAACTTTTGGATGAAAAGTTTTTGATGTAAAAGTTGTTAAATTAATAGAAAATGATGTGATATGATAGAGGTAATGATGAAGTATAAAATAATAAAATTAAAATAAATAAATTAGTTGAATGAGTAATCATATAGAAATAATTAGAAAATATAGTAGTTTATAAGAAGATGTGAATAAATAATTATAAAATATAGTAGTTTATAAGAAAATGTGAATAAATAATTATAAAAAAATAGTTGTAAAGAGTGAAAATTTTTAAATTAAAATTTTCTTGTCATGGCCAAACACACACTTTGATCGGTTGTTGGCGGTTCTCCTTCATTCTACATAGACTGCAACCGACCTTCTTGTTTTTCTTTCCGGAAATACCCTCTGCAATCTCTGCCATCCAACCTTTTTGCTATTTGTGAACAGTGCAAAGGCGTTTCGTGCAATTAGGGGTGCAACTTGGGCAGGGTCGAGCCCAAATCCGGCCCGTCGAATCCAATTTTTAACAGTATTAGAACTCGTTTTTCTACAACCCGAGCCTAGTAAACCCAATTTGTAAATGTGATAAGGTTAAGGTTCGAGTGAACTCGAACCCGATTTCTATTTTATATGTATTATAAAATATATTTTATATATAATATCTACACAATATTTCTTTATATTTTATGTTATTTATATTTATAAATACATATTTGACATATTGTCATTATATTATAAATAAAGTATATTATTTTTATTTTTATGTATCTTTTATTCTATAATCTTCTTCATCTATTTTATCTTTTATGTTAAATTTTTCTAAAAATATTCTTTATAGATGAATGATTTTATTAGTTCGGGCTAAGCAAATGCTCCACTTAGCCTACTTAAAAAAACTCATTTATAATATTTTTTTAATTTTTTCTTCAAACACTTATTTATCTAAGTGTATTTAACATATGAACTAAATTTTACCATTTTTGGATATGTGTATATACAAAAATATATATACATGTATCCAAAAATGCTAAAACTTAGTTTATATGTTAAATACACTTAGATAAACAATTGAATGAAAAGAAAAATAAAAAAAATTATTATAAATGAGTTTTTTTAGGTGGGCTAAGTAGGACATTTACTTAGTCCAAGCTAACAGGATCATTTATCTTCCTTTTATTATTATATTTTTTAAAAATATGTGATTTGAGCATATATTATTATGTTTACTCATATAAAATTTTAAACTTATCACTCTTAAATAAAATGTAAATTTATCAACCTAAATTCCAACCCGAAACCCAACCCCGAACCCGATTTTTAAAAATAGGGTTAAGGCTAGAGTTTAGGTTTTACACATAGGGTTAGGTCTCAACCCGAACCCGAACCCGAACCCGAACACTGTCATTTCTGTTGATTACTATGTTGTTATTGATTAGCATTATAATCAGTGTAAATTACTAACCAATATTATATTATCGCTAGGCCACAGTTTCAACAATGCCCTCAACTGTTTCCTCCTCGGGTCATGGCCAATCACCACAAATGTGAGAGATGCTTAGTGGCAACTTACAATGGGAACTCAAGGTGAGGTGAGAACTCTAAAAAATTTGATTTTTTTTTATCGTTGTTAAAAAATCAAATCATATATTAAGTTTAAATATAATTTTAACTGCTGTAATAAAAATCATAAAAAATTAGATCATATTAATTAATAAAATGGAATTGAAGTAGATGAAATTTTAAATATAAATAACATATAAAAATTATAATCTAAAATATTGTATATATTTATTTTAACTAGATAATATAAACAAGTTTTTCTATTTTATTAAAATTATGTAATGTCATTTTTATGTGATAAACATATATTCTTTATAATCTTTACTTATTTAATATCTGATTTGTATGAATTTTATTATTGACGGACAAAATAAAAGAGGCAGAAGAGAAAGGAGAGAAGAGAAGAGAGAAGAGAAGGGAAGAAAGAGGGAGTGAGTATTACGGTGGATTTAAATTTCTTAAGTTGAATTTGAAGTTGGGAAGATTTGGTAAAAAAGTAGGCGGAAATTTAAGTAAATAATTTCTTTTTTCATTCATCTTTTTTCCTTATCTATTGCACTTATTATATATATTGGGATGACATGAAAGAAATTTAGTACAAAATTGAGGTATTAAGATTAAAAACTTTAAACCTTAGTAAGATAGAGAGAGAAATTTTCTATGAAGATAAAATATGAGCATGAAACCTAAATGGATAATGTAAAATGATATTTTATGATGAAATATATCTTTATTTAAAAAATTGAGACAATGTAGAAGATGGGTATTTCTAGATAAATGTTTTGAATTTGAGAAGAAAATTAAAGTATTTGATGATGAAATTAAAGAAAATTATTTTTGAAATATTATTTAAAAATATTATTATTATTATTTTGATGTTGACCAAAGTGAAATGAAATTGAAATCTTGCAAAACCTAAAGTTGGATATTTGAACATTTGCATAAAAGGTAAGTAAAAATTTTTCATTTTTATTTGGATGCTTATGAATGTTTATTTATTACGAGTGTGAATGTTTTGTGATAGATTTGATGTTTTATTTCATATTTTAATTAAATTTTTTAGTGAGATAAACACTTTTCATGGCGTTAGTTATTTAATTGAGTTGAGTTGGTTGAAAATTTATTGTGAGTTAATGATGTTTCATAGAATTTTGGAATTAATTAAGATATTTAATTGTGATGGTTATTTTTATGAGTACATAAGCACAGACATGATATATGAATGCATTGTTATATGGTTAGCATAATATATGAATTATGATTCTCAGAGAGCCGAAGAATGAGAAAAGTTGCAATGTGCTATGGTATAGTTGTGTAAAATATTTATTGAGGATTAGTCTACTTGGATACCAAAGCGGCATGGATTTAATGTTGAAAATAAGCATTTGAACTGCATGAGCATCAGGGCATGGTTGCTTGCTTGAGCATAATATAGGTGAGCATATGAACTTTAGGGACTTGGATGTTTGAGTTATTTGATAAGAAAGATATTTATTTGCTTTAATATTTGAGTTTTACCCTTATCCTACTTATTGAGTTAGCCCAAACTCATATTTTCTTATATTAATATTTTTAAATGACGAATAAGTTAAGAGCCCAACAAATCCGTCCATCGAGATATATATAAATTATTATTCTAATTAGTAAGAAAGTTCAAATTGAACTTTTTTTTGCATAAATGAGTGATGTAGTAAAGACTTCTTGTAAAACTTATTTTATTATAAAGTTGATATGTGATTGATTATGTTGATTTGGATGCTTTATTCATTTAGTTTCTATATTTCTATGTTATGTACTATAACATACAGTATAATATAAGAATGCTTGTACTATGGTGAAATATAACCACCTTTGGCTAATGGGAAAAGTTAACTATCCCGGCGTTACACATACGGTCGACGAATACATCGATATAAATGTTTCAGACATCAGTTCGTATTTCAAATCTAACATATGGATCTTATTGCAAGTGTAGGCTTGAAAAGAGCTCTTGCTAGTCATTGCTTGCAAATGTATGCATTCAGCCTTATTGCACACGCTTACATGAGCCCTTTTATTTTTTATTTTTAATTGGCATTCAAGTGTGAAATGCAAATTTATATTTTTTGGATTTTTTAATATTTTAAATCTCTAAAATAAAAAGCCTGTTCCAGCTCATAAAACAGATTTTTATTTTAAAATACTAAAAAAATCCAAAAATATAAAAGAAATTTATGCTTAAGCCCCTATATGAATGCAAAAAATTAAAAAAATGTTCATGCAAGAGTGTGAATTGAGACTCAAGACACCTGTTTGGCTATTTTGAAAAAAATACAATTAATATGATGGTTTGATTCTTGTACGCGAATGCTAATAGGACACAATGGTAATGTAAATAAAACTTGCGTCAAGTACCCAGCGAACTAACCCGAGAGGGAAACCTATGCCATATAAAGATAGATTTTCACGTCTTGTTATTCATATGCAGTACCACAACTCCATCTCGATCAATCAAATTATTTTTAAGTTTTTACTTTTCATTTTTCCAAAAAGGGTTTCGCTTTTGCCATCTTATATTTTCTTCTCAAATTTTAAAATTTTATTTACAAAGAAGACATTATTCCAATAGTTTGAGCCAAATGTCTTAAATTAGAGAAACAACTTAGAACCCGAACAAAACGTCCAAAACTAAATTCACTTGAGGTTTATATGTATGTCTTCATGGCAATGTAGATTTATTGACCATTAAAGACTTGATCCTCCCATATGGACTATTCACTTGTTTACGGTTGAAAATTTGACTCTTCTAGGTTAATCATTGAATTGATGACAAGAGAAGCAATTATATCTCATAAGAATTAAACTTAATAATTTGCATGCACAATAAGAAAAATCCGTTGATGGAGAATTTGCTATTGAAGCATAGAGGCAGCTAATGATTAGCTGACAAGCGCTGCCTATATGTGGTGGTGCATGAATAATGCAGTAATTACCAACAAAACTACACTAGAATTTGCTGTTCACATTTTTATATGCAACAATTAAGTTTTTTTTTCTCGGGAAATATCCATATGCAACAAGTCATTGGTGCTTTTAATATTATATACAACAAAATTTTATCTTACTGGATAAAAATTGTGGCATAAATTGCTTTTCTTTGTAGTGGTTTCTTAGATGGTTAAAATGATTAACTAGCATGTGAAAGATTAAAAGTTTGAATGTAGAGAATGCCAAAAAAAAAAAGTTTATTTACTTAGATATCTTTCTTGGTATAGGCCATTATTAGCTAGCAATTAATGCTTTACTCTCATAAAAGATTCATCTTCAGATGGTTTATGATGGGATTCAGGGGAAAGTGGTGGAGACTGTAAAGATGGAATACCAATTTTTATTTTTAACTTTAATAATTTAGGTGAGTAGGTTTTTTTTTTTTTTTAAGTTGGAGAATATTCTTAATCCTGAGATTTTATTCAAAGATTGAATCATGCTTTTAATTCTGTAATTGATTTAATGAAGTTTTGAGTTTTGTTTGAATTAAATCCTAACAAAGGTTATACATTAAATCTTATGAAATTGACGTATCTGAATCTCTATGTAGTTTATGTATTTTGAAATATGCTTATGTTATTTGGCCCTCAAAATATATATGGTAAGGTAAGATAATATTTTACAAATATAATGTAGATAGGGCAGGCAATAAAATTCATAAGATAAATCAAGCACCATGATCATTTCAGACCGGTCTGAAATGGTTTGAAATGATCATGTTGCTAGCGTATCCTTGCGCCAATGACACTGAGGGTCAGTTAGTGAGGGCAAATTAGATGAGTTTGAACTTTTGAAGTTCTTTGTTCATTGCTGCACTAGATCGGACGATTAAAAGCAACAACATTTGTTTGGAACAATCAGTTGCATGGAATTGGAAAGGGAAAAATAAAAGAAATTTAGGTCATGGGATGCTAGCGTTTTTCCATTTACAGTATAAAACAGCTGCAGCAGGCACCATGAAAAGACTATCCTATGCAAAACCTGGAAATTAGGATTCAAAAGTTTTTAGGCTTTCTTCCTAAGCTGAGAAGTGAATCCCCATGCGATTTCGTACAGATTTGGTTCCATTTAAAAGATGGAAAATGGATCCAGTTCAAAGCGCAAACCTGACCTGAAGGCTTAGGTCGCGCAGTTGGCAATTGAGAACCTGTTTTATGCAATTTTTTGTAGAATTGCATCTTGACTTTGGTCCTTGGGACTTGATGGAAAGGAAGGATTTGGAACAGGCATGGGACCAGCACCAACTGACAGATCTGGCACTGAAAGTGATGCTGTAGAAAATCCTGAAAAGGGAATGAAGGGAGCACGAGGCAGAGATGAAGGAAGCGTTTGGCCTGGGAATCCAAACATCTGAGTGCTTGTTCCTGGCAACCCATGCAAGCCGGTGAGTCCTGAAACCGATGTGCAAGGGAACTGGAGGCCTTGCATTGGAGAGGCTGAAATCAATGGATATCCTGATGAACAGCTCACGCCATGCATTCCCATCCCAAAACCCATGTTCATACCTATCCCCATGGATGGGAAAGTGATTGGTGATGGCTGTATCTTTTGTATTCCTGCGGGAAACATCATTGACGGCATACAAAGCCCAGTACCCATTACCATGATCTGCATATACAAGAAAAGATATCGGAGTACATAAGAACGAAATCTACTCTACGTTGGTAGCAAACACTTAAAATAAGATATGATAAACTAAAACTGACAATAAGGGGTCCAATGTAATCCTGATTTGCAGTTTTATTAATTAGCCCAAACACTTGGAAGGTAAATTTCAACCAAAATTGTTTTATTTACAAATTTTTACTTTCTAGAACTATCATATATTTTCATTATTTATTCACGTCTTTCTCAACAAACTACTTTACCTTTCAATCATTTCTACATAAGTATTCATATAACTAACTTTATCTTTTTAACTTTTTCTCTTATTATTATCATTATCATATCACATTATTTTCTCTTATTTCAAAAACTATAATAACAAAATTTTTTATCCAAATTTTTTATTACTTTCTAAACACACATTGAATTCAATATAAAGATTAAAAATACAAGGACAGTTTTCATTTAGGGGTGTCATAATCTTTTATTCTTAACATGCATGTTTGGTAACCTAAGATCACTGAAGGGACACTGTTTTTACAAACTAAAAGTTACTGTGTCACTGATTTCTATAAAGGGATTGCATTCATGATTCTTTCAAATTTCAATGAGATTTACCTGTACTTGCAGCTGAAGAGTTTTCAGATACTCAATGGCCTCATCAAGCATTGAAGCTTTATCTACCTATAAATGGATCAAAATTAACGAAATTTCAATTTATCATAGATCAGGAGAATATCCAAGGATAAAGAAAAGAATAGAAAACTATTTTTTAAAAAATGCAGTCTTATAGATTTCATACACAGTCCAGCCTCAGGGCACGCAATTTTCAATCCTATTGATTTGGCATTCACTATACAAGGCAGCTCTAAAGATAGACAAATCGTAGGCGAATGACGTTTCAAAATGTTAGCTAATTGCAACAAAAAATTTTATGCTGAAAAAGTATTTGCAACCAACATTTTGTTCTATCTTCGTTGCTATTGACGATAAAACATGCAACGAAAGTTTTCGTTGCAAATACTTTCCAGCAAATCAACTGCAACAAGAATAATTGTTGCAAATGAAGAGTTTTGTTTGTATTCAATTTATTCATTGTATTCTGTTCCAAAATAGAGCTCTTTAATCATGAATATCATGGAATCAAGTAAATTAAAGCAACCAACAGCACTTTTTGTGAACACATCCAATAATGCATTGAAAGAGTAAGAAATTCATGAAAATTGGATGCGTCATCCACCTTATTGCAATTGGGTATGAGTTCCTGCAAGGCACGCATCTTCTCATTGATCCTATCTCTCCGCCTCTGTTCACAAAAACGAGAAGCATGTTAATCTCTAAAATGAGTCAAGCTGGGACGTTCGATAAATTCAACTTCATAAAAAGAGTTAATGACCAAACTGGGTCTAGTCCAGTCCTGGAGTAGTGAAAAACAGCACTAAAAGCTGTCATTTTACAGAATTTGGGCTTGTGTTGTCGTTAAAATATTAAAATGGCGACCCCAATATTGGTATTCAAGGAATCACGAATTGAATGAATGAACTGAAATTCAGTTCATCAGCACATCCCGAACCAACCTATAATAAGAATGACAACGCCACAACTATTTGTTCCCACTCACCCTTTCTGAAAAGTTATGAACTTCTGCTGATCGGCTACGCTTTAAGCATTTAGTTGGTCTCTTGAAATCCTCAGATTCATCTTCATCATCCTGTATATAAATTCATTAATGTCAAAATATATGACTAGCAAGGAATCAAAAAATTGCAACGTATCATCGCACCCAACCAACTGCAATATGGGTTTTTACTTACGTCACTACGGCATTCCGATTCTTCTGCAACCTTACTTTTCCTCTTTAGTCCATGTTCAGTATCACGGGAGACCCCATCGCAGCTATTTCCTGAACATCCAGAAGAAGATGCCACGGATGTAACATTTGCCGTTTTGCCCTTGGGATGTCCCGAGGCACAACTTGCTGCGAAACTCGAACTTTGACAATGGTGATCAGGAGATCTGTTGTTTCTCAATGCATCTTTCCTACAAACTGCTCCTGGTTGCTTAGTTCTAAGAACATCCTGAGGAGTAGCGAGTGGCTTTGGATCAACCTTTGCTTGAGCCAAAATGTGCTGGTCCTCGGAAATGCAGCGCAAACTGCTGGTAGACCTAACCACTGAAGCTTCAATTGGAGCCTTATCACTGCCTTTGAATGCATCAACACCAGAAGAACCAGCCCCAGAAAAACCAAAGTTCTGCAGGTTGGCCTTTAAAAGAGCTGCAGGTCTTGAGAAAAGGGAGAAGTTCATTACACCAGTGTTGTTGTTGCAAGGCTGCAATGGCCTCGTAGGCAATGGATCATTCTTCATGGAACTCGGGCACTGTGATTTTTGTATGTTTTTGGGCAAGGAAGCTGAAATTCCTGACTTGGGTTCCGATAGTGACCCTTGCTGTGATGATTGAAATAGCGGGCTGCTCCTGAATTTAACAAGATCTGAACCTTCCCCACCAGCTTTAGATGCATAGTCACATTGTAGATTCGATTCTTCATGGGCTGAAACGACCTTTGGGTCCCTAACGGCTTGACTGAATCGACTATTTCTTAGGACAGGCACAGAAAAATTCTGTGCTGACACTGGTTTTGAATTGGGGCATAACAGGTCGGTGAAAAACTCGGAACGGCAGTCGTCTTGCAAAGAATCTTCACCTGGGCGACTCACCCAACAGGGGACTAAATCATCGTCATGTGTTGAATTAAACTCGGGCATAGCATACTTTCCGGCCTTCACAATAGCAGCATCATGACCATCTTTCTCTTGGATGGGTCTGGGCATTAGATGGAGATTTCTGGACCTATCAGCACCGCTTTCCATCACAGCCTGACCACTCTTCCACAACAGCTCCACCAAGTCATGGTCAGAACTGCATTGGAACAGCGGAATCAGTAAGACCAAACACCCAAAATAGAGAAAAACCGACTCGTACTGGGAATTGAAATAGAGGAGGAGAGATTCAAACCATTGCCACTTACGCATTGGGAAGACCTGTCGAGCAGCTGTTCATCTTTAATTTTGTTGAAGTGAGATTTGCTTTGATCATCTGATGATCTTGAGCGTAAGGCGTGGCGTGTGGTGGTGGAGACCAAATCACACTTATTGTTCAATCAATCAGCAGAATATAAAAACAGCCCATGATTGGAACTCTCCATACTTGAATTCCTCTCACTGGCCCCACCCCATGGAAAAACGTAGCCAAACCACAAGCGCTGTCGGATTCCCAACAACCTCAGTAAAGGAAAAGAAAGCTCTTTTACTGAATTTGAAATTCTTCAAGTTCCTCCCTCCAAAGTCCAAGTTGACGCTACTGCCATCTGTTAGACCAGATCAGGTTCATAAAAAAAGCACTGTCTGTTCGCATTCTTGCTGCTGCTGCTGCAAATTTTCTCAGCCCAAACATAAAGCAAAACTCCTCCAAAGTTAATTCAAAAATTAAAAACCTACTTCAGGTTTTCATCTGAATACACCGGCAGTTTCCTGAGCTACTCGAACGGAACGCATCTCAAACACCCACCTCAGCTCCCATCGCACTTTACCAAACACGAAAGTTTTCGAACTGCTCATCCAATTTCAGCAACTTTTTCGAGAATCTATGACACACACCCACCAGTTAAATCCCGAGAATCCGCTAAAGGCTTCAAAAGCCCATGTCTAACGCACCATTTCCGAAGCTGTAAACGAACTCCCGGCCTTGGAAATGACAGAAACGGCGGGCAGTCCTTCAATTCCGCCTTAGCGCATTGCACAGCTGAGTGCCAAAGGCAGCAACTCCACACATGGGTTGTTTCCGAGATCTTTGAAAATTCCTATGACCGGTTCTGGAGCGAACTGGTCATAAAATGTACATGCATGCATATATAGATCTACTCCGGACAGCCCGAACCATGGTTGGGTTGCTGAGACGGCTATACGTCCGGTGCCGTTTGCAAGCCGCTACATGGCCACGTGGCATTCATCCACAAACACAATGTGTAGTAGTAGCTAGCTAGAAAGTGCTAAATTGTCAAGGTGGTTGAATGCCAAGAGGACTGTTGGGATTAAAATGCGCTAAGATTGAGTTGAAACAAGTAAAATGTTGGCAGCATGGGAATTTTTGTTTTGAGATCTACCGCTTTTTTTGTTATTTACACTGGTATTTTTTTCATATAAAAATATATCTATCTATATTTCTATTGATATTTGCTTTAGTTTTCTAAGAACCCATCGCAAGAAATTTCAGAGGAATATCCTAATCTAACGGCTTATTATATGAGATTCAAACCATGTATTATATTTAAAGTGTCCTCTTTGGTTACATCGAAAATTTTCATGTTCCCTCTGGATGAAACCATCTTGATGATCGAATAAAAACCAACAACTGGTATTGTTACATATCGTTTGTTTCATCATTGTTCCAAAAATCATTTTAGGTGGGCTACCTTTAGTTAAAATATATTTTCATATGTAGATTATAAAATTTGTTTAAATCCATTCAAAGAGACATTAAATGCAATAACATATTATAAAATAAGTTATCTACATAGAAATGATGTTTTAAATAGTTTAGAAATTAAAAATATGACTTCAAAATTAATATATAAATTAAATCATTTTACATTATTGATTTTGCACTTTTTTCAAATGTGGGTCATTTATATCTTTGATTGAAATGAAATTTGGTTTCTTTTTCGTAGTCAAATAAATACTTCAAATACATTAGATGGGTTGAATTTTAATTTCATAATCAAAATCAACTCATTTTTAAAGTTATATGAAACTTCAGTGGAGCCTATATTTACAAAGTGTACTGTTTAGCTAGAATATAGTTCTCATAATAATAAAAATTGGGTGGACAACAAAATGAAATCATTTAGAAGTGAACATTTTACCTTTCTGAATATTTATCTTTTTAGTAATTTATACAAGGCTAACCAAAAGTTTTTCGAACTAATAATTGTATTCTCGTTACCATTTAAATGACTAAGTGATTAATATACATGTGAATAGAGTGTTAGGATAGAAAGGCTGTGAGTTTGAAATTTAGAAAAATCAATGACCTTATTAGCCTTTCCTTGGAATAGTCTTCGGTCAGGTAGTCATCCAAGGTGGGTGGCCCAGTAAAACAATTTATATTATCTGTTATCTATATTTTAAAAGATAATTAACAATTTGAATCTCATGAATTTATCCATTTTGACCCATTATGACATTAAACATAAGTGATTTGGAAGTTACAGGAACCGATTCCGTTGTATTGATGTTCCGGTAATTTCTTTTTCTTTTTGAGTTCTCGTTATCACATTCATTGTTTTTCTTTTGGTGGGTGCACTTTACTTTTCCCCTATTCTTTCCGACCTCTTATTTTAATTTCAAAGTATCATTTCGTTGCGAAGGAATATTCCGTTCCAAACGTAGATATTTTCCCGAAACAATATACTTCTTATTATCACATTCCTTAAAGAACAAAATTGCCGGATAACGTTGTTCACTACCTATCCGATTTTGACCAGATGAGCTGATGTAGGTCACCGCCCTTTGCAAAAGGATCTGGACGACATATGGAAAATCTCCAAAAATCAAAGATAAGGCGCACTTTCTATTGTACATAAGTGTGTGGCATATTAGAGCTGCAATAAATATCAGTTAATATAACTAATTTTTTGCATATAATATATATCTGGTTGCACTTATATATATTGGCTACAAATAATTGATTTTTTAGGGGCATCGTTTAGTTAAATGTAGCTTTTTTAGATTAAATATAACAAAAAGAAATTACTTGTTAAAATTCGGCTACAATAGTAATAAAATTTTTGCTGTAATTAGTATAAGATTCGGATGCATTTGATCAAACGCGAAGTATTTCCGACTGAGATGATGACGAGTTCTTATGTATCGTCAATAAAATTTAAAAAAAAAGGTGGTATTAAAAATATAAAAAGTAAAGCTATTATGTATAAAAGAAATAAAAATTATATTGAATTAGAGAAGTATCAGTGGAATAAAAAAAATCTCATCCATTTCCGCCTCATCCACCCACCATTTATCCAATGGGATGATGCTAAACAGTCACTTAGATTTCATATTTTAACATGTCTGTCTCTACAAAGATATTGTGGCGAGAGGATAGAGATCATCTATCGGTGTGGTTTGCAATTTTCCAAGCAGGGCCCGCCTTCGTGTTGATCTTTATCGTTGGTCTGATGTGAACTCAACATGGGTATTCAGCGGCCAAGACAATCCCTTCGTGGAAATATCCTGTCCACAATATTCGTGAAATTCGTTAACGTAATAAATGAACGCTGACGACCATTGGGAGGTTTGCATATTTGCCCATCAAGTTTCTAAAATTTATACTTTTTGTTGATATTTTATACACGGTAACAACTATTAGTGTAATCCAATATCTTTAAAACCCAGGGTTCTGCCTTCATGGTGACACCCTTATTAGATATATGGAAGGATGGGTGTTCAACTCTTCCAAGTGAGTAGAGTTTAGTTTCTATATAGAGAGGTGAGAGTTTGTTTCCATTAACATAACCCCGAGAAAATTTTTTTATAAATATCCCTACCTTAGGAGGCGAAATGTATAAAAACCATCACTTCCAGTCAAGACATTGAAAATAATGCGCTTGCATCTAACACGATTTGAATACACTCTAACCCCATGAGATCATCAACAATAGGGGTGGGAATCGGGGCGAGTCGAGAGGGGTCAGGGTGTGCCAAACCCTGACCTTACTTTTCAAAAATCTTGTTGATTCTTATTTTTATACTGGGTTGGGATAAAGTCGGTTTGATCCTTACTTTTTTCTACTAGGTCTTAGGGCAAAATTCGGGTCAACGGGTCGGGTAAAAATTGCAGGTCAAGTAAGAAGTTTTTAAAAATTTACAAACCTATCAAGTATGAAGACAAATTTATATTAAATTTAACTACTATATGCTTAAATCTATTACTAATCAGTCAAAGGAAAATATAAATAATTAAATAAAATATAAATATCAGCATTGAATGAGGTTTTTTTAATGTGAGAGATAAGAAAATGGGTCAGCAAGTAGGTGCGCCCCGCCCCGCCCTGCCCCGCCCCGCTATCCATTTCAAAAACCAAAATTCAACCAGCCCCAACCCGCCATTCTTACAAAAATGTCAAAAATCCGACCCGCCCTAGTATTTAATAGGGCCGGGGCGGGTCATGGGTTGACCCACCCTGATTCCCACCCCTAGCCAACAACATGTATTACCATGGCACTACCATGTGGCAAAATTTATAGTTTTTGACCATTCAATTTCATGTTTGGAATAGATAATTTAAAGTTTTGAAAATGTATAGTTGTAGTTTCTTTAGAAACTATAACAATGTTAAGTTTTTTACTTAAAATGACCAAATTATTATTTAATTTTATCAAACCTTATTTGGATGAAATTTTTTTGGAAAACTTTTTTTGTGAAATTTTTGCTAGGAAAATATTTTAAACTTTAAGTAAAAATATTTTGGTTATTTAAAGTTAAAAAGATAACAAAGTTGGAATTTTCACATTATTGGATAAAATAAAATTGCACTTTTTTAAAGCTTTAAGTCATTTGCTATAAATTTTAAAAAAAACATAATGGTAAATTTAGCATTTTGAGGGAATGAAAAAAAAGTTTCGAAGAAAGTAAAAGAGAAATGTAATATAACAAAGGTAATGACTAAGAGTGACGGAAATAAAATTGAAATATATAAAGTTGTTACATGAAAAATAATCAAATGATTGTAAAGTGAAATGGTTATGTAACTAAAATGTTACATTATATGTAGAAAAATGCGTAAAAAGTAGGGAAATTTTCCTCAATTACCAAACACAACTCAAATGGTCAAAAATGCAAATTTAAACAGCTTGAAGTACAAAAATGAAAAATCCACTGCTTCTTTCTATTTTCTATCACTTTATCGTGCAACCCGTGATTTGAAACGTGGAGATATATTATCAGTGGAAAGATTTTCCGGACGCCCCCTTTCTCTTTTCCTTCCAAACACCACCACCAACTGGAAAGTGGAAAGTGCACGGTTCCCGATGTAAATAATATAAAATGTCCTTTTTTTCCTTATCATTATTGTTGACATATCCTCTCAGCTTATTTATATCCTGTCAATTTAATCTCGAGAACGCAATTATATGCACGTCATCGACTAATTAATGAGCATGACAAGAAAGGAGAAGTAGATACCATCCAAGGATGTGCAGCTGCTTCCCTAATTCTAAACAGCAGGACAATCTAAATGTGTAGGTTTTGGCTTTTGACAAATTAAGTGGCGAGAGGCCAAGAAGGAGAGAGACTTCAAATAAGCAATGTAAGTACCAAACTCTGTGATTTTGAGGGGGTCGCCCACCTGCCCTAAGGCCCAACTGAAAGAAAAGAGCAAAAGTTAAAAGAAATCCTAATCCATGTGGAGTGGATCATTTTACATTTATATTAAAGGCTTATTTTGCAACAATTAAAATTTTTCAATCTAAAATTTTATGCTTTTAATAATTATCTTATTTTTAATTATTTTTATATGTTCCCATATAGTTATCTTATTTTTCAATCATTTCTACGTGACTATCATTAGAACTAACTTATCTATTTCAATTTTACCCTCTTTACTTTCATTTTTATCTTTATCATATCACATCACTTCTTTCAATTCAATATTTTTTATACCAATTTAAAAGTTTTATCATTTTCCAAACCCACCCTTATAAAGTTTAACTAAAATTAAAAGTGTATCATCTAAGGTTTAAAATTTTAAGTGAAGAAAATACACCTATAAATAAATAAAATTATCAAATACAAGAAAATAATTTTAAAATATTCCTCGCATTAAATCAATCTATTTAATGTGAGAACTATTTTTTTAAAAAAAAATTGTATGTTAAAAGTTCTTCTTGAATTTTATATTTTTATTTGTGTATAGGGGTATTTTCATCATTAAAAGAAAATTAATAACATTCCTGCAATTTCAAGTAGACTTCATAGCTACGAATGCAAATTTTGCGAAAGTAATGATACACCCACAATTTCCCTGGAACTTTATAGATACAAAAGCAAAAACCCAATGGATGATTCGTCTCAGTTCATTGCACCTGAAGAGATGAGGTTTGGACTTGGATAGCGTTGTCTAATTTATTATTATTATTTGTGTCTAGAGGCCAACATAAATGGAAGGCCTGGGGGGTAATTAGATAGAGTCCATGTGGCCCACCTGCTGAGTGGAGGCTTTCATGTTGAGTGGGGCCCACCTATTCCTCCTAGCGTATTCATGGCTCGGTTCTGATTGCCTTTATTGGAATCTGGCATCCGAGAGGGGTGGGAGAATCAGCAAACGTAGAGCCTTGCGCGTGATGTTCACGTGCCAGGGGCGGTGTTCGCTGGACGGGGATGGCCAGGCGGCCCTCGTAGGGTGCATGCGGT